>CM053785.1:309646483-310143983 GCA_028749045.1 Cupressus sempervirens
TTTATATTGTAGGAAAGTATAGTGCCTAGCCTCGTTCACATCTTTTCTAGACTTATTGTTGCTATTATTATCAAACTATGTAGACTAGTTTTATGTTGATGGTTTAGTGGTGTTGTTTTGACACTATCATAGATTATGATAGGGATTCAGTTGATATATGATGAGATCATTTAGACTTTACATTTCATGTGTGTATGATGATCATTACATTGTTTTCAGTTATTACTGATGATTAGTTAGATGGTTTATTATCTCATGTGTTTTATTATGGTTACTTACCCCATACTTGCATGTGTATGGTGTGCGTGTTTTCTTATTGTATGGCATTTCTGATGTGGTTAAGGAAGGGAGTCATAGTCACCTGCTTAGTCGGGATCTACACGATGCACCACTTCTTGCCATTGTCTGTTTAGCTTAGCATTATATATTGTATGTACATGCATAGTTTTTTTTTTTTCTGTAGGTTGCAGGTACCAGGTATCGACTTCCCTTAATTGCCAGGATGAGCGTACCCTATTATACTATCTCAATGATAAGAGAAGGGAGATAAATTCTCAAAGTCCAAATCCCAAACCTAAAAACCATTTGTCCTAGTGAGTTAGGACAAGTATCAAAGTTGAATACCCACCGAATGTGTCGGATGACATATTTTGTGATTTTTAACCCTTTAGATTTATTTTGTATGATTTGTTCTATTATGGGTTTTCATATTTTATCTTGGAGGTCTATGGTGAATTTCCATTAATTAAGTCTTAATAAGTAGATTTAATTAATAAATTATTTATTTGAGAAAATTAATAAAATATCATGATCTTTGATATTTTGATTGTAACTAATTAAATGTGAATTATTGGGGAAAAGAAATTAAATAAAAGAAAACTAGAAATTAAAATTAATAATAATTATAAAATAATAATAAAGTAATAAATAAAATAATAATAATAAAAGTTATAAAAATTAAAATGAAAGTTATAAAATTTGAATAGAAATTATTTAAAAAGTAAATTGGAGTTATAAGCTTGCATGGGAATTAACATGTGTCAACAACACGAGGGTTAGTGCATCAATTAAGCACACGGTGTCTACAACTCTATGACTCATAAAAAAAAAAAAGGTTGGAAAAGACCCATGCGTAGTTGCTGACACCATCCAGCTGTTTCAAGAAGCATTCCAAAGGTTTCTTGAGAGCTCTTTATATTCAGGCATTCATAGAAGCTTAGAGAGTTTTTTTTTTGGAGAGCAATTGGAGCATTGGAGGATTCGAGAACTCTGAAGAAGGGAGGAGCTTGCTCTGCGGGTTTTCTGAGGAAGAGCGAATTAGCATCAAAATTTGAGTAGATTCTTGTGATTTTTCTTATGCTATTTTCGCATCATGCATTCCTATCTTCTTCGTGTCTTCCATATGTCTTCTGAGGAATTTCATATTTTTATTGTATGCATTTTCAATTTGGGCAATTAAATTTATTTGGGAATTTTATATGCATGGATTTAAAAAAGAAAAAGAAAACGGGGCTAGGGTTAATTCATAGCCAAATCCATTAGATTATTATTTTTGGATAAAATTGAGAATTAAAAGTTTATAGAAAAATTTTGAGAGTTAGAATTCATATATGGTGTATATATATATATGTTTATATTTTTAAAAAATTTGCATACATATATATATATATATATGCATTATTTATACATATACTATGATATAAAATTTGTATATATATATTTAATTGAGGAATCGAATATCAAATCACAACAGAGATTCATATTAATAAATTTCATATTGGAAGGAAACGTTCTTATTAAAAAATGTTATTGGAAATCGCTGTATAAATATATATATATGAAAGTCTGAATAGAGTACACATCGATTTCAAAAGTTACAAATTCATATATGAGTGGGGGCGGGTTGCACCCCACCCCATATTCTATATTTATGTTGGTCGTAGGGTACCTACGTACGCAACGTACCTGCAACAGTGCCTTAATGCACCCGTCGCAAGGTACTTGCGTAAGCAAGGTACCCGCGACAGTAGTCACATAAGTAACGGTCGCCGAAAACACTAGCGACATTTTTTTTATGATTACTTTAAAAAAAAAAAAATGTTTATATGTTTTCTTTGAAATCGAAATTTCATTGTTATAAATTTTCATATGGTATGAATCAAAATTACTAATTCGATTTTATGAAATAATAAATATTTATATATTATATATGTATGTATATATATATTTAAATATAAATATATTTATATGTATATATGTAATATGTAAATATGTTGTTAATAAATTTAAATTATTTGATAAAAGATTTAAGAGTTCATCTTTTTTTTTTAATGATGAATAATTTTGTAATTTTATAATTTAACTATTAAAATTTAATTAATAGTTTTAAATTTAAAAAAAAAAAAAATATATATATATATATATATATATATATATATATATATATATATATATATATATATATATATATATATATATATATGAAATTTAGTTGGTAGTTGATGGGAAATGATTTCAACAAATATTATAACTGGAAAACAAATTTTTTTGGAAAACTTTTATCCATCCAAAACAATACATGGAAAAACATACAAAATGTTCCTCAAATTCTTTCTCTAAACTTGGAAACGTAAACCAAGACTTTTGCATTTAAGTTGTAAACTTAGCAAAACCAAAACATGTGTTTACATTGTGTATTCTTTATGCTATTGTTTTAGGTTTTGGGTTGACTAGTGTTGACCAGTATAGGACGCCTACTAGAGGCTTGGGGGTCATGTGATTGTGATGCCATGATGATGTTTTAATCTCGATCTTTATAACCCAACCATGGTTATGCGATGGAATGCTCTATGTATTGGTTGTAATACTGATTGTTATAGATGAGACACTTGACTTAACCATTATTTTTGGTCATCGATCAGTTATCCTTGGTTATTTTCTAGTTGCCATGATGGGTTTGAAATGTGGATTTATTCTTAATGATGTCATGTTGTGACATGTTTGACTCAACCATTTTTGGAGTCTTTGATCAGTGTGTTTGAGATATATTGTTGGTAATTAAGAACCATTGGATACTTTTGATAATCAGTGATGCTTCAGTTGCCAATAGAGAGCTGTTGTGGTCATGATTTTCTATGGATGTTTGCTCATGGAGATTTGATGCTTTTATGCATATTTGATGATTTTATTATGGATTATTTTTGTGATTTTGAGAATTTTGATTCCATGAGCATTAGGGTAGGATATCTGCATGTAGTGACGGGAAGTGGCTTGCAATGGGGGCCTGGGCCCTAAGAGGCTGCCAGGGTAACTCATTGTAAGTTGGATTAATAAGTGATAACATTCGCACCTAATACTAACTGAATGAACCTAAAAAGATAAGAGTTTTGGTTCTCGCCCATGCCTTGAGTGCTTGTATAGGCTAGGATGGGAGTAGTGAGAACGCATGGTTGCGACCTTGCATTCCATAGTATGCCTTGTCAGTATGAGAGGATACTAGTGGCCACATGAGATCAGTATGGACCCGTGGAGTTTAGATAACTGCCAGGGAAACTTGTACGTGATAAATGCGATGACACTTTCCCGCTTGCATAGTAGGTTCCTACATGTCATTGTGTGCCTCTGGGAAGTAGATGTCAGTTTCGTGATTGGAACCTTTGAGTTAGTATACTTTTAGGATTCTTGGAGTATAGAGATTTGTGCTATGTGTTATGGATAGCCTGTTTGGGACTTGAGATTATCTCCTCAGCACGGTGGGAGTGGACCACTTAGGTACCACGCGGTCGGGTGGTAGTGTTTTTTTCCACTCTTATCATTTGAGATTCATTGAGACATCGTGGCTGATGCGTCCTTCGTGATGGTGGATATGTATCCTTTCATTGATGATTAGCATATGTTAGATGATGTTATCTTATGCTTATATTTGCATGTTAGATTACTTTCTACATATGATGTTGTATATGTTAGGAGTGAAATTCCTACTATGTTAATACCAATGATCTCTTCGGTGGTTTGAGATATTACGCATGGAGGGATGGCTAGGGCCCACGATGGTCTAATGATGCTATTAACGGTTGGGAGGAATTGTGAACTTAGTTTATTTTGTTTGATCTTTATGATGGATGTATATGTCTTCTATGATGACGTATCATGTGATTATCTCTACTTTGATGTATCATGGATTGGAATGGGATGATGTACCTTATTCTACATATGTATATTCTTTGAGATTGTCATACCCTGTGACATGTACAGAGGATGATTGAGCATTTGGAAATGTAATGTTTAAACATTGGACTTATCATTATTATTTCATGTGGATTTTGTACTAGATGGATTCATGTATGTAATTCAATGTTAAGGGATCTTAAAGAATTTAGTCTCTTATGTATGTTATGTTTACTTTTCAGATGGACATTGCTATTGCTTCCGTTATTGTGAATAAGCTATGTATGTTATTTACTTTCATGTAAAAAAAAAAAAATGTTACCAAACTCAGTGAAACTCTAGGTTAATTCTTTGGATCCCTTGGCAAGGCATTACATTTGGTATCAGAGCCCGAGTTTCTACATTGGGAGTTCTGGGTATTTTGGAACAACTAGAACTTTGAACTATTAAGTGTATCTCTTCAACTTGAAACTAGGTGAACTGAAATAGAACCTAAACTGTTACTTGAATATTTTTCATACTTCAACACTTAGTTTTCAAAACTGGAAATTTTACTTAAACCTAAACATAGAATTGAACTTAGTCTATTGCAAACATGCGTCTTTGATTTTAATAGTACTTTGTACTATTGTAGGATGGTATATGGGACTAGGTCTTCTATTAGAGGTTGTGGTAGAGGCCGTGGAAGAGGTCGTGGTCATGGCAGAGCTGTCAGTGCCCATGAGTCTTCCCATGAGGGATCGTCTCGTGTAGAGAGCAGAGAAGAGCACTCTAATAGGCAACAGGAAGAGAGCTGTAGAGAGGACCAAGCTGAGTCTGAAGAGGTTGGTTTGAGATAGATGATGCAGACTATTTTAGAATGTCTACCTCCTATTCAAGATTAGCCTAAAGTGCATCAAATAGAACAAGAGCATAGACCCAGATCTAGAAGTCCTTGGAAGGATCGTTAGAGGTCCATTGTGTCCACTCAGATGAAGGATCTTTCAAGATCCAAGGTCAAGCCTTTCAACGGGTAAGGTTCTGGTTATGTGGCCGAGCAGTGGCTGATTTCCCTCGACAAGATTTTTGCCATGCAGGATTTTGACAACAATGTTAAGGCAAGATTTGCGATCACTAATTTAGAGAATTTTGGGGCCACTTGGTGGACGATTGAGGAGAAGAAGCTGGGAATCGGTATGAGCAGTGTCACGTGGGAACTATTCTTAGAGAGTTTCCATGAACGATTCCTACTAGAGGAATGGAAACTACAAAGGGCAGATGAGTTTCATAATCTCAAGTAGTACACTATGTCAGTGACCGAGTATGAGTGTAATTTTTATGAGCTTATGCCTTTTTCAAGGTTCAGTGAAAATTCAGCTCAGTTGACACAACACTTTGTTAGGGGTTTGAATAATCGTATAATTGGGGGTGTCAAAGTATTTGAGCCAAAAACTCTCAAGGATGTGGTACATCGAGCAATCCTTGTTGAGAAAAGTGTCAACCTTGGTCAAGGTGGTTTTGTAGGAGCACCAGTAGCATCAAGATCTAAAGGCAACTTCAATTCAGGTGGTAACAAGAAGCCTTTCTTTTCTAAGAGAAAACAATATCAGTAGCAGTCTCAGCAGACGCAACAACAGAAGGGATCAAATTCTCAGGCTCAAGGTGGTGGCAAAGGTTCTAAATTTAAGAACAACCACAATGCTCAACGCAATAGACAGAATCAGACCAATCAGCCAGCTCAGAGTAGCCAGTCTTTTGTGAGTAGGAACAGTCACCAGCAATCAAATGTACCACCTATGGGAAGAGGTTCTGGCAGAAATACGAAATGCTTTTCATGTGGTCAGATTGGACATTATGTAGCTCAGTGTCCTCAGTGAGCACCTCAGTTTTCAGGACCTAGGCCTACAGTTTCAGAGCCTACAGTTGGTGATGCAGGTAGAGCTCATAGAGTATTTGCAACAGTTGATCAGCGTTAGGCAGACCATCAGGGAACAGTGGTTGAGACCACAGGTGCTATTAGAGGTATATCTCTTTTAGTATTGTTTGATTTAGGAGCTACAGATTCATTTATTTCACCATCTATAGTTTCTAAGTGTAAGCTGGATGCGGTGAAGCAAGATCATGGTTGGTAAGTGGAACTAGCCTTAGGCATTA
The DNA here is from genome assembly GCA_028749045.1 of Cupressus sempervirens. Taxonomy (NCBI): domain Eukaryota; kingdom Viridiplantae; phylum Streptophyta; class Pinopsida; order Cupressales; family Cupressaceae; genus Cupressus; species Cupressus sempervirens. Next base: position 309,652,784 of record CM053785.1, read on the forward strand.
AGGTCTCCATAGATTCTATAGTTCATAAGTGTGGGCTTAGCTTAGGAAGCTTTGATACGACAATGGATCTTCAAGTCATACCCCTTGGTTCCTATGATGTGGTTTTAGGCATGGACTGGCTTGGATCTCATAGAGCCAGTATAGATTGTAGGAAGAAGATCATTTTGTGCCAAGATGACCAAGGGAATGATGTGAAGATAGTTGGGATACCAAGGCCTATATCTCTGCGGATGATTTCGACTATGAAAATGAAGCAAATTTTCCGTAAGGGATGTCAGATATTTGCTGTTATGGTAAATGATCTTGATGACGAAGATCCTATGAGGAAGACTTTGGATCACCCAATTTTGCAGGAGTACGCAGATGTTTTTCCAAGTGAGATTCCAGGCATGCCTCCAAAGAGGGACATTGACTTTAGTATTGATCTGATTCCTAGAGTGGAGCCTATCTCTAAAGCTCCTTATCGTATGACTACTCAGGAACTGGGTGAGCTACATCTTCAGCTAGAGGAACTTCTAGCCAAAGGGAGCATTCGACCTAGTGTATCACCATGGGGAGCTCCAGTGCTCTTTGTGAAGAAGAAAGACGGTTCTTTGCGCCTTTGTATTGACTACAGACAGTTGAACAAGGTGACTATTAAGAACAGGTATCCTTTGCCTAGGATTGATGACTTATTTGATCAGATCAAGGGAGCTACAATATTCTCCAAGATTGACCTTAAGTCAGGATACCACCAGCTTCATATTAAGGAAGCAAATATTCACAAGATTGCTTTTCGAACGTGCTATGGGCATAATGAGTTCACAGTGGTACCCTTTGGGTTGACTAATGCTCCATCAGTGTTCATGAGTTTGATGAATGGTGTTTTTCGATCATATCTTGACAGGTTTGTTCTCATGTTTCTTGATGACATATTGATATTTTCTAAGACTCAGAAGGAGCATGAGGAACACCTGCGGTTGGTATTGCAGTATTTGAGAGGCAATCAACTTTATGCCAATGCCTCTAAGTGTGAATTCTTCAAATTGAAGATTCAGTATTTAGGGCATGTTATCTCAGGTGATGGTATTTCAGTGGATCCTGCAAAGATTCAGGCGATAATAGATTGGCCTACCCTGACTAATGTGTCAGAGATTCGTAGTTTCATGGGTTTAGCTGGTTATTATCGTAGATTTGTCGAAAACTTCTCTAGGATAGCACATCCTATCACTTCTCTTCAGAGGAAAGGTAAGAATTTTGTGTGGATAGAGAAATGTGAGGAAGCATTTCAGAGGCTCAAGGAGCTTTTGACTAGTGCACTAATTTTAGCTGTACCTGAACCAAAAGGTGATTTCATGGTGTGTACAGATGCTTCTCTTGAAGGAATTGGAGCAGTGTTGATGCAGAATGGATGGGTGATTGCATATGAATCACGCAAGCTCAAGGATCATGAGTCAAATTACCCTACACATGATCTTGAGTTAGCTGTAGTAGTTCATGCTTTGAAAAGGTGGAGACATTTCTTGTTGGGGCACAGATTTGAGCTACATAGTGATCATCGTAGTCTTCAGTACATTTTTACTCAGCATAATTTGAATGCTAACCAGAGACGATGGATGGAATTTTTATGCGAGTATGATTTTGAGGTTAAGTACATTCAAGGTAAGGAGAATGTGGTGGCAGATGCTTTGAGTCGCAGGAGACATGTGGTAACATCGATGACTCTTAGTGTGGATTTGAGGAGTCGGATTCTTCAGGCACTTCCTATGGATTCTTGGTATCAGGAAGTGTGCAGAGAGATAGATTTAGGAAGACCCTTGGAAGGTAAGTTTGTAGGTTTCTTTCGAGAGTCAGATGGTCTTTTGAGACATTTGGGGAGGATTTATGTGCCATTACTGGATGAGCTTTGCACCTTGATTTTGGCAGAAACCCATCGTACACCTTACACAACACATCCAGGTGTCAAGAAGATGCATGCTGATTTGAGTCGTTTGTTCTTTTGGTCTGGGATGAAGTGAGATATTGCTAATTTTGTGGCTAGGTGTCTTGAGTGTCAAAGAGTCAAGGCAGAACACCAGCACCCAGCAAGACTATTGTAGCCTAATCTCATTCCTTCTTGGAAATGGGATATCATCTCCATGGATTTTATAGTAGGATTACCTATGACAGTTTGACTTCATGATGCTATCATGGTTACCGTTGATCAGTTGACTAAGGTGGCGCATTTTTCACCAATCAGGTTTTCCTACACAATAGCTTCTGTAGTGAATGTCTTCATGCGTGACATTGTGAAATTACATGGTATTCCTAGAAAGATCATTTCTGACAGGGATCCTATATTCACATCTGCATTTTGGACATCGTTGCAGCATGAGCTTGGAGCGCAACTAAACTTTAGTTCAGCATATCATCTAGAGACTGATGGTCAGACAGAGAGGGTGAACTAGGTTTTGGAGGATATGTTATGAATGTATGTGATGGATAGGCAGACACATTGGGAGGACTATCTCTACCTAGTGGAGTTTGCTTACAACAATGGGTATCATAGTTCAATTGGCATGGCACCTTTTCAGGCCTTATATGGACATCCTTGTCGTACACCCTTGAGTTGGGATAGCCTCGAGGATCGCATTCTATTGGGTCCTGAGATGCTTCGTGATATGGAGCAACAGGTAGTGCGTATCCGTGAGCATTTGACTACGGCACAAGATAGGCAGAAGAAGTATGCCGATGCTCATAGGATTGATAAGCAGTTTGCTGTGGGTGATAAGGTTTTCTTGAGAGTGCAACTATGAAAGAGTCTGATCCGATACAGAAAGGGTTCTAAGCTAGCACCTCGCTTTGTGGGACCATTCGAGATTTTGGAGAGGATTGGCCCGGTTGCTTACCATCTTTCTCTACCGCCCAGTCTAGCTCGCATTCATGATGTTTTCCATGTTTCAGTGCTTAGGCAGTATATTCTTGATATTGTGCATGTTCTTAATTGGAATGTGTTGTAGGTAGAGGATGCGCAGCTGGCTTTGGAGCCGGTTCGTATTCTGGAGCAGCAAGAGTTGACCCTTAGGGGTCGAACCATCGAGCAGGTAAGGGTCCAATGGGACCCTACTCATGATTCTTCAGCTACTTGGGTGGATGTAGCTAGATTGAGGGAGTTATATCCCTATTTTTTTGTAGGCTTCTAGGAGTAAGCCTAATTCAAGGGGGGGTGGATGTAGTGCCTACCCTCGTTCACATCTTTTCTAGACTTATTGTTGCTATTATTATCAGACTATGTAGACTAGTTTTATGTTGATGGTTTAGTGGTGTTGTTTTGACACTATCAGAGATCATGATAGGGATTCAATTGATATATGATGAGATCATTTAGACTTTACATTTCATGTGTGTATGATGATCATTACATTGTTTTCAGTTATTACTGATGATTAGTTAGATGGTTTATTATCTCATGTGTTTTATTATGGTTACTTACCCCATACTTGCATGTGTATGGTGTGTGTATTTTCTTATTGTATGGCGTTTCTGATGTGGTTAAGGAAGGGAGTCGTAGTCACCTGCTTAGTCGAGATCTACACGATGCACCACTTCCTACCATTTTCTATTTAGCTTAGCATTATATATTGTATATACATGCATGGTTTTTTTTTTTGCAGGTTGCAGGTACCGGGTATCGACTTCCCTGAATTGCCAGGATGAGCGTACCCTATTATACTATCTCAATGATAAGAGAAGGGAGATAAATTCTAAAAGTCCAAATCCCAAACCTAAAACCATTTTTCCTAGTGAGTTAGGACAAGTATCAAAGTTGAATACCCACCGAATGTGTCAGATGACATATTTCGTGATTTTTAAACCTTTAGATTTATTTTGTATGATTTTTTCTATGATGGGTTTTCATATTTTATCTTGGAGGTCTATGGTGAATTTTCCATTAATTAAGTCTTGATAAATAGATTTAATTAATAAATTATTTATTTGAGAAAATTAATAAAATATCATGATCTTTGATATTTTGATTGTAATTAATTAAATGTGAATTATTGGGGAAAAGAAATTAAATAAAAGAAAACTAGAAATTAAAATTAATAATAATTATAAAATAATAATAAAGTGATAAATAAAATCATAATAATAAAAGTTATAAAAATTAAAATGAAAGTTATAAAATTTGAATATAAATTATTTAAAAAGTAAATTGGAGTTATAAGCTTGCATGGGAATTAGCATGTGTCAACAACACGGGGGTTAGTGCATCAATTAAGCACAAGGTGTCTACAACTCTATGACTCATAAAAAAAAATAGGTTGGAAAAGACCCATGCGTAGTTGGTGACACCTTCCAGCTATTTCAAGAAGCATTCCAAAGGTTTATTGAGAGCTCTTTATATTCAGGCATTCATAGAAGCTTAGAGAGTTTTTTTTTTTGGAGAGCAATTGGAGCATTGGAGGACTTGAGAACTCTGAAGAAGGGAGGAGCTTGCTCTGCGGGTTTTCTGAGGAAAAGCGAATTAGCATAAGAATCTGGGTAGATTCTTGTGATTTTTCTTATGCTATTTCCGCATCATGCATTCCTGTCTTCTTCGTGTCTTCCATATGTCTTCTGAGGAATTTCATATTTTTATTGTATGCATTTTCAATTTGGGCAATTAAATTTATTTGGGAATTTTATATGCATGGATTTAAAAAAGAAAAAGAAAACGGGGCTAGGGTTAATTAATAGCCATATCCATTAGATTATTATTTTTGGATAAAATTAAGAATTAAAAGTTTATACAAAAATTTTGAGAGTTAGAATTCATATATGGTGTATATATATATATATATATATATGTTTATATATTTTTTAAACATGCATACATATATATCTATATATATATATATTATACATATATATATATATATATATGTATGTATAATATATATAGATATATATATATATATATATATATCTATATATATTATACATACATATATATATATATATATATATATATATATATATATATATATATATATATATATATATATATATATATATATATATATATATATATATATATGCATTATTTATACATATACTGTGATATAAAATTCGTATATATATATTTAATTGAGGAATCGAATATCAAATCGCAACAGAGATTCATATTAATAAATTTCATATTGGAAGGAAACGTTTTTATTAAAAAATGTTATTGGAAATCGCTGTATATATATATATATATATATGAAAGTCTGAACAGAGTACACATTGATTTCAAAAGTTACAAATTCATATATGAGTGGGGGCGGGTTGCACCCCACCCCATATTCTGTATTTATGTTGGTCGCAGGGTACCTGCGTACGCAGCGTACCTGTGACAGTGCCTTAATGCACCCATCGCAGGGTACCTGCGATAGTAGTCAGATAAGTGACGATCGTCGAAAACACTAGCGACATTTTTTTTATGATTACTTTTTGAAAAAAATAAGAAAAACGTTTATACGTTTTCTTTGAAATCAAAATTTCACTGTTATAAATTTTCATATGGTATGATTTGAAATTACTAATTCGATTTTATGAAATAATAAATATTTATATATTATCTATGTATGTATATATATATATATATATATATATATATATATATATATATATATATATATATATAAATATATTTATATGTATATATGTAATATGTAAATATGTTGTTAATAAATTTAAATTATTTGATAAAAGATTTAAGAGTTCATCTTTTTTTTTTAATGATGAATAATTTTGTAATTTTATAATTTAACTATTAAAATTTAATTTATATATATATATGAAATTTAGTTGGTAGTTGATGGGAAACGATTTCAACAAATATTATAATTGGAAAATAGGTTTTTTTGGAAAACTTTTATCCATCCAAAACAATACATGGAAAAACATACAAAATGTTCCTCAAATTCTTTCTCTAAACTTGGAAATGTAAACCAAGACTTTTTCATTTAAGTTGTAAACTTAGCAAAACCAAAACAAATGTTTACATTGTGTATTCTTTATGCTATTGTTTTGGGTTTTGGGTTGACTAGTGTTGACCAGTATAGGACGTCTACCAGAGGCTTGGGGGTTATGTGATTGTGATACCATGATGATGTTTTAATCTCGATCTTTATAACCCAACCATGGTTATGTGATTGAATGCTCTATGTATTGGTTGTAATACTGATTGTTATAGATGAGACACTTGACTTAACCATTATTTTTGGTCATCGATCAGTTATCCTTGGTTATTTTCTAGTCGCCATGATGGGATTGAAATGTGGATTTATTCTTAATGATGTCATGTTGTGACATGTTTGACTCAACCATTTTTGGAGTCTTTGATCAGTGTGTTTGAGATATATTGTTGGTAATTGAGAACCATTGGATACTTTTGATTATTAGTGATGCTTCAGTTGCCAATAGAGAGCTGTTGTGGTCATGATTTTCTATGGATGTTTGCTCATGGAGATTTGATGCTTTTATGCATATTTGATGATTTTATTATGGATTATTTTTGTGATTTTGAGATTTTTGATTCCATGAGCATTAGGGTTCTCGCCTATGCCTTGAGTGCTTGTATAGGCTAGGATGGGAGTAGTGAGAACGCATGGTTGCGACCTTGCATTCCATAGTATGCATTGTCAGTATGAGAGGATACTAGTGGCCGCATGAGATCAGTATGGACCCATGGAGTTTAGCTAACTACCAGGGTAACTTGTACGTGATAAATGCGATGACACTTTCCCGCTTGCATAGTAGGTTCCTACATGTCATTGTGTGCCTCTGGGAAGTAGATGTCAGTTTCGTGATTGGAACCTTTGAGTTAGTATACTTTTAGGATTCCTGGACTATAGAGATTTGTGCTATGTGTTATGGATAGCCTGTTTGGGACTTTAGATTATCTCCTCAGCACGGTGGGAGTGGACCACTTAGGTACCACGTGGTCGGGTGGTAGTGTTTTTTTCCACTCTTATCATTTGAGATTCATTAAGACATTGTGGCTGATGTGTCCTTCATAATGGTGGATATGTATCCTTTCATTGATGATTAGCATATGTTAGATGATGTTATCTGATGCTTATATTTGCATGTTAGATTACTTTCTACATATGATGTTGTATATGTTAGGAGTGACATTCCTACTATGTTAATACCGATGATCTCTTTGGTGGTTTGGGATATTACGCACAGAGGGATGGCTAGGGCCCACGACGGTCTAATGATGCTATTAATGGTTGGGATGAACGGTGCGCTTAGTTTATTTTGTTTGATCTTTATGATGGATGTATATGTCTTCTATGATGATGTATCATGTGATTATCTCTACTTTGATGTATCATGGATTGGAATGGGATGATGTAGCTTATTCTACATATGTATATTCTTTGAGCTTGTCATACCCTATGACATGTACAGAGGATGATTGAGAATTTGGAAATATAATGTTTAAACATTGGACTTATCATTATTATTTCATGTGGATGTTGTACTAGATGGATTCATGTATGTAATTCAATGTTAAGGGATCTTAAAGAATGTAATCTGTTATGTATGTTATGTTCACTTTTCAGATGGACATTGCTATTGCTTTTGTTATTGTGAATAAGTTATGTATGGTATTTACTTTCATTTAAAAAAAAGAAGAAAATGTTACCAAACTCAGTGAAACTCTAGGTTAATTCTTTGGATCCCTTGGCAGGGCATTACAGAAAGCAACATCCATCGATCTCTCCATGTGTTACAATCCTGTGAGTCAATTTTGGAACCTACCATGTTATCACCTTGGGATGTACACCAAGCCTGAAAACATCTACCACATGTCACATTGCAATTTACTGCCTAGTTACCACATGGAGTACTCTAGTTTGTCCATAGATCGCTGCCATGACAACATCCTCATGCCACGTGTTGGTTAAAATTTTCCTCCTTGTCCATCAAGATGGTATGATAGGCCCCACTGCACATTTGGAGTTGTTTATCAAAAGCTTGTGTCTTAAAGACATTATGTTTATCTCCCATATAAAAAATGCTTTTAGAAATTCCCACACTATCTATGTGTGACAAACATAGACGACACTTCCTTTCAAAAACCACGCTGCTAATGTGCTAAGGGAAACATCATTTCATACCTTGGGGTTCCCCCCATATTGATGATCTTGATCACTCCCCTACATTACCAATAGAATTGCACAAATTAGCCTCCATGACCGTAAAGTTCAAATTGTGAGGCTTCTACTACCACTTCTACTACTACAAAGTGATGTAATAGACCACTACAATCTCCTCTCGACGGGTGATTCTTGTGGAGGACATTAGTGCAACACCTCTTCTCAAAATAATTAAAAACATGTTCTAAAATGCTTGAGGCATCATGAAAAGAATTGAATGTCTTGTGTTAGACATTTAAACTAGGAAAAAAATCAAAGAACATAGTTTAACAACTGCATCACTCCAAACAACAACCAATCCTCTCCCCAAATTAGCGTTATCAAATAAATTTTGGTATACTAACACATCTTCCTCAAGCTTTTTCTGTGATTTGACATGCTACATGAGCCCCTTTGATGCTAAATCACAATTCACTTGGTAGTTGTAAATTGGAAATATGCCTGACTTCTTCTCCTTATTAACATTGTCCACTATATTCTCATGGGCATTGCAAATAAATATGCAGGCTGTTGGTTGAAATGGACTGGATTTCCATGTAAAAGGTGGGAGGCTCTCCATCCTTTTGAAATTGTTTCAAGTTTGATTGTCTCAATTTAGTTATTTATGCCACTCCTCCTTGGTCTATGCATTCAACATACCCCTATTGAGAAATCTTTACTACCGACAGTCCAAATTCTTCCATTACATAGAAAATTGACCATTATCACTCAACACATTGAAGAGGTCATGAGAATAAGATTGAAAATCCACCATCATGTTTTAAACCCTTGCTCTTCACATTTTACATGTAGATACATCGACTGAGAAGATATATCTCACGATATTTTCCTTGTTTGTGTGTCAAATCCATACACTTAAGGTTTGCTATGATTGGAGTGAGAACTCATAATTTGAGGGTTTGAACTTTTATTTAGTCTTGGTAAGCTTAAATTCCTTCTTCATCCATGTGTACTTTATTCAGGAGACAAGAAAATAGCTACTCTAAATATGAGTGAGCTAAGGTGAAACACCCCTCTATTGAGTCACTGACCTTTGAATGGAAAATTTCTTATCTCGAGCACTATTGATGCCCCTTCCTCTAGATGGGATTCCTTAACTTGTTGAAATCTTTTTCCTCTAGATGCCACATATATCTTAGGCAAGAAGGAAGAACTAAATTCATTGTATGATAGTTGGGAAACTATTCCAACCACTGTTTCAAACCATTTTGTGCAAACAAAAGAAAGGACAATTATAGAGAGTGCAGGAAAGAGAACTTGGAAGAAAAAAATAGAAGATTCAGCTAGTAGAATAATGAATAAGAACATACAAGCTCTACCATTGGCAGTGCGTATTATAGGAGATACAATAAAGAAGAAGGTAAGGGCATAAGTACATCCAACTGCATCTACACACCTCACACCTCAAAATGTGACATTTGAGAGTTTGAATGAGTTGGAGTATAGGAAGTGGTGGAAGGAGACCTCAAATAACTATTTTGCGAAGGAAAGCACACAAAGGGCATAGGTGGCATGGGCACTTTGAATGCTAGTGTTTTTCATTTGTGACTTCAAGGGTTTTATTTGAACCATGCTAGAAACCTACCACCAATTTTTGCAAACAAGTTCATTTCTATCTATATCTAGGATGAAACCTTGTGGTATCTATTAGAGCAATAGATTTCATGAGGGTGTTTGGCGTACCAGGTCATGCACAAGGAGGGAGAAAAATTTACAATAAGCCCAAGAAACTAAGTTAAGAGGTGAAGATGGAATAGGTAGAAATGGTATGTGGTAAACAAACTCAAGTAGAAAAGGAAGCCCTAATGGATACTTCGAAGGGAAGAGGATTGAAGAAATCCAATAAACAGGAAGGACATTTGTATCACCTCATAAACCTAGTAAAAAGTAGACTCACTAGATTGAATAGGGCATTAAATATCTCATTTCCACAGGTGAGCATGATGAATGAAATCATGAATGGTAGATTATATGACTAGGCATATCTATTGGTTAAGCACATGGATGAGTTCATGACATTACAACTAAAAAAGTTATATATGCCACATTATGCCATCAGCCTATTACTCAATGCCACAACACAAATGATGCCTACTAATAGAATGGAGATCAAGCTAGGTTTGATAGAAGAAGGGGAGCCTTCAATCATGCAATGGAAGCACCTTAAGACTTTAGGAGAAAAAAAGGCCATTAGACAAAAGAGGATGCAATAGGAGGTTGAGGGCTCAGAGCATGAAAACACTAACAGTGGGAGGTAGGACACATCCTCCAAAGATACCGATGACTTAGAGGAGGAGGTGGAGGATGTTGAGGTCATCATAGTACCACCACTATTATTTCCAATGCCCCTTGTAGCTACATCTCACTCTTACTTAGTCCCAGTAGGTGTTTGCATTCTAGGATTTGGATAGTTTAGGTGGCCTATGGTAATGATCCTTGTCACCATAAAAAATAGAATAGAAGTGTAGCTAACACCCTGACCATCAAATTGAACAACATTATCACCCACATGGGTTGTTGAGCCTTCAGTCAACTGAGAGGCTTTTCCAACTACAACTATCGCTCTACCAGAGATAGGGGTTGAGAGACATACAAAAACAATAATACTTGATGATGAGGTAGAGATATAGGAGGGAGTGACGGAGATACCTACATAGGTAGAAGTAGTTGAGGGTTCAAGGAAACCAAAAGTTCACTTAGATGTAGTAGGCTTAGATGTAGTGGTCATAGTAGATGTAGAGTTATTAGCAATGCCAATAGCAAAGGAGCCTAGTAGGATAAGAAGAGCTCAATATTTGAGCACATACTTGAGTATGAGGTTTAACCTCAAACCAACACCATGGGCATTAGGAATTGTTTCACCTACGCAAGAAGTAGCCCAGGAAGGAGACCCTATAAAAACACATACACTAGTGGAGGAGATTCACCATAATTAGATCGATGAGGTACCACCCCCATCGATGGATAGAACTATGGAGAAAATGATAGAATTAGTAGAGATGGCTATGGATACCTAACAACCTACAATGGGATCAGAGACATTGATGAGAGAGGATGTTGAGACATTTATAGCTCACATGGTGAGCTGAGGTCACCAAGTAGTGATATCCACATAGACACATGATTTGGATTCAGTGGTATAGGAGCTGGAGCATGTCATATCTTTCATGAGAGTAGGGTGCCCAACTACCTTTTCAGTGTGCTTTGAGGAAAGTGGGTGGCCTAGTGTAGAGACTTTGGAGATGCACCAGGAGTGGGCCACCAGAGAGCTAGTTGTAGAGAGCCACATAAAGAATCTAACTCATAAGGTAGTCTAGATATATCATGATTCCTACTATGCTCTTCAAAGGAGCAAGACATATTAGGTAATGGTAGAGAGGGGTCAAGAAGAATCAACTACCAGATTAACAATAGTGGAAGAAGACCAAATTATAGAGAGAGTAGCTTGGGAGTTAGAGAGGATAACATTTATGGCTCAGCTAGATGAGGCTAGGTAGGAGAAGAGTTAGCTATAGCAGGAGTTAGTAAAAAAGGAGGTAGAGCTTGTGAAGATTGCCAAGATGATACAATCATCCTTGTAGATTCAAATGTAGATCAAGACATATTTGGATATACAGACCAATAAAGTGCATGAGCTATGAGAACAAATATGAGCTACTATAGGGATGCAACCTCCTAGTTCTTCTTAGTCATTTTTTAAGTTTTGATGTATAAGTTGTCTAATTTTTGTTGTTTAGAGATGACATTTCTTTTGGGGGGGATAATATTGTTGGTAAAAGCTTAATTAGAGCCAATGTGATTAGTTAGTCTGAAAGGTTGCATGATGGTTGAGTTACCCCTTTAGAAGGTATATGCATATCATCCTATATTGGACTTGGATCATCAATCAATAATAATTATTGTAATTGGAATTTCATTTCTTCTCATATGAATAAAGTATCTACTCTATGTTACATTCTAGTCTCCTAATGTGATAAGTATCCATTTACCCTGTATGGTAAACACTCATTAACACCATTAAATCTATGCAATGGCACTATCTAACTATGTGTATCATGATTCTAACTCAAAAAAGAGATACAAATAAAACATCAAAAAATTTTTGTCAGGTACTCTATTTGTAAACTATCCTAGGTAGATCAAGCATAGCTTTTGCATGTGTTTGACTCTCTATATCTGCACTTAACCACTTCATCAAGAAAAAGTGTAGAACACATCCTTAATTGTGCTTAACCTAATCATCAATACTCTATCTATATGACCTCATTCTCTATCTTCTACTCTTCCAATCTTTACAAAAATAATACTATATTGTCATTAATGACAAACACGGTCATGAATGTAACATGTCAATCATGCTAACAATTCCTCCAAGTATTCTAGAAATTCTTAGGATACTCCCTCAAAGGAATGCCATCAAAATTCATATTAACAATCTCCCCCTTTGGCATTGATGAAAACATATATGAAAAACATCTAAGTTCCAAGAATACCAAATCAAACTCTATTGCTGTTGTTCTCTTCTTTTCAAATCCTCTTCATAAATTGAATATGAATTCCTCTAGAACACTATTCTATGTACATCTCTCTTTCTTAGGATTGACATTAGTTGTTCATACTCTAATTCTTAGGAACAAAATCTCAATGTTACATGGATGGAAATCAATTGTTCACAACTTCTCCTCAATTCAATGTTTCTCCTCATCAAGAATACTTCTCTCTCAGACATGGAGATATCTTTCATGTACATAATCTCTCCCCATTCATAGGACAACACTTCTCCGCCATACATAGGAGATGTTTTTCATGTATAATTCTCCCCCATTGAAATTAATGACAAAGGCTTTATTATGTCAATTGTTTGCTCCAAGTATTCAACTAGCTCAAATGTCCAAAGATTCTATTTGAAATCATCTATCAAGAGTCCTTGATGACTCTACTCATCTCAGATACTGCCCCATACAAGAAGTATCAAAATTTAGTTAAGTCAAACAATAGTGCTCTGTACCAGTGGACTGATGCACTTTTTGTATCACCTACTTAGAAGTAGGTAGATGAATAACCCTAAGCATACCTCACAAATAGTCAAATGTTTCTTTAAGCAAGGCTTCATATAGATATTTGCAATTTTCTCTTTTGTGCTTACATACTCTAGTTTGATTTCTTTTTTCTATAACTTTCTCTCTCAAAACATGATACTTAATAGATAAAAACTTAGTCTTAGAATGAAACATAAGATTCTTAGACATACTTATTGTACTTGTGTTATCACAATGTATCATAATAGATTCTAAAAACTCAATTCCAATGTCCTTCAACATCTTCTTCATCTACATGATCTGATTACAATTGCTTGTTGCTGCTACATACTTTGCTTTAGCTATACTCTATGAAATATAATCCTATTTCTTTCTTAGCCAAGAAAAAAAATTTACTCCAAGGAAAAATTCTCTACAACTATTGCTTTTTCTATCATCCATACTACTTTCCCAATCCACATCAGTATAACTGTACAAAGTGAAATCACTTGATCTATCATAACGTAATCCATAATTAGATATACCCTTTAGATATATGAATATCCTCTTTACTGCTACATAATGAGATTCCTTAGGATCATCTTGAAATATTTCTAATATCCCAACTTCATTTTCTAAATTTGGTCTAGTGTGAGTCAGATATTGTAAACCTCCAATCATAGATCTATACTTCTACTCAATTTAGGTGTCTCATCTTCACTGGATAACTTGTGACCAATTATCATCAGTGTACTAATAGGCTTACAAATTTCCAAACCAAATATTTTCAAAAATTATTCTAGATACTTATCTTGAGATATGAAAATACCATCACTATTTTGCACAATTTGTAAATCCAAGAAAAACTTTGTCTCACTAATCATACTCATCTCAAACTCATTCTTCATTTCATCAACAAAGTTATCACTTGCGTCATCATTTCTTCCAAACATTATGTCATCAACAAATATTACAATGATCAATAACTAATTCTCAATTTCTTTCAAATATAAGTTACTATCTACCGTTCCTTTATCAAATCCTAATTTTGGCAAATATCTGTCCAACATTGCATACTAGGTTCTAGGTGGTCACTTTAGACCATATAATGCTTTCTTCAATCTGTGTACCATGCCATTTTCTTTTGTCAAAGGAAATCATTTAGAATGTTCAATGCACATTTCCTCTTCAAGTTCTCCATTCAAAGATGTTGACTTAACATCCATTTGATACACTTTAAACCTCTTATTTGCTACATAAGCTAGGAACATTCTTACTGCTTCCATTCTGGCAATAGGGGCAAATGTCTCTTCATAAACTATACCTTCTTTCTATGAATATCATTTGCATACAAATATATCTCTATTCCTTACAAATTAACCTAGTTCATTTATCTTATTTTTTAATACCCATTTAGTTCCTATAAATTTTTTTTCTTTAGGCCTAGGAACCAATTCCCATGTCTCATTCTTCACAATCTGATCCAATTCTTCCTTCATTTCTTGAATCCAATAATCATCCTTGCATGCCTAATCTATGCTCTTAGGTCAAACTTGAGAAATCAAACATAATTCTTCACATGCTCTATTTCTTGTCATAACTCCTTTGTCTTTACTTCCAATAATCTAATTAGCATGGTGATTCTTTTACAAATTTCTATTTGGTGTAGGAGTTGCTACCTCAACTCTTATCTCTTGTCTTGGTTCTAATCTCTATTCTTCTCTTTGGTCAACAATTTGAACATCATTCTGAAAATTAGTGTTAGTCTCAAAGAAAACTTCAATATTCTCTCTAATAGGCTTAGGATTATTTTTCTCTTCATTAGAAATATAATCCAACATTCTTTCTTTAATTCCAAACTTTTCATCCACTTTCACATTTGCACATACAACAATTATCTTAGTTCTCTAATTAAAATATCTATAAGATTTTCTTTTCAATGAATAAACAAGGAACATACCTTCATCTCTTCTTGGATCAAACTTACCAATAACATCATCTCTCTTTATTTAATTTTTACTTCCAGATATTCTAAAATGCTTTACTGATGGTGCTTGTCCAAACCATAATTCATAAGGAGTCTTGTTTGTATCTTTTCTAATCTGTACTCTATTCATGGTGTATACTGTTGTGTCGACTACTTCCCTCCAAAATGCCTTGAATACATCATTCTCAAACACCATTTCTCTTGATACTTTTGATATAGATACATTCCTTCTTTTTGCAATCCCATTTTTCTTAGAAGTCTTGGGTGACAATAACTATCTCTTAATTCCATTTTCTTCAAAAAAGATGTTAAACTTTCTAGAAGTAAAGTCTCCACCACTATCTAATCTCAAACATTTAATCTTTACATTAGATTCATTCTCAACTCTATTCTCAAAAACCTTAAACATTTCAAACTCCTCATATTTTTCTTTAAGAAATGCCACCCACATTATTCTAGTGAATCATCAAACAAAATCATAAAATATCTTTCTCCATAGAATCCTCTTATTTTGGTTGGAGCACTCAAGTATGTATGCATAATCTCCAATTTCTCTATTGTAGTGAACTTTTTGTTGGAAAATGAGATATTCTTCTACTTAGCCATAATACATTCTTGACAAATAACATTAGCAGGCTTCATGATTCTGGGTAAATCTCTAATTGTAAATGTACTGTTAGCCTTCACAATATTATCAAAATTTATATGAAAAAACTTTCTATGACATAGCCAACTATTGTCCACTTTTGTAACCAAACAAATCATCCTAATAGGGTTCAATTGAAACACATTACCTCTAGATATTGTACCTATCCCAATCAACTTACCATCCTTATATTCGATAATGTAAGTCTTCTCTATGAATTGTAACTAATAACATTTATCAACCAATTGTATAACACTCAACAAGTTATGCTTTAATCTATCAACAAAATAAACATCATCAATGCTATTAAGAGTAAAAGATCCTATTCCTATGATGTGATAAGCTGCATAGTTACCTACTCTAACAATTCCTCCATCATGATTTCTAAGCTTAACAAACCTATTTATATCACCAATCATATGATGTGAACATCCACTATCTATAATCTAATCAGATTTCATTTCAACTTGTAAAATTAAGACCATTTCTTCTCCAATTTCCCTTTTAGGAATTTCTTCCTTTATAGCCACAAATCCTAGCTCATCATCACTTTCACTCTAAAATATTTCCTCAGATTCATCATCTCCATTTGCATACAAACAATCTCTAGGTGTTCTAGGATTGAAATTCCTTTTATACTTTTTCTCTCTTTTAGTAAAAAATGAAGAAAAATGACCAAATTCATTGCAATTCCAATATTTAAATTTTTTCTTACCATCTAGTTATCTTCTCATAATTAGGGCTATTCCTTCTTCAATTTTTGTATCTTCTTCAGACCTAGATCTGCTACTGCTAGCACAATCTCCATTGGTTCTTGCACTTCTTGATAAACAAGGACAAACACTTAATTCACTAAAGGCTATTTCCACTCTGCTCAATTCTCTAGATTGCCTAAACTTAATTTTTCTACTTCTGATCTTCCAAGTAGAGTTTCCCTGGTGAACTTTTTAGTGTAGGGTATTAGAAGTTTAATCATCCTTGCTACTTGTTTGACTGGTAGTGTTAAGGTTTTCAAAATCTTCCATACAATCTCATCTTATTCTTAAGATCCTTCACACTATTGAATTCTTGTATCAATCTCAGATATTCTACCAATAGAGCTTCTCATAGATTCAACTTCCATCATTTTAGCATCTTGAAATGAACATATCCAATTATGTAGTCGTACTCTTTTAGCATGCTTATCTCCTTCAAATGTAGTTTGTAAAGCCTTCCAATTTTTACGAGATATTTCTAAAGATCTTACCTGACTGTATTCATTTTCAGGAAGAGCTGACAATAATGCTTCTCTAGCTCACATACATAGCCTATATTATGGACCCATACATAGAAAATGAGTCTTAATCTTCTCCTGCTAGCTATCATAGTTAAATCCATCAAATTTAGGAATTTCTTTTATGAATAAACCTTCCATTTATCTCCCAAAATTGCTAAGATTTCTCTTTAAGGACCTGATGCTCTAATACCAATTATTAGAAAGTAAAGTCCAACAAGATAAGTGAGAGTGGGAGGGGGGGGGGGGGGGGAACGGCGGGCGGGGAGGGGGTTGACTCAGTTATCCAACTATTAAAACATTTATCAACCTTATTAATCCTTAACCATGTGAGCAATATAATCGACAACCATAAGAAGATACTCATATACAATAACACTAGATATATTAACTAGGGAAACCCTTGATTAGAAGGAAAACCCTGGTGGAGATGGCACTCAAAAAATGATGTACTAATATAAAAGTTCCTTGTTAGAGGATGAACTCTATTAGAAGCCGATGAAATACATTCAATATATATCAATCCCTTTTAGGAGACATTGCATCCAATAATCTCTTGGTTCACTTACTCACATTTACCAAATACTTTGTATATCACTCTTCAGTCACATTGATCATATGCTTCACCAAAAGGATAATATCCTTCCTTTATACCATATCCTTAAAATAATTCCTTTATTCAGCCTTTAGGTTTTCTCAATTAATTATAATAGGACTTCTTTAAGATAATGAATTATTTTACAATTACATAATACTGTCAGCTCACAACCTTTGCAACTTCTCACACATGTGACCTCTAAACTTATGCACTTGTTGACATCATCATCAGGCTATCTACTATCACTATTTAACTATGTGTATCATGATTCTAACTTAGAAAAGAGATACAAATCAAACATTTGAAATTGCTTCTCAAGTACTCTATTTATAAGTTGTCCTCTATAAATCAAGCATATCTCTAGGATGTCTTTGAATACATTTATGCACACTTAACCACTTCATCAAGACACAATGTAGAAAATATCCTTAATTGTGCTTAACTTGATCATCAATACTCCATATGTATGACCTTGTTCTCTTTCTACTACTCTGCTAGTCTTTATATAAACAATACTATGTTGTCATCAATGACAAACACAATCATGAATGAGACATGTCAATCACACTAACAATCTCTCCACGTATTCTAGAAATTCTTAGGATACCCTTCCAAAGGAATAACATCATCATTCATGCTAACATGTTTTACAAGGCTAATGAATAAGAAGACTAAGGAACTTAAGAATTAGCCAAGTAAATAGTATTAGTCGAATAATAGTCTTGGTCAAGAAAGTTGAAGAAGAAACATGTAGTAATGGTCACATGTGGTGAAGACCAAGCAAGCTAGTGAAAGATGAGAGAGATATAATAGTAAATACTGAGAAACATAGTGTTGAGTGAGTAGAAGAACACAATGATGTTTGAGTGTTAGCAAAATAGCAATTTATAAAAGAATCAAGTTTAAGGTTGACATCGTTGAATTTTTGGATTAGTCAAAATGCGTGGATGACAAGGATTGATGACTTGGCTCATTTAATGTAGAAATAGTGTTTGTTATGTGATCAAAGGAAAGGATTTAAAGTAAATTTTCTAGAAGTATTAAGAAAGAAGTAGGACAAAATGATGGATATATTCATTGAATCTGATGAAAACCTATGATCTATAGTAATTTCTAAGTGGAAAAAGATAAAAGCTACCTATTTAAGGAGGCATAAGAGATTTTTTGTGTTTTTGGTTAACTATTGATTTGTGATCTTGTGAAGAACTTGTGAGTAATAGAGTAGCAGAGGAAAATTTAGAAGATTGGTGAAGTGAACTTTCTTGAAGGGCTGCCAAGAAGAACTAGAAAATGAGCTAAATGGGGATCTAAATCTATAAAGTGAGTTGTATCTTTATAGATAAAAACTAATGTTACTTTCTAATGTTGCATTCAAATTTCTTTAATCAAGGTTAAACTAATAGTTAGTTTGTAAATCCTTTAGTAAAGGTGACATTCTAATGGAATGATCCAAAGTTTTCTAACTAAGCCACTCCTACTAGAGTGATTAAATATTTTAATAGGATCACACCTAACAGTTTTTTTTGTAACCTTTGAAAGGGTTGGCTCTTAATTGAGCCCACTTTAGAAGAGTGAAAAATTGTAGCATGTTCCTTGGTGTTTTTGCCCAAATTGGGTTTCCACATTAAACCTTGGTGTCAACCATGTGTGATGCATGCTATTTTATAGTTGTTTATTTAGTATTAGCTAGTATATGATGAATAGAGAGTTAAATGATGAATGAATATGTTAAGTTATTGATAATATGCTATATGGATTGAGTGGTTTAATGAGATTATTTAAGTTATTTGAAGTTGGTAAAAATTGAATTGGTACATCTAGAACTAAGGATAATTGATTTATACCCCTCTCAATTATTCTAAATATTATAACAAGGTACTGGTAAAATTTAACCTTAGACAAAAATAACAATTACATGCAAATATAAACAATAAAAAAAAAAATAGATCACACAGAAAAGAACACAAGACACTAAGACTTAATGTGGTTCACCAAAACCTTGGGCTATGTCCACTAAACAACAAGTCCAATATTATTATGATCCAGTGATTACAACTTGATTACAATCAGTAATCCCTTATAGCTCAATAACGTCGCAAGAACCAATTTTTGAATCACATTTTATGAAACAATCCCTAACCTTAAGCCCTTTTATACAAGTATTTTTCCCACTTTAGGGTTAAAATTATTTACAACATGTCAGCCATAAATTGGTGAATATAAACAATAGCCAATTGGTGAATAGTAGCCCAAAATCATTTTTTGGGGCAACGCCCTAAGCCCAAAAGAATTTATGAAGTATGTACAGTACTTCCTTGATCAATAACCACAAACTAACAATCTCCCACTTGGGGACTAATCAGACTCCACACTAAACAGTAGATGCTTTATGTCTTTGTCCCATCCATAACTTATTTGGAGTATGAGCCTTCAAAGGAAAATTTTTTCAAACAAAAGATTATAATAACCACTGAGATAGAAAATAGTATGATAGATGAATTGGATTAGATGAAGAAGACCATGTACCAAATAGAAAATGATCTCAAATATGTCTAGTTGTCACAAGGGTAGAACAAATTTTTTAGGCGATCTAATGCAAACCCAAACAACAATATTTATGGGAAAAATGATTCAAAGAACTTCAATTCCTATAGGAATAATGCAAAGGAAATAACTTCAATACATTAGACTATAAAAATGAGCTCTCCAAGAAAAATTAACAATGGACCACTTGTCCAAACAATGGAAGCATCCCAACTGAAAACAACAATAATGTCTAGTTTACCAAAATCAATCAAGTGGAGATAAACTAGAATACACCGAATGAAAATAATTTTGTGTGTGGAGGAAATCAAGACACAGGCCAAAATCCACATTATTCTAATGATATGCTTCCTCTTTAACTCAACACAATGTTATTGGAATCCTATGATACTCCACTATATATAGAGGAAAATATTTTTGCAATGAAGAATTTGTGTTCCCATTTAAGCAAGAGCCTGTGCCTAAACTTTTCAACATGCTCACCTTCCACAATAATAATTAAAAATATTACGATATGCATAATAAAAAAGAGATACTAACCAATGGAATCCCTCTAGGATTGTAGCAAACTTATCTTGATTTGTGAGAAAGAAAGAATCCCACACCTACACACGCGCTTATCTAGATGCAATAGTCTTAGGCATAAGGAACCATTCCCACCTTTTAAATAATCTTTATTGGTCTACAAAGAGGTATAATACAATAGAAGAAATTAAAAGGACAAAGGAAAATATCTCAATGTATGATATGTTACAAATTTTTCCCTGCCAAAGAGAAGATCTTTTGAGGACCCTTGATCATACTAAGGCATCTACTGACACTAGGACCCCAAAAACAACTTCTCATTAGGTTAATGCTATTGAGGTGATGCGCACTATGTTCAAAAACAAGATAGAAGTGCCTCCTTTCCTTCTAGGAATTTGAATCTTAGGAAACAATCTTCATAATTGCCTAATTGATTCAGGCACTTCATGCATCACCATGCCACTTTTGATATCTCAAAGGCTAGTAGTCACTCCCAACCTACTAATTGAGCGATAATCCAACTTGAAAAGTTAGAAGTAAAGGTCATTAACATGTTAAAAGATGTACATATATGTTAGACTGTAGATCCTAGGATCCAAGATATCATTTATATTCATGTACTAGACATCCTTGAGATATACAACATGCTCTTAAGTAGGGAATGGACACGATGTTTGAGAGGATGGTATTCTATAGATTTCACTCAATTATGGTTGCCATGGAAATGAATGTAAAACTAGATTAAGATTGATGTTGAGCATAAGATGGTGAAAATGATAATAGAGTAAAATTACCCTAACAATGTATTATTCCTCTAGTCAGACTGATGATCTTACAGAGTAATGACACTCAATGTTCTTAGACAAAAAGATCCAATGACAACACCACCACAAGTTTGCAAGATCCTTTTCTACAAGATGATCTTTTCACTCCATTCATTGATAGCATGGTTTCTAATTTGTGATTCCCTAGAGAGGATGTGGATCCAAATATCTTACTCCTCCCTAGCTTTTGTAGATTAGATCACACAAGCTATTATGAGTTTATATCTTTGAGTTGTCAAGAAGATTTCACTCAAGTATTAACTCAGCTATCTCATCCTACACACACAAATTTAGGTGACCTCTTAATAACACACAACCAAGAAAAAAGTTTCATTCAAGAGAATGCCTTAAATAACCAAGATATTGAGGATAACCACAAAAATCCTAACAATGCAAAGAGTAACTCTATGAATGAGATTGAAGAGGACCTTAACACTTGATACACTGATACATCCTCAGATGGTGGGGCCCTATCCTCTTCTCATGAGGGGATGGTCATAATCCATAGAAGGTGGTTCTTTATGAAAGGCCAAGGGTGGATTTATGTAGTTTTGCATCCCAAACCCTAGGCTTCCATGGTCACCAAATTTATTAAAGAAATTAAAGAGAAATAAAGGGTACAAATTGTTCCCATGTCATAGGTGACTACTAGAAACAAAATTTCTCAAGGAAAGATGTAATTGGTCCCCAAGAAGAGGCTCTTAAAATATCAAATGAAAGAGAATGTCTAAACAAATAAACATTAAGTCTAAGACACCAATAAAGAGGCAATTTGGATTCCCAAGTTTGATGGCTCCAAGTGTAAACAAGGAGTCAGAACCAAAATTGGGTTAATTAATCCCAAAGAAAAATCCTTTTACACTAACTATCACTTATAGTTAATATGCACCAATAACATGAAAGAGTACAAGGCCCTAGTGTGAGGAATCATTTTCATACTTGAGAAGAATATCAAAGCCCTCATAGTGGAAGGGAATTCTCAACTAATGATTTGAAAAGTTAAGGAAATCTATTCCTATAATGGCAAGAGGTTAATGGCCTATCATAAATGAGTTTGGGACTTGATAGATGAATTTGAAGTAGTAAACATCAAATTTATATCCCCAGGAGGAGGAATATGGTTGTCTATGCACTTATTATTTTAGCCATTACATTACAACCTATCAAAAAGGAAAAAAAAATGAAGAAGTTTTCTATCGAGATCATGACCACTCTATATATCATAGATAATATCACAAACTTCCAAGTCTTTCAAGATGATCAACACATCCTCAAGTTCATCATGTGCAATGGTTTATTTAAAGGATAGATAATTGATGGAAAGCCCAATGAAGACCTTGAAGAAGAAGAGGAAGAAGATAAGGATATCTTTATAAATATTAAAACTAACACCATCCCCAAAGGAATGGTGGAGTTAGAATGTATCTTTGATTGTTATGAGTCTGCATTCCATAAGAAAACCTCTAAAGAGAGGGGAATTGATGAATGCAACTCTTACAACTTGGGCATCGAAGATGATCCCAAGATGATCAACATTGGGAAAGCATTTACTACCTAGGAAAAGGGATGAAATATTATTCTCATTGGGTACAAGGATGTAATTTCTTAGAGTTATGAGGAGCTCAAAACTTATGATCCCAACATCATTATGCACAACATTTCTTTGAAGCTTGATGCAAAACCCTTTTTTTAGAGGCAAATGCCTATAATCCCAATAATTGGACTATAAATAATGAAAGAAGACAAGAAATTGATGGATTCCAAGATCATTTTCCTAGTTAGACACTCTACATGGGCTAACCTAGTTCTGGTAAGAAATAAAAGTTGGTAAATTTGTCTTTGTGTGGACTTCATAAATTTGAATCAAGTGTCTCAAAATGATAATTACACACTACCCCCACTTGATGAAGTGTTGTAGATTGTGATCAAATCTGGGATGATGTAATTTTTAGATGGGTACTCAGGATATATCTAGGTAATGGTAGGTGAGAAGGACACACTGAAGATGTCATCCCCAAAAAATGAGAAACATTAACATATAGGCAGGTGCCCTTTGAGTTAATCAATGTAGGAGCTACATTTCAATGAGACATAGATGAAGCATTCAAAGGTCTAGTAAACAAACACATCATAATCTACATGGAAAACCTTACAGTTTTCTCACAGGAGAGAATACATCACATGTTGACTTGAAGCAAGTACTTAAGCAATGTAAAAATATGGCATATCTCTCAGTCCCAAGAAATGTTTGTTCATAGTTACAAAGGGGAAGATACTCAGACACATCATTTCTAAAGCTGGTATTTCAATAGATCTTGAATGAGTAGAGGAAATACTCAAATTTTTTCCACCCAATAATCATAAATAATTGAATTCCTTCTTTGGGAAGATCAACTTGATGTAGAAATTCATAAGTAGTTTTGCAGAAATAGTACAACCTCTCAATGACTTGTTGAAGAAAGAAGTAAAAATTAAATGGATTCCCAAAGTCAAGAAATATTTTGACGATATCAAAATGGATATTTTTATGACCCTCATGCTTGTTAGCCCAAATTATTAGCTACTATTTAAGGTCTACACTTCTGGTTTAGAGAATTCATATGCAAGCATCCTCACACAAAAGGATGATGAAGATGAGAGGCCAATTTATTTCATGAGTCACCCTTTGAAGAATGTAGAGCTAAAAAATACCTAACCTAGACAAGCAATCAATTACCCTAGTGACATATGTTAAGAAGTTCTACCATTATATACTACCAAGAAAGGTGTATGCCATTGTGCCCAACCCTACAGTCAAGTCATTTCTGATGCGAAATGAGCTTGGTGAAAGGAGAAGAAAGTGGATGACCACCTTACAAAAATTTGATATAGAAATCCAACCTATGAAAGTACAAGGACAAGGCCTAGCCAAAATAGATAATGTAGAGAAAGGTATAGTCTCCTATGTGTATACAAATTAGGTTGTCATATCAAATGTTTGGTACAAAGATATTATATACTACCTCCTATAAAATTGATTCCCCTAAGGAATGCATATGAATATACCTCAAGCTCTAATGCCATGTGAGAATTGGCCTAAGGCAATGAATGCAACACCAAGATCTAGAAGCATAAGAGATAGTACAAGAGAGAAAAGAGATGATCAAATGAAAATCTCATTAATGATAAAATGATAATAGATTTTAGATAATTGGATTCAGACAAATGGATGAATACATCATAGTAGTGCATGCATATAAAGGCAACCAAGATGACTATGATTCATCTAAGAGATAAGCATAAGAACTAAGCACATGTCCACCAAGAGTGGATTATCTTCCATTATCTATGAAAGTACATGAAACAATGTGAGGATAAGAATATAAAGGTGTACCTCATAAAGACATGTAGTAGACAATATGTGCTTAATTAGAGTGTAAAACTACTATGTTGTCTATATGAAAAGTCTTGTGAATATGTAAACTCATAGGCATCTACACGACAAATAATATTAATATGCATTAACCTAAGTAAACTTAAGTAAACTTAAGTAAAATGTAAACAATGAATACTTATTTATATCAACATCCACACTTAAGTGTAATTTAGGGGAATACACTTAAGCTCACAAAAGCTAGATAATATAGCTATTAGGCCATGTTAAGTACCCATGTACGAACTAAAAGTGTAAAAAATATGCAATGAAATCTCTCATAAAGTGGAGAAAGAGGGAAAACCACATAGGAAAAGACCTCCTCAAAAAGAGAGATAAGTACAATAAGAGGTAATGAGAGAGAAGAATACCTCATATGAGAAAAAATATCCCTTCACAAGAGAGACCAAGTATCCTCCCTGATGGCATGAAGAAATAGATGTCTTTTTGATCCTTTTTGTGAGCATTTGTTTATAACATGCTAAACTTTTTCATCCTTTAAGAATAATATTTTATACTTTTTGATGTATAAGATATGAACATATGGCATAGAAATGATAATCAGAATTATGGCTAAAAGGGTTCATTTTGTTGATAAAAATATTTCTTCATGAATTTTTGGCATGGGTAGATCTTCTTGCAACTAAAGAGATTGCAAAGACTATTAATTGAATATTAATGCTTTTTCTTTATAAATCAATAAATATAAATAAATGCTTGTAGGAAGTTTTGTGTGCATTGAATGATGATTGCAGGTATCCAAGTCAAGTCAGAATCGATCAAAATAGCTCAAGAAAATGTCTAGCACTATGGAATCATGAGTATTGAAGGAGATGCGTCATGACACTATTACAGTTGGAAACTTACCAACAAAACTAGAAGAGACCTATTTAGCAAAGTTATAAGGGACCTGTTCAGTGGCATAGAAAGGGGACATGTTCCAACAGAATAAGAGGGACCTAATGAAGTAGATGAATGGGAGAGCAAGCATCTAGGCGATCAGTTAAAAATGCTAGGAATTGTCGTGCGGTACCTAGATTCCTGGAAGTCATTAAAGACATATAGTAGAGTAGATCTAGCATCCTCTATGCTTTGTATTTATAGGAACTTGAGAAGATACCCAATGTTTTTATTATGTTGCATGTTTTTATGAATTTTGAGCTGTAACGAACTATCCTTTATGAGAAGTCATGATTGTGGGAATTTGTTATTTCCTTTCTTTT
Source organism: Cupressus sempervirens (assembly GCA_028749045.1). NCBI lineage: Eukaryota > Viridiplantae > Streptophyta > Pinopsida > Cupressales > Cupressaceae > Cupressus > Cupressus sempervirens. The sequence goes on from CM053785.1 coordinate 309,678,990, forward strand.
AAATAAGATCTTGTCTATAGCTCAAAGGCTAGGTAGTGAATGAATGAACATAGTTAGATGAGAGTTACCAGTTATATTCTACTGTTTCTCAAGTCAGTGTAATGTTGTTTATTGAATGAATACATGAGTTTACTGAGTTTCTACACTTCAATCTGAGTTAATATTTTCTTCATTCTTCCATGGAGGCCCACATGGAAGGTGGAGTTTACTTTAGCAATTAGGAGTTAAACTCAGCTTTCTAAGTTAAGTTTTCTAAGTTAAAGTTTTCTAAAGTTAAGTTTTCTAAGTTAAGTTTAGAACTGCTATTCCTACAGCCACTAGAAATAGAACCAATTACTATTCTTGTAACAGTAGGTGCATAGATGTATGGTTAAGTAGTTATCTAAGTTTCCTCCTAGTCATAAGATAGTCGTCTTTCCTTTTGATAAAATAGATTTCCTTAATGGTTATTTTATTCAAGGTAGTAGTGACTTTTAGTAGAGGCTAGAGCATATACTTTGCAGACATCATCTCAAGTTCATGCTCTCAAATTGATATTTAATGAAGATTAGCATAGTAATTTGGTAGTAAAGGATGTCCAATCCTTCAACTAAAAAGGTGTTATATTGGCTCGACATTTTTGGTGCCATTGCCGGGGATGTTGTCAGTCTAGTGTTCACTATAGAGTCACTTAGCTAGTTTCATTCTTTAGTATTTTACATGCATAGGAGAAGAGACCTCCTTGGAATATTTCTTCCCAACTTCAATTAGGAAGATCCCTTTCATCCTGATCTTGAGGTAGAAGAAAGAGAAGAAGAAGAAGAACTATTTGAGAACATATTTGCCGAAGCACCTGATCAAGTATAGTCACTAACCACATCTGAAGAATCCTTTCATTCAAACGATCTTTTTACTGAGCCAAAATATCAAGATAATCCATTAGCTTTAGTCATTTACCAACCATCAATAGGAAATCCACAAATGGAAGCTACTCAGTCTACCTTTCCCTTTCCAATTCCCACTCAACAAGGTAATCAAAATTTAAAAAATATACGCTCAGTTGCCCTTCCAAAGTTCTATGGCCTCATTACTAAAGATCTAGAAACCTTTCTCTTTGAGTTTGAAATTCTTTGCCGAAGTTATGATTACACCAAAAATGCTCATAAATTGAAATTGTTTCCATCAACTCTAAAAGAAGCTTCTTTGAGATGGTTTATGAGTCTAGGTGCCGATGCTGTAGCAGATTGGCCAACTATGAGGAACTAGTTCCTTACTAAATATAAGGAATATTGCAGGGGCCATGACTTAAAGGGAGATGACATTTTCAAAATGTCACAGAAGGAGGATGAAACTTTGGAGCACTATGTTGCACGATTCATGTTCAACTTGCAGTATAATATGCAACATCAACTGAATCAGGAGTCCCAAAAGAATCACTTTTTAAAAGGAGTGCATGAAAGGAATATGGAAGCTTTAGATCTAATGGCTAGAGGTGACATTACACAAAATATGTGGGCTGAAATCTAGAACATTTTATTGAACTATTCTAGAGAAACAATACAAAAAGGACAAGGCTTGAGGGACTTACTCCAAAAATCTTTTGGTGCCGAAGTACCCAAGACAAAGCTATCAAACCTCTTATCAGATTTCAAGCAAGATATCATTAATGATGTCACCACACAACTAGACACCATGCAAGCATAGAGGAAGAAGGAGGATACTGATATTCTGCTAGCAGAATATTGCCCTTATTACAGAGAAAAGAAACGTAACTTTCGCTGCAAACCTATTGCTAGTCTGGAGTCACAACATGTGCCTACTAAATTCAAGGCAATTGATGAAGACAAAGAAGTCCTATATGTTGCTCAACAAAGGCCTTGGGCTCCAAGATTAGGTATTCCCCAAGATCCACTTCATAATTATAGTGGTAATAGTCAATGACAACAACAACAACATGGTGGCTATAATAATTGGCAACAACCTAACCAAGGTTGGCAGCAACCTCAACAAGGTTAGCAGTAGCCTAACCAAGATTGGAAACCACCTCAGCAAGGTTGGTAGAAACCTAACTAGGGTTGGAAACAACCTTAGCAAGGTTTGCAATAGCCTAGACAGGGTCTGTAGCAACCTAACCAGGGTTGGTAGCAACCCCAAGAAGATTGGCAACAACCTCAGCAGGGTTGGAAGCAACCCCAAAACTAGCAACAACAACATCAACAAGAAGCCTTGAAACTCCTCAACAACAAGCCTTAATTCCTCCTACAACCAATATAACCCCTCCAAAACAACCACAGTTACCTGCACAACTTATGCCTAATCCCAATAATACAAAGCCTTCAACCCAAAAAAAAATCTATTCCATCACCTTAAATGATATTCATTTATGGTCTGGGACAACACTTGCATCACCTTAGCAACCCATTATAATAGAAGTTGATGATACCTTTGCTGAGTTAGTTCAAGAGTCTGAAACCACTATCTCTCCTGCAGCAAAGAAACCACCATTTCCTAGTAGGTTCATGGAGCAAGCTTTGCCGGTTGAAAATCAAGCTACACTAGATTTGGTTGAACAACTCAAACAAATGATAGTAAAGATTCTGTTGCTAGATGTAATAAAGGAAGTACCCATATATACAAAAGCTATCAAAAAAGCCTATACTAGAAATCTAGGTAGGAAAAAAAAGGACCCAAAGACTATCCATGTCCTTGGCCAACTTTCTGATCTTATGCTTTATAACCTTAAGATACTCGAGTATGCAGAACCTGGAAGTCCAGTAGTAACACTTGCCATTTAAGGAATACAAGTGCAGGATGTCCTAATAGACTTAGGAACATCCATTAATGTAATGACCAAGGAAGTTATGTCCAAATTAAATATCATTGGTCTTAGAAAATGCCAACAATCTTGTAATTAGCAGATAGTTTGACCATCATTCCTGATGGTATGTTAGAATATGTCACTGTTACACTACATTCATGGGATTACCCAGTTGGCTTTGTGGTACTCTCTCCTAAAACAAGTACTAGAGGGTATCCTACCATTATAGAATGACCATGGTTAGCCATAGTAGATGCTTATATTGCATGTCAATCAGGGAAAATGACCATTTCAGATGGTATGGACACTAAAAACTTAACCTTGTATTCTCCTACTCAGCCTTTGCTATAGGATGATCAAGTTGTCTAGCCAAATTTAGGTGATTCTGATATGGACATAGATTCTATTAAACAACTGATGATGATCTCAAGGGACTCATTTGTAAGCATTAAAGAGGAGGATGATGTCATTTCTTCTATCATATTGAATGAGTACAAAATGTAACTTGAGACATCTTCCAAAGAAGATTGTGTTTTAGAAAATATTTTGCCATTACCATCTGAACTTCACTATTATGAGTTTGCACAACTTCTCCACTCACTCCTGCCACATGAAATAGACTCACCACCAATTGCTTGGATTTCAATGGTTGAAAAAGTAGTCAAAACAACAATTGCCCTAGGGAGAGAGCTAAACTTAAGAAAATCCTAATCTCAGGCACAACATCACGATATCCTGCAGCTGTTATAAAAACACCAAGATGCTTTGTCTTGGGATTATATAGATATGAAAGGTTTGGACCCAGTACTTTGTACTCATAGGATCTATATAAGTCCTGATTGTAAACCTGTAAGACAACCTCAGTATAGGATAAACCCAACATTACGAGATATTGTCAAAAATAAACTCCAAAAGTTGCTCAATGCTGGCTTTGTCTATCCTATTTCAGATAGTCAATGGGTTGGTCATCATTCCAAAAAAGGAGGAAAATGGTGAGTCTACATAGATTATAGAGAACTCAATTTAGCTATTAAGAAGGACTATTTCCTGCTGCCATTTGTAGACCAGGTTCCTAATAATTTTGTAAGAAAGAAGTACTTTTCCTTCTTGGATGGGTTCAGTGGCTACAATCAAATACAGATAGCACTAGAGGATTAGGACAAGACCATATTCATGTGTCCATGGGGAATGTTTGCCTACTTAGTCCTACCATTTGGTCTATGCAATGCAGCTGCAACTTTCCAAAGAGCTGTTCTTAGTATTTTTTCTGACATATCTACAAACTGTTTGGAGATATATATGGACAACTTCACCATGTATAGGCAGACCTTTGAAGAAGCTCAAGAAAACTTGGAAAAGGTTTTGCAAAGATGTAAAGACTACAACCTATCCTTAAATAGTGAAAAGTGTTTCATGATGATGCATGAAGGTATGTTTTTGGGACACTTTATTTCCCCCAAAGGAATTGAAGTGGATCCAGCAAAGATAGAAGTTATATGCACATTGTCTATACTAGCTAAATTTAAAGATTTTAGGAGTTTTCTAGGACATGTAGGGTACTATCAATGCTTTATCAAGAATTTTAATCAAATTATAACCCCTCTATATAATTTTCTTCAAAAAGATGCAGAGTTCATATGGAATTTTGATTGCACAAAGGCCTTCCTATAGCTTAAGGAAGTCCTCTCAACAACACCAGTTCTCTAAGGACCAAATTGGGAGCTACCTTTTCACATACATATTGATGCCTCATACCACATCGTTGGAGTAGTGCTTGGCCAAAAGATGGATTCAGTGGAACATGCAATTTACTATATTAATAAAAATCTTCAGGGAGCCAAGTATAATTACACTGTAACTGAGAAAGAAGTACTTGCTATAATTTATGCTCTGAATAAATTTAGACATTATGTTATAGGTTACCTAATATTTGTACATACAGATCACTCTGCCATCAAATATCTGATGAATAAACATGTAATATCTAGACGTTTGACTTAGTGGTTATTGTTAATGCAAGAATTCAATATTACCATTATCGACAAACTAGGTAAGGAAAATGTTGTAGCTGATTTCTTATCTCATCTTCAAACACTTGATGATCCTGTAGCCATAGAAGACAGTTTTCTTGATGAACATCTCTTTCTTTTGTTAGCACAAAACCCATGGTATGTTGACATTGCCAACTACCTAACAATTGGTAAAACACCTCCACATTTCTCTACAAAGGAAAGACGGTTGCTGGTAGAGAAGAGTTTCAACTTTTCATGGATCTCTAGGTTCATGTTTTATACTGGACTAGATTAGGTGACACGAAGATGTCTTATAGAGGATGAGACTTATGATGTTCTTTGTGCTTGTCATGATGAGCCCTATGGTGGCCACTTTGCTTTCAAAGAGAACCACATTGAAGATTTTAAATACAAGCTACTAGTGACCCACAATTCACAAGGATGTAGCTACTAGAGATAGTGGTAGCACCATTTGATAAATGGGGGATCAATTTTGTTGGCCCTATTGAGCCACCTTCAGAAGGGAAGAGTTACATTTTGGTAGGCACTGATTATGTCACCAAATGGGCATAAGCCAAACCAATGAAGCACCCTTGTGATAATAATGTTGCAAAGTTCCTGTACGAATGTATCTTTACAAAGTTTGGTATTCCAAGAGAATTACAATCATATCAAGGCCCTTAGTTTAAATCTAATTTGATAGCTGCTCTCATGGAGGAATGCAAAATTAGGCATGGAAAATCTTCCCTGTATCATCCACAGGCCAATGGATAGGTTGAAGTGACATAGAGAGCTAGAAAACATACTCACTAAAACAGTGTCATTGCATAGGAAAGATTGGGCAGCTTGACTTCCTAAAGCCTTACGGGCATATAGAATATCATGGAAATCTACTACTGGGTTTACACCCTTTGAACTCCTATATGGGAAGACAACTGTCATGCCCATTGAATTTGAGCATAAGACTCTATGGATAGCTTTGGAATTTGGTATTACTCTTCTTGTAGCACAACATGATATAATTTTACATCTCAATGAGTTGGACAAATGGTGGAAGTCAACCTTTCACAACACAAAACTAATTTAGAGTCAGAGGAAGCAATGACATGACAAATTTATCAAGGATAGAGAGTTCTCTGTTGGTGATTGGGCACTCATGTATGACTCTAGATATCAACATCATCAAGGGAAATTTTAGACCAGATGGCTTGGCCCATATGAAATTGTAGTAATTTTTAACAATGGAGCAGTTCAACTGTCAACAATTGATCTGGTCAAGTTTAAACTCCTGGTTAATGGGCATCTCCTAAAGATATATCACAAACCAACAACCTGGGAGGAATTTCTTCAATAGTTCAACACAATAGAAACATCACTTCCTGCAGCCACTCTGTTTGAGTCTTCCACTCAGACATCTGCAACCCCTTGAATTTATTTCAAGGCCTTCATAATAAAAATTTCACATTTTATGTGAAATCCATTTCTTTTTCCACCTCACTCCATCTCATCTTCTTGTCTTTTCATTATCACTCCACTTCATTAATTTCTATACTATGGTACTATTTGGAGCACCCTTCCTATCACATATTAGGTTGGTTCCACTTGACCCCTCTGCATTTATTTAATTTATTGTTTATTTAGAAAATTATGTTATTTTGATTTTTAGGATTTGCAATCTCTAAGGTCTGGTGGGACCTAGTCTCTGATAAGTTGGGGGGAGGGAAAATCAAAATCATAAATTGAAATTTTAAGTTGATCTTAATTTGGCATGTAGGATGTATGGGGGAAAGGTCACCTTAGTAATGAGCTAGCGGCCCTTTATACTTCCAAAGTGTGCGAGAAATAATTATAAAAACCACCCATTAAATTATGATTTCACACAAAGTACATAACCCCTCATTAATACGCACTACTACATTTGACCTCATTTTTCTACCAAAATTTTCGACCATCAACTAAATTTTTTAGGTTGATTAGAATGTAGATAGCAAAAATTTCTTTTTTTTACATCTAGGCCCCATGTTGGTCAAAATTTAAATCAACTTGGAGCTTAGATGTAAAAAACAAAAACATTTTTGCATGTGCGGGTTTATTTAGATTTTTTTGGTTTTGATCATAGTGGGCGTTAAGGGAATGGAGATTGTTGTTGTAGATGTGTTTTTTACTGTCCAGGTAAGTGCGAACTTATCCAATCTAAACAACTTTAGATGCATGATCTGAACAACTTGTTATAGACAAAATTGTGAGTTTCGATCCATACTTGCAAAGTCAATACGTGGGTTCATGTGTTTATTATCAGTTTTAAATTCAGGGTTTATTATTTTTGTTTTACTGATGTGTAATCTCATTGCAATACATTTTAAATTGAAGGCACAATCCCTAACTCTATGAAGGAGTTTGAACGACATGGGTTTTCCTACATCTATAGCGGCATTCATGGTGGTGAATAAGATCTCTGCCTCCATTTTCTCTATACGCTGGTGATCTTCAAATGCATTACTTTAATACATATTATCAAACTGACTCAAACCTATGAGTTAATGCGTGTCTAATACAATTCATTTCACATATTTTATTGTTGTTAGATCTTCCCCAAAAGCAGTATTTGAATGAATTCAGGCCTCTTACTCATAATGGATACTTTTAGGCAACACTTCAAACATAGCATTTCAAGCAAACTACTGGACGAACTTAGTCAAAGTGTTAAGAGAAAAATATTGCACAAGAATCACCGGTGCATAATACAATACTTCCAGGAAATATATCATAACACTACGGGAGGGTGATGGCCAAGGAATTCGGGTCTCATTTTAGCTTCATGATATACTCGTTAATGCCAAGAAGTCCATAAAAGCAAGGTCAACCCCACAAAAATGTTTCTAGGTAGCCTAGTGAGTGGCAACAGTCTGTTGGCATTACAGGAATCACATGATGCCTGAAACATTGCTTCAAGGCCTATATGAAGATTTTGTTCTCCACATTGCAGCGTAATCTCTTACCTATTTTTTTGCACAGAAAGTCTAGATAGAATGAACTTTTATGTGAGGGATCTTGGGCATTATAAATCAAACCTATATCTTCCCATGATTTAAATAGGGCATAAATGCAAAATACTGCAAAAAATATTGCATAGGAAAAGGATGTAAATTGATCTTTTTTGCAACATAGGTCTATCTTAATGAACTGGTTAAGCATCTGGAAAATATTGGAGAGACTAGATGGGCTATATTTGGAAGCCCTTTTATAACCATGTGACTAAAAGTTTGTGAATTGTAAGGTTTGTGAATTGTGACCAAGTGAGACACACTTCTATTAATTCATGGTCAAACAAGCAGTGGAAGATGAGTGACATGAGATTTTTTTCCTTTTTGATAAAGACAATCATATATTAAAATGGAATAATGAGTAAGCTACAAAAGTCTTAAACCCTGTCAAAGACATTGGCAGGTAAATTCTAAATAGAGCTAAAAGCTTCTAACCAGAGATTGACCATAGAATTTTACAGTGGCTAGTGCTTGACTAGTGTTTGTCAAAGACATTAGTAGGGAAGCTATAAATAGAGCTTAATGCTTATAAATAGAGTTTGATAATGAAGTTTTATAGTGGCTGGTGCTTGACCAGAGTTTGATGGTAATTGCAATATCTTGGAATGTACTTTTGTCAAGTTGTTTGGATATGATTCAAAGACAAATCACATTAGGCATTTATCTGTCTCTCTAGCTTGATGAGGCTTACTCTTAGTAGACACTTGAATGATCAAGAATAGTTCCAATACTCTTTTCCATATGATTAATCTGAAAGTCATTGAATTTCTATTAAAAAATAGGTGTATGCACCATTTCAGACAAAACTTCTACACAGTTCAGTGGGGTGTTCAACCTATATTTAGCTTTGATAGTTTATGCAAGGATGCTAATTGGGATTAAAGCTCAGAAACTCATCTCATCAAGCTTTTATTCACTCCTGATTTTCCTCATAAGTATTTTGTTAAGCTGATGTAACTCTCTTATTTTTAGAAGTAATATATTTTAGATCTCTCCCCAAAAAAGATGTAAGCTTTTGGAGAATACCATCAAGGGGTTTGAATTCCACTTTTACTTAAAATAGATTTCCATTCATGTCTCTAATAATTTAATCATTGGTTCTTGAATCTTATTAGTATGGGTGTCCATTGTATTGGACTGATCTATTATTAACTCTTCTGAATAAGGACTTGGATAAAAAGTAGCTGTGCATTGAACAAGATAGTTAATCTAAAAAAGAAAAAGATCTGGCTCTCAAAGGACTGAGCTCAGAATCTATTGGCACCAAATACATGTATAGACAGGATTTCCTCTTTGGTTGCCTCCTATTATAGTTAACAGGTTTCTAGTATGAAATTGAACAAATTTTAAACAAAATGATAAATGTATGATTTCATAACAATCTTAATTTACATCAAGTAAATGCATAGTAAGACTATGAATCAACTAATTGCAACTCACCTTCAAATACTGTACATATATTGATTTGACATGACCTCCATCCTTCATCTTAAGAAGTAAGCTCAAGAGCGACCACTTTGGACATTTCTTAACAATCAGTAAATCTACATAGCCATCTGAGAATTGCAAAAACATAAGTATAAGGAAATAAATATCCAAAAATTCTAATTCAGAAAACTAGAATAGTAAACCACATTTATAAATTTAAAAAAATGATTGGGCAAGTCGATCCCACAAAACTGCCACAAAACTGTTTGGGAAATGTTCTTTACCATTGTTCTACATGGGAAGTCAAGCTATCACAAAACATAAAGGTAGTATGGCACAACCACTATATAATAAGAATAAATTGTGGACCAAAATGGAGATAGCTCAAAGAGGAAACTTCCTTCATCTTTATTTAAAATATTTGGTCAGAAATTGTATCTTTTCTATATGGTATTATTTATTTATTATTTACATGGCTTGTGTTTAGGAAAGTTAAAATTGAATCAAGTCCAACAAAAATAATAACTTCAAACAAGCATTACGACTATATAAATTTGCAAAAACTTTATTAAATATAAAATCATGAATTATTTATTTTAAAAACTTAAAAATCTACTAAAAGTATTAAATTTAAATATATTATAACTAATTTAAATTTTTTAAGAATAAATAAATTTATATCTTGTAAATAATATGTCTATTTTATATATATTAAATATATTGACTATTATACAAATTTTAAATACATCTATCCAAAGATATCAATTGGGAGCTACTTTATTTACTTAGTTTTATTTTCTTGGAATTATTTTATTTACTGCATGGAGTCAGAGATGCCATATTCTATTTATTTTGTGAATATTTTTATTCATGGGCAAAGCTGAAAAATGTTATTCACTAACACTCAAATACCAATACAACAAAATGATTGTCAGATGAGAACAATCATCATAACATACAATATAAGACGAATCCACCATGAGGACCAACAAAACCAACAACAATGCACAAAAAAAACTCAAAGGGCCTTCTAACCCTCATCCATCCTTGCAGCCATCTACCTATACAACCTTTGATCTTCATAAATACTCTCGAGGGGCTGCAGCCATTTATCATGGACCAAATCACCCCATCAATGGCATTCCACCCATGAAGTCCCTCAAACATCCATTTGGTCAAACAATTTTCCACCATATTCCATTCTCTAGGGATATCCAAAAAGAAAAGAATAAAAAAAATTGGCCAAACCAAGAATTTTCTTGACCACCATAGCCTTTTGGATTTTTCTCTTATTCAACAAAAAAACAAGAATCATATACTCACCTTCATAGATAACCTTTTCTCCATCCCTTTTCTTGTGCTTTTTATATAACCCTTTAAAATTGACCACACTTCAATGTAACTATTTGAATGAGCACCCATCTAAGAAGAAAAGAGGAACTAAACAACCCACCAACCCAATCAACACCACCACTTCCTACTATAGTTGGATTGTTCATAGAGGAACCATCGGTGTTAATTCAAAAGAAACCACTAGGAGGCAGAAGCCATTTAAAAAATATACTCACCTTCTTAGGGATCTTAGGTCCTAGTTTTGGATCCAGTCAGTGAGGAAGGAAGGATAGCTACAAGAGTTTAACCAAACAAAGATTAGATGAGATAAAAAAATCATACAAACAAGATTTCTTATCAATTGTCTCCTTGATCACTCTTTTGATTTTGAGCTAAACTTGCAATGACTCTATATAGACACTCATCACTACTACATTTAACCTCATTTTTCTACCAAAATTTTTGACCATCAACTAAATAAGTTTAGGTTGGTCAGAATGTTAAGGCAAAAATTTCTTTTTTTTTACATGTAAGCCTTGTGTTGGTCAAAATTTTGACCAACACCCCTCCAAGTCAAAATTTTGACCAACATAGGGATGTTGTTCAAAATTTCGACCAACATAGGGCTTACATGTAAAAAAAAGAAACATTTCTTACTTGTATGTTTTTCGTGCATGTAGGTTCATTTGAAGATGCGCTGATTGGGAGCATTTGATTATGGTAGTACAGAAAGTGAAAGTTGGGGAATTCTCTTTCCATGTTTTATTTTTTATGATTTAGAGTAGTAGATATGAATTGGTAGCCCATGTTTGATTCTGGGGTTTGTGCTCTTTAGATTTCAATGTTGGTATGCATGTATTTGTTTTCCATTTTTATTTTTTATTCTGCATTCACAACCCTTGATTTGAATATGATGGATTGTATGATTTATCCAACTTGAAGATAATGGGGTTCTAATTGATTTTTTTACAAGGAAAGATGAATGTTAGGGACTTTATTGTTTGAGTTTTCTTCTATGACATTAGGGCTTGAACATTAGATTATAATTTTTCGATTGTGTTTTCAATTTCACGGTCTTTACATTTAACCAATTGAAGATATTTTAGAGAATGTTAATTACGTTACAAAGAAACATGAAGGGTTGGTATTTTACTTTATATAAATTAGGGCTAAAAAAGGTTGATTATAGCTATTCACCTAGAGTAGTCGATTAAATATGTTGGCTTCTAGCACTAAGATTTCAGTGCTTAGATGTGGAGCTAACACCAATTTGAAGATGTGTTAGTAGGTTATTTGAAAAATAGTGGTCTTTGTTTGAATTTGGTGCCTTCGTCTACCCCATGATTTAAGTATTACATGTTAAATAAGCCAATTTGTAGATTTTTTGGTGGGTATTCATTGATCCCTCTTTTAATTGCAAGTTATGGGTAGAGAGTCAAACAAATCATAAGGGATTGCAATATGAATGGTATGCAAAACTTTTGCTTCTGTTTTCATGCAAAATATATTAGGATTTCTATTTATGTCAAACTCATCCTAAATTTCTCTCCAAAAAATTAGTTGGATATTGTGATTTTGCTGTCAAGATTCATCTATTTAGTCTTGGAGCCAAACTCATTGGATGGTTTTTTTTTCCAATCACACACACACACACACACACACACACACACACAGACACACACACACAATCTTCTTAATGTAGGGAGAATGATATATCAAGCCTAGACACAAATTCTCACACCCATAATCTTAATAATGCATGGAGAATGATTACCCTTTGCCTTCGAGGCTGTGTCTCAGTTGTAGCTATTATACCAAGAATAACATGGGTTGTCATTGATATCACTCCATAACTAGTTGTAAAACACTCAACTTGAGGCTTGATTTTTTGCATCTTGCATTATAAAATAGATTTTGTACTTTGAATCTGCTATTTCTTGTTGTCAATAAATGTTTGAATTGTTTATATGCCTTTCAGTCATCTAGCTTTTAGTGTTTGAAAGTCAATTATCCTTTGTCTTATTGAGACAATGTTTGAAATTCCCAGTGTTTAAGAGCGATGAAGTTTTATGAATTCTTTTAGATTTTATATAAGATATACTAGCACTCACATACACACCCATTTCTTGCTCCAAAAGCTTCCCAACCTTATTTCTTGTCACATTGTCATTGCATTCATGTTTCTAATTACTTGTGGCAACATAGGCTCCACCCATATGTCTAGGCCATGGCTAGAAGGACTAAATTTCTTATGCACATTACTCTGGCACCTTGATTTTGTATGTATTGATTCTTGCAAGCATGTTTATCCATTTAGAGTTGCAAATTTTGTGGAAAACATTTCTCATTTTTATACAGTGCTTTTGTTCTTATATAAGGAACAAGCTAGATATCTTGCACAAATGGACCTTCTCTCACCCCTTTTATTTCAGTTTCATTTAAAATCCTGCCACATAAACCTTAACATATAGTGAAGATGCCTGACTCGATTTTACAAAGGTCCAAGATGAAGGTTGAATTGTCTGTTGTTTACTGTAATGCACTAAAAGTGTGGCTAAATTGACTTGGGTAGTAACTTGAATGATTTTTGAGAATCTTGTCTTTAATGTGAATTCCCTAATGCCATTTGTACATTCTCATCCATGCATGCATGAGGAATTGAAGGAGCTTTGGTCAATTATTTCAATAATTTGACTTGATATTTAAGGACACTAGCTTAGTAGTCTAGACATTTTATGTGTCCCTAAAAGAGTAGGCAATAAATAAATGAAGATATAATAGCTTTTTATGTTATGGATATTTTGAATGAGAGGTTTCCTTCTTAGTTTTATTGGCTCTAACCTTTAAGTACATAAATTGTTAGAGCACAGGCCACTGCTACAACTCTAGCCTCATGTTGACATTTGCCTATAAGTCTACAACATAATGTTTGAATAATATAAGAGGGTATTTATTGATTTCAAAGTACATCATTTCATGAATTTGTTTTTCAATTCATTTTCCTTTCTTTTCCTTTTTGGTTGAAAATTTCTTGTATGCTTTGCAAGCCCCTACACTTTTGCAAGTTGTGCATTCCTTTACTATTATAATGTTAACAACTTAAAGGTTTGGCAATGACGTCTTTGCTTTCTCTTGAGAGAGCTATGAATTTTACATTTATACAAATTTAAAATTCTTTTCTATGTATGCAGGTAGCAATTCACAAAAGTATCAAAGCAACAAGAGTCAGAACTTGAGTGATGCTTTCCTTGGTTCTTCTTTATATTATGGAGGGTATGATCTGTACCATGATCCTTCAATTGCAAAAGTAGAAGGGGTAGATAAGGTTGGTACTCAAAATCTTACCTTGGTTATAACCTAATAATTTGCAAGTATGGACACATTGACATTAAACTAATTGCTTTAAAATCTACCAGCTGAACAAAGATAATATGGATGATGATACAAACACATCCAAAGCATCAAGAGGCAATTGGCGGCAAGGTATGGGATATGTTTTAACTAGTCATCTTTGTGTAGCATTGCCATGTAATCTCTTCCAATAATAGTCTTGGCTTTTACTCTCATAGGCTCGTTATATTATTAAAAATTTAAGCCATAGTAATTCACCTCGTCATCAACTATAAGAGGTATATATCCTACTTGACATTCTTTAAATTCTACCGATCCATCAGATACCTAAAAGATACTACTTTTTAATTCATTCATTAAGAATATGATCAGTAAAATTGTAGTTGTATTATTTTGTGTCATAGTGAAAGGATATGTTTATTGTTCATATTAATTACAATTTAAGATATGAATATAAAATCCATGGTCCTAAAGTGTACTATCCTATTTAATGGTCTTTTACTATCATTGCCTCATTCTCATTTATTCTGTAAACACTCCTTATTTAATAGAACTTGTGGTTTTCTAGAAAGAAAAACTGATACTTTTTTTAATAAAAAAATATTCAGGTACAGATGGCAAATTACTAGCTGCACTTAGAAGATGAATAAATTCAACCAGTTGTTAGACCATCGACTAATTGCTATCCTACTAAACTGAGTTGCTCTCCTCTTTTTGTACTATGGATTGTAGATTGTACACATTTGGTAGCCTTAGTTTTGTTTTGAGTCCAGGATTGTACTTCTCTAAATACGTATGAATTATCAGTGTGTATTATCACTTTTTAGACTGTGTTGTGTTTGTAAATAAAATAATGATAATGTAGGGCAAGAGCCCATTTTATGTATGTTTTTTCTCTTCCTTGACATTTTGATTGTGTGGCAAATATCCATTTCAATTAAATTCTTTTTATGTCCAAATATGGCATCAGCTAGTTTGTTCTTGAAATATTCTTGTACCAGTTCATCTTAGAACAAAATTCACTCATTGACATCATACAAGGACATTAACATTTATTTCAAGATAAAATTTGATTCCATAAATAAATTACTATATGTTTATTTGATCAAGAGGCTTAAAATTATTGCAAATCAATTTTTGTAAGGTCTTTGAATAATGTAAAGCTACACTTGGTTTCTTCTTCTTGTTGAATTCAACACTTTTTAAATGATGTTTCTAGTGTTGGACTTATCACAGAGAACTCAGATAAGTGTTCTTTTCTAGGTCAGTTTGGAGGCATTTTCATTCAGCCTATAATGCTATTTCTTATTCATAATGGATGATTGAAAGGTTTATGAAAGTGGAATGATATTTTTCTCTTTGGTTTGGAGCATGGTAAATAACTAATGCCATTCAATTCACATTGTAGGGCATATGGTAGTGGAAAGGAAGATGGTCGTTTATGTGATGTCCCTGGATTTGAAAATGCACACATGAAGCTTTTACGATATGTCATTATTTTTAGTCAGTTGCATTTGCATCACTCACATAGTTGATGGTTCAGTTTTTCACAACATTTGTTTTTTGGGGAAATGAATTGGCAAGGAAATTGGGAAATGTGTTTGCAACTCCTAAAAAATTCAGCATTTGAACCTTCATTCCTTTTTGTTGAGATCCCAGGTTTGTCATTTCTCTTGTGCAAGTTTTGATGGTTTTTTCTCTATCAGTAAGTTGAACTAAAGTATTCAGTGTGCATTAGATGCAAAAAAACCATAAACTTGACCATGGAGTTTGTCATGGAAATGTTTTATTATTCTCAAATTGTGCTCATTTTTTAATACAACAAAAATGATAGATGCAAAAGGGTTGCTGCTCAAGTGCAAGTTGCCGTCACTAAGAAGAGACTGGTAACTGCTTTTCTCTAAATTGCTGATAATGGAGTTTTGATTTTGCTGGAATTTATCAACTTCAAAGTTGTGTGTTTTACTAGTTAAGTAGTTTCTTATCCACTTGTTTTGACTCTTTCAGATTTGCTCATGCAAGAATCTTGTAGAAATGGTTGATAGTAGAAGTGAGAGATGTTTCATTCAAGCTTTTGAAAGGAATAAAAGATTATTGTAAGTTCAATAATCATCTCATTTATCAAGCACTACTTTTTTTTTTCTTTTTTTGAATTTGGTGTTGTGTCAGTTTCAAAGATAACTAGCAAAGATAAGTTTTCTTGGTCTTAGAGAGCATTAGACTCTCATTGGTGTAATAGATATCTTAAGATCACTATCTGATTTGCAAATATTTGATACACTTATTTGATAATGAATGTGCATCCACAAGAGGGACTCTAGGTTTGATGTTCTTGAGATTAATCACAACACACAAGATTTTAATTTCTATTTATACAACTTAGTTGAGGAATTGCTATGTACCAAGATTTATATCTTTCTTGTTTATTGAAGACAGATTCAAGTTAAATTCCTAACTTCACATGATGGCACCAAAGCCAATTAAAAATTATATGAAGGAATTTGTAGAGATTTTATCTAAGGTATCCAACCTAAGTAAATTATTTTCAAATTTTGTGTTGCAAATACACCTTTAAAATTTTCTAAGGCATTTGAAATGTATTGTTTTAGACAAATAGCTATGTTGTGTTTTGTGTATCCAACCTTGAAGTTAGTTTCATGGTGCAAAAACACTTTTTGTGTTCTCTAAGGCCTCTTAACAGTATCATTTATGAGAGAGCCACATTATATTTATTATTATTTGAAATTTTAGCTTAGTTTAAATGGAAGATGGCTTTTTGGATTATCGAAACACATTGAGATAAGACCTATAAAGTAAGCAATAATGTATGTCAAGTTTCAACAACTAAAAGGAGCTATTAAACTTGTCGCCAATTATTCTTGGTACAAGTTGGTGTCGAGTTTTCTTTTTATTATTTTGCATATTTGTTGCTATTTATTTACTGTGCAATTGTGGATAACTTTTTAGATTATCGACTTTTATGTTTCTAAGGTTTTCTTACAAGTAATAAACATTACATGATTAATAAATTCACAATGTCTTTTAGACTCCTGTGATTCTTCTTGATATGAACATTCCATTTGGCCTGAATTTTCTTTTAACAAGTTGTTAATTGCAAGCTATGATAAGGTGGCAAAGATCTTTGAATTATATTAACTTGAATATTTTGGTTTTTTGGGTCAAAATATCCAGATCAAGATCCCATCATTCCACACATGAACTTCTTGGAGGGTGTCAAACTAGTGACATACAATTGTAACTAGAAAAAGCAATCTATACAGTAGCAGGCATTCACTTTGAATGTAATTATTCTAAATTCTCTTGTAGGATCATGATGTGCTATTTTTATAGTATTTTGATCTATTGAAATAAGTTAAACTAAGCTATTTTACATACAATTATGGTCATATAAATCATTCTCATTAACCTTTCCTTTTGTGATCTATGTGTACAAATACACATAACTAGATTGACCTATTCATAATAAAGACAAGAACAAGAAGTTCTCCACTACTTTCATTAAATCAATGAGGGAAGTCATTCAGAATGTTAGGCAGGTGGCATGTCAGGAAAAAACTGATTATGTTAGATTAGGTTTTTTAGATGAACTAGAGCCCCAAGAATTCAAGAGGTTGAAAGTTCTAGAAGAAGTAGACAAGTATTACATATTCTGGTGGATTAAGGTGATTTTATTATGCTTTTCTCTATTGGCATTTGTAGCTGCTTTCATCATCTAGGGAGTGCTAATTATAATTGACCAAGTTTTGAAATGTTTTAATTCCTTGTGCTTTTCTTTGGAGATCTATAAAATTAACTTTTCATTTTCTTTCCATCATTGATAAATTTGGTATACCATCCAACTTAATTGAGATGGAATTATTTTTCGAGTACGTGTTATGATAGTTTTTTGACTTATCCACTGCAATTGACAATTTTTCTTGACATAATTTAATTTTATATGGAAAATAATATGAGAATAAGTGAGAGGGAGGAAAGCATTGACATTTCTTTGTGTGTATTAATGTGAATGCACATTCATGTATGCTTGTAGTTGTTTCTACCTATTTGGTTGAAAATTATTGTGAGTCACTATCATTTTCTAGGTGGTTTGTATATATTTGAAAGTGTTGGAGAAGTAGAAGGAGGAGCAAGATATCTATAGTTTAGAATGCTTCACATCTTTTGCTAGAGTTTATGATCATTTGTTTGTGACTAGCCAGACTGGAATTAATTCTGTTCTTGCATTAGTGTTGGAAGAAAAATTACATGGATGTTTTCTTTCTTTTCTCTAAAAAAGAAAACTTCTTCTCATAAAAGTCTTATGTTATTCCTTGTGGTAGGTGATTATACCAATCTTGTATTGGGAAGCAACAACTTTTAGTGTGAAAGCACTTGTATTTGTGTGTATTGGGTCAATGGGTTTGTTTCCTATTTTTCTGCTACCTTCTGTACTTTCAATGTGGCTAGCTGGAATGACATTTGGATATAGCATTGAATTCCTGATAATAATGACAGGAACTAGTATTGGCATGTCCTTGCCTTACTTCATTGGGTCTACCATTCGCAACCAAATATATGTAAATTTTTGCCCATCATCTTGTGGTTCCATGTTGATAAAATTCAACTAATTAAATTTATAAGATATCTTATAATGGTCAATATCCCTTTTCTAACACATAAATGGCTTGAAAGGTGGCCTCAGAAATTTGCACTGATCAGGCTAGTAGGAGAAGGAAACTAGTTCCATTAGTTCCAAGCTGTTGCTCTTTTGAGAATCTCACCATTTCCTTATATTATTTTAAACTATGCTAGTGTTGCTACAAATGTCAAGTATAGTCCATACATAATTGGCTCATTTGATGGAACTATTCTTGAAGTGCTTGTTACAATCTACAGGTTAGAGGTCTTCATCATATGAAATTAAATTTGACGTTCAAGCATGCCTTTCCTGATCATTAGACTCATTCATGTAAAATATTGCCTCAAGGTTTTATTAAATAATAGTGTTGCATTGTTATTGATAAGAATTAATAGTTTCCAATGAGTGGTGTTTTCGTTGTATCAAATTATGTGATGATTTACAAGGAGTCAATTATCTAGTTTGAGTCAAATCTTCATTGATCTACATTTCATGAGTAAGCCAGAAGAACCCATCTCTCATGAGTCATGACCATGAATAATTCTATTACAATAAAATTGATAGCTCTTCTGTATAAGTAGCAAAACATACTATAAGGTTTAAGCACATACCTATCCATTGTTGATTTACTACAATTGGCTTCATCCCCTTTTAAAAATTATTGTACATTTTTTTGTTTGTAATTTCTTGTTTAAGTAAAACCCTAGTAGCTTCTTTGACATTCTATAAAATTTAATTGCAGTCTTGTTGAATTAAATGGAACTTTTATTTTATTTTCATTACCTTCTAGTATTGGAGGATTTTGTTGACTCTTTCATCTCAGACAATTGTGAATCTCTCACTGCCATTCAATTTACTTTAAGTGTCTTGATATACCCATTAATGAGGTATTCAAATGTTGAATTAAAAGACCAGGTATTCAAACATTGAATTAAATGATTAGGGACATCCTCGAGGCTATCTTTGGAGAGTTACTGAAGTAGAATTTTGATGTAGCAAAACCTTTTTTTTGTCTGGATGGAGCTTTTGTTTTATTGTGCTAAATGCAGTATGCCAAAGGTAGTTCTTTCTTCCTTGGGACTAGGTCCAACAATGAAGGGGAGCTACAGGTGGTGTTAGAGGTTCTTAAGATGGAAACATAGTTAGGCTATATGATTGGAAGTTACATGGTATCATGTCTGAGGCTTGTCTTGTGGGAATATGTTTTGAATAAATTGCTTCTCTTCACTGGAATTGGGAGTCTAATAAAGTAGTAAATAATTTGGAAAATATGAAAATTACCTTGTTGCCCTTCTCCATGAGGATCAACTCCACAAGGATCACTGATAATTTGAAGTAATGAGATTGCCTCTCTTCCAATCTCTTAGTAGATTATTTACCCCATGTCAAAAATTGTACCCCTAATTTTTGCTCCTCCGTCATATTCATCCACCAATAATTTATAATGATCTAAAAATTCTTTTGGGCAAGTTGGAGGATTTCATAATTATTATGGGTCAATGCACCAACTTGTGGTGCCAAAAAGGTGACAAGTAGTTTTTTTTTTCCCCCTATTTTAAATAGTGCGCGTGTGTTATAGCACTATGCACTATTACCAAAACAAAAAAAGTGTATATGATGGGTTGCAGACCCATAGCCCATCATTTTCATTAGTATTTTCTTCTATTCCTATAACGAGCAGCGCGTACACGAGTTGGAAACATAGCATTTTCACCACCATTTTCCAAAATGCCTCCTCATCGTCAAAATGCAAGACCACAAGCGCACCCATGATGACACCGTAAGTGATACAAACCTAACCTTGCATTGTTTGATATGTTTTTCATATTGTTTTGTAGGTTTTTTATATTGTTTTGTAGGGTTTTTACAAATTTCATTTAGATTTGTTTATTTATTTGGATTTCAATTGATTTTTTATTAGGAAATGTTCATAATCAAGTGGAAAATCCACAAGAGTGTCAAAACCCTCAAGAACCTCAAAACCAAAACCCTCCTCAAGAAGAAGAACAAATTCCACAACCCCAACCAATTGCAAGACCTCCGCTAGGCACACAAGAAAATATAATAAATGAAATAGTGAGAGGTAAAATTGAATTAGAAAGACTCATTGCTCGGTTGAAAGAATCTGGACAAACCAATCCAATGAGGGCTCAATTGGTATCATCCCTCAAATCCATTAACACCTAGATAGCCTCAGTTAGTGGTTAGTTAGATATTTGGCGGGTTAAGAGGGATGAACAAAAAATATTTTATGCAAATAAATTGTCATATGAAGATGTTAAAAAAAAAGAAATACCAAAAGGTAGTATATGTGCATTATTTAGAAAAATTGGTGAGCAAAATACTGTTAGAGAGGGTACTAAATGATTCCCCATCCATTGGTGCATACACGATGCTATTAGAAATAATTTTTGGGATAGATGGTGGATGGTTTTTGATGCCCCTCCTTGCAACAATCACAAGGTCCCCATATATTTTTTGAAGAAATTATATTGTGAGTTTTTCCTTGGGGAGATCCCCAATTATTTTGATATATTATACTCCTAGGGTAGAGGTGGGGGGGTCATCATTTGAGAGGTCGGGAGCACGTCGTGACCCTAATGTAGTTAGGGCACCTGTGGTCAAGCCACAGTGTGAGCATGTGACTATTCTTTCAGTTGTGAAGGAAAATGTAGAGGCCAACACTCTAGGGACCATTAATGCTTTGATGCAGACCCTCATCCATTCCATGAGCCCATTAGTTGAGGGGGAGCCTTCTGTGCATCGTGGTCACATGTGCACTTCATGTAGATCCCTATGCACATTTGGCACTCATGCTAGAGATGGTGTAGATGATGGGCTTGTCACCGATCAGTTCCTGAACGACACATTTGGCATTGACACACAGGTAAATTACAATTATAATTTACTATTTTGATCACATTTCATATGTATAGTGAATGATTAATTAATTAGCATCTATTGACATTGTTCAAAATTTAGGGTCAGAGTATTGCTGGGCCTAGCAATGATCCTCCAGGCCCATTTTTTGTCCCTTCCATGAGTCCTGAAGTATGTATCAATTTAATCATTTTAATTAATACATATATTTATTACGTAATCATATTAAGGATTGACAAAAAAAATTATGCATGTGCATCAGTTCTCCATAGGACCCTCAACCTTTACCACAAACTTGGAGCATAGACATCATACGAGCTTCACATAGGTATAGTTGTTTCATGTTAATTTAATTCATTTGATTATATTTATTTTATGTTTCATGTTAGATGTAACATGTATTGTATGACATGTAGCTCATGATGTCGGACACACCTCCTCATCTGTGATAGTTTGTTGATAGTGGAGTGGCCACAGATATGGCTAGCTCACAGCCACTGACAGAGGTATGAAAGAATTTTCTTTGTTTTAGTTGTTGTTTATAATAGTTAATCTCAAAATTTCTAATGTTAACCTTTGTTTATATATTACTATATCTTTTATGGTTTTTACACAAGTAGTATGTATGTTAGGCCTACTGATACTCTTTTAATTATGGATAGAAACCTTGTTTTTGTTTTACTAAGTGGTAAGGGGTAGTTTTGTTTAATGGTTATCTGTTGATAGTAGGTTAGTTTTTTGTTAAACGGTCAGCCCCCTAGTTTTGGCTACTTTTAATTCAAAAACTAGGAGTGAAGGTAGAAGTGGCAATGAAAGAATTAGATAAAGAAGAACTAGGAGCACATATTGAAGTTAGAAGTAGAGAAGAAGTAGGAAAATCAAATATTGAGGACTAAGAGTAGGAGATAATGAAATTAAAAGTAAATATAGGAATAGAAGATTAGTTGTATTCCAAGTTGATTGCAACTAGGAGTAAGACCTACAAGATGGAAGTTATATGTTTTGTATAAATAATAGTCAAGTTTAAAGATATAATTGGGGATTAGATATACTCACCTTGGTCTAGTAGAGTCATAAGTGCAAGAGAATTTGTGTTTTAAACTAATATTATTCATAGGCTAAAGTCAAATGTTGAACTTGATAATAGAACTAGGCATATCCTTAGGATTCAAAGAAACTATAGTTTTTGGAATCAACACCATCAACTCTCCTTCACTATTTCTTTGGGATGAATGGAACTAGCATAACAAAATTCTACATTCTTTCATTCTTGTTCTCCTCCTCCTCCCATACAAAATAAAATTGGATAAGATAACTTACTATACTTTTGGATTCATGGCCCTTCTCTCTTATTTTCATACTCTTATAGCTATGCTAGTGGGATAAATCATTGAGTATTTTCTTATCTTTTATTTTTTCTCTTTCTTTTCTCAAGTGACCACTTGAGCTTTTTCTATAGCTTTTTCAACATGATGCTTGAGATTGAGACATTTTCTTGAGTGAGGTCTCTTCAACTAGTTGACTTGGAATCTTAGTAAGCTTTAGGATTTTGTTGTTCTTTTATGTATCCTTGCAAATTAATGTAATAGTTAATATTCTTGGTTTGGGAGCTTTTGTCCTTCAACTTGGTGATATTTAATCTCCTTGTAGTTTTTCCAAAATCTTTACCTCTTTCTCTTTTTTTCTTCTACTTTATTGTGTGCACGAGGTGGACACATGCTTCCAATAAAGTGGGGACTACATGTATCATTTGAAAAAGTAAGAACACTTATTTAGTATTAATTTTAGCCCCATTTTAATATACATTATGGATTCCTACATTGATTTCACACTCTCCTAACACTGATTGGACCTTCAAATTATTATTTAGGTCCTATATTGATTCATTTTGTTTAAAAACTCAAGGTTACCCTTATCTATAAGTGTGCTTCTCTATTTCAACTTCAATCAAATAATTCCTTTCATTTATTGGACCTTATCTTACCATTTATGACATGTATTTTCTCTCTAAACCCAAAAATAAGTTTTTAGATCAAATTTCACATGCTCTAAATATCTTGGACCCACAATCAAAACTTGGGTTGATATTGGTGGGTATAGGATGACTTTGGTGATATTTACTTGGGTACAATATTTTTGTTGGTGATATGTGTATTTATAAGTGATTATATTTATTGAATTGTTATAGGGTCTTGTCATGCCTGATCATCAACGAGCATTTGAGGTGAACTTACAGAGTGACTATTTGTTGGTGGTAAGAAAATAATTGATTTTGTGTGTACATATATTTGATTTCAACGTATAATAAATATTGATTCATATCTACTTTCTTTGTATCAGTTGGAGCTGGAGAAGAGCTTCAACAAGAGGTTGAGTGAGTGTGTCAGGAGGGCCCCATCATCTCCATCGTCTCCCTCCACATGATAAAAAAGGACGTCGAGAGACTTGTTTCCTTCCCCTCGTGGGAAGGAAAAGATGTAGTTGATCTAGACATGTATATATATATAGGCATTAGTGGACATATTCGATACACATTTGATGTATATGACATTCTATATTTGATGTATGACATTATTTGACTTATGACATTATTGGTTAATATATGATATGTTTGTTCATATACGACATATGATATGATATGTTTGTTCATGTATGACATTAAATTAGATATGTTCATGTATGACATTAAATTAGATATGTGCATGTATGAAATTAAATTCAATACCTAATCTATTAAAAACTTTGATAGAATATTGATTAACAATTAATTTTATCATTGTTTATGCATAAGTTAATCATTTGCAATATGTCATCATCATATGATTTATGATATTGTTCATGTTTAAAGTTTTTCTTCTCTATCATTTGTTTATCAAGTTTAATTCAATACCTAATTAGTTTGAATTTTTGATACAATATTGATTGGCAATAGACTTTATCTAGTAATATTCGTGGACCTCCTGGCAATTGGTCACCTAAATGAGAACCTTGAGATTTATTAGGAACTCCATTAAAGAAATCAGTAGTTTTAAATTACTCTATCCAACAAAATAGTGGTCTACAAATATTAGAGAGATAGACTTAATATTTACCAAGTGGCCATCCAATGCCAAGTGTTGTGGATGTATCTCCATTCAAAGTTTAATCACATGTTAAATAATAGACATTTTAGGAGTAAGGATAAGTTACCTAACCTTATTAACATTATTTTGTATGAGTTCCAAGTAAGGTATCAAGAGTGCTTGAAATTCAAGACATTGTCTTCTCATCTTGTCCATGTCTTTACTTAAATAAACCTGGATTAACTAAGGTACCTCAGTTAACTTAGAAACACTATTCTTTAAATCCTCATCAATATTTTTCAACTTTCTTTAAAATATATTGTGTCAAATGTAGTACATCACATAACTATTGGAGTAGGTGGATTATCTCTTTAAGAATATTTTCTAGCTCGGTTGTAATACCACCAAGTTCAACTTGTTGAGCAATAATGGACTCATTTAGTTTCTCCATAATCTTCTTCTCTATTCTTTTCTCTTCTAATTGTATCAAATTTTCATTAACATCAACATCAGGTGCATTTACCTATTTTACAAGTAAACTTAATTGATCAATCATTGGAGGTTTTTCATTGGCTAGTGCATCTAGAACAATTTGTAATAAGATGTCCTTTACATCTTATAATAGTTGTTTGTACTTCACTTCCTATCTTTCTCTTTTACATCTTTCCCCTTCACAATTATCCATAATTTATCATAGCGTCAGAATCCAATTTTGTATGATCATAGATTGAAAGTATGATAGCTTCATCTAATATTACCTGATCTTTTCTACTCTTTTTCATCTTTTTCTTGTATTGTAATGTGATTGATCTTGTACTTGGTGGTATAGTTGTTTGCACTAAAGCCATCTCCTCCTTAGATTTCTTATTTTTCTCATCAATTAAAGGTTTGTCTTACTTTACCCACTTTTTGTTGTGCAAATATTAGGCTATTTAGCTAGTGTCCCTATAACAACATTTGAAACAACAATTTTGTTTAGTTTTGGCTATGCGTATACAATAGTGTTCATTATTATTTAAGGGAATCGTGATAGTTACTAATCCATGTAACCCCAATAATGTTTCCTTTTATTCATTATAGTCCTATAATAGTTGATAATTTCTATAAGGATTTAACTAATTCTGACTTGGTTGTGCATAAGGTGCCTATTAGTAAGTCATATTTTGTGAATAAGGACTCTAAGAAGAATTTTGATCCTTTGCAAAGCTATTCTCCACATCAAACTCCCATTCTTGATTCAATTCAAGTGTCTACTTGTAAGAGACAACAAAGCAAACCTAATGCTTAAAAGATTAAGGAGAAAATTGACCTTGGTATTCAAGCTACTCTGGATAAAAATTTGATAGATAGCAAAAGGAAAAGGAGTGCAAAAGGCACTCCTTAGAAGAATGAGGGACCTTTCGTAAAATGTCAAACAAAAGATTTGCTCTCTAATCTAACTTGATGTGGGTGGTGTTGATGTAATTTTTCTTCAAAAAATAAAATTGTCTCAATAATCATATTCTTCTATTATTGCAAAGTTGACTAAGTGGAACTCATTTCATGTTCATGTTGCATGTGCTTTGGGTGGTTCATGTATTCTTTGGAACCATAAATCTTGCACTACTATATATTCAGTCTTTTCCTAACTAGTGGCAAGTAGTTGTTACTAATTTTGGTATGTCATTCAGAGTGCTCAATATATATGGCCCTACTTCTACATGTGATGATAAGATAGAACTTTTGGATTCCTATTCTTAGGCTATTTCTAGCATTGAAGATGATAAATTTATTGTGCCTAGGGATTTCAATGGAATTCTATCTTGGGATGAGAAAATTGAAGGTATATTCCCCCTTTGATTGTTTCTAAATAGAAGGGGGTTTATTTTTGGAAGAGAAACTATAGATGGTGCATTAGTTTTTCATGAAGTATTGCATTCCATTAAAAAAAACTCCCTTCCCTCATGTGTCATTAAATTGACTACGATGAAAGCTTATGATAGGCTTCAAAGGGATTTCTTGCACAAAGTTATGATAAAATTTGGTTTCATCAAGAAATGATGTAAATGGAATATGTCTTTTTTAGAGGGTGCAAGATTTTTTGTAATTATCAATGGTTCAATTGGTGATCATTTTCATGCAACAAAAGACATTCCACAAGTCATTAGAGAGATAAAATTGATAGTGGTATATAAATATTTGTTTATAGGTTGAGGATAGGGTTTACTCGGACACCCAGAGCTAATGGAGTAGACAGTTTGATCCCATGACGAAAGGTGAGAGAGATTTGGTAGTTGGCAACTTTGTACTAGCCAACACTGCAAGTTTCGGCATCACCTGAGATGGCATTGTAAAATGAAAATAGAATGTGATCTCCAAAGAGAGAGAGAGGTTGTTGTAGGTCTCTACAACATGATCTTGTAGGAACTAGAATCACATCCATACCTCACACGAGCTCTGTGATTATCCCTGTTAAAGATCACAACCCTGTGGGATTTAGTGACCCTTGGGGACATTTCGGTTCGGCATGCCCGAGAATGTTCAAGCACTGAAGGGGACATGATGAGGTTGATGATAGGGTTTACTCGGCCACCTAGAGCTAACAGAGTAGACAGTTCGATCCCACGATGAAAGGTGAGAGAGATTTGGTAGTTAGCAACTTTGTACTAGCCAACACTACAAGTTTTAGCATCACCCGAGATGGCATTGTAAAATGAAAATAAAATGTGATCTCTAACAAGTGAGAGAGGTTATTGTAGGTCTCTACAACATAGTCCTATAGGAACTAGAATCACATCCATACCTCACACGAGCTCTGAGATATGCCTCATCAAAGATCACAGCCCTGTGGGATTTAGTGACCCTTGGGGACATTCTGGTTCAACGTGCTTGAGAATGTTTGAGCACTAAAGGGGACATGATGAGGTTGATGATAGGGTTTATCCAGCCACCTAGAGATAATAGAGTAGAAAATTCGATCCCACGACGAAAGGTGAGAGAGATTTGGCAATTGGCAACTTTGTACTAGCCAACACTGCAAGTTTCAACATCACCCAAGATGGCTTTTTAAAATGAAAATAGAATGTGATCTCCAAAAATTGAGAGAGGTTATTTTATGTCTCTACAACATGGTCCTATAGGAACTAGAATCACATCCATACCTCACACGAGCTCTGAGATATACCTCGTCAAAGATCACAGCCCTGTGGGATTTAGTGACCCTTGGGGACATTTCGGTTTGGCGTACCCGAGAATGTTTGAGCACTGAAGGGGACATGAAGAAGTTGAGGATAGGGTTTACTTGGCCACTCAAAGCTAATAGAGTAGACGGTTTGATCCCACAATGAAAGGTGAGAGAGATTTGGCAGTTGGCAATTTTGTACTAGCCAACACTGCAAGTTTCAACATCATGCGAGATGGCGTTGTAAAATGAAAATAGAATGCCAAAAAGTGAGAGAGGTTATTGGAGGTATCTACAACATGGTTCTAGAGGAATTGGAATCTCATCCATACCTCACATGAGCTCTGAGCTATGCCCCGTCAAAGATCGTAGCCCTGTGGGATTTAGTGACCCTTGGGGACATTCCAGTTTGGCATGCCTAAAAATGTTTGAGAACTGAAGGGGACATGACGAGGTTGAGGATAGGGTTTACTCAGCCACCCAAAGCTAACAGAGTAGATAGCTTGATCCCATGACAAAAGGTGAGAGAGATTTGGCAGTTGGCAACTTTGTACTAGCCAACACTACAAGTTTTAGCATCACCTGAGATGGCATTGTAAAATGAAAATAGAATGTGATCTCCAAAAAGTGAAAGAGGTTATTGTAGGTCTCTATAACATGGTCCTGTAGGAACTAGAATTGCATCCATAACTCACACAAGCTCTAAGATACGCCCTGTCAAAGATCGCAGCCATGTCAGATTTAGTGACCCTTGGAGACATTCCAGTTCGGCGTGCTTGAGAATGTTTGAGCATTGAAGGGGACATGATGAGGTTGAGGATAGGGTTTATCCAGCCACCCAAAGCTAACAGAGAAAAAAAATTGATCCCACGACGAAAGGTGAGAGAGATTTGGCAGTTGGCAACTTTGTACTAGCAAACACTGCAAGTTTCAGCATTACCCAAGATGGCATTGTAAAATGAAAATGGAATATGATCTCCAAAAAGTGAGAGAGGTTATTGCAGGTCTATGCAACATGGTCCTATAGGAGCTAGAATTATATCCATACCTCACACAAACTCTGAGATATGCCTCGTCAAAGATCGCAGCCTTGTGGGATTTAGTAACCCTTGGGGACATTCTGGTTCGGCGTGCCCGAGAATGTTTGAGCGCTAAAGGGGACATGACAAGTTTGAAGATAGGGTTTACCCGACCACCTAGAGCTAACAGAGTAGACAGTTCAATCCCACGATGAAAGGTGAGAGAGATTTGGCAGTTGGCAACTTTGTACTAGCCAACACTGCAAGTTTTAGCATCACTTGAGATGGCATTGTAAAATGAAAATAGAATGTGATCTCCAAAATGCGAGAAAATTTATTGTAGGTCTCTGTAATATGGTTCTGTAAGAACTAGAATCACATCCATACCTCACACGAGCTCCAAGATATGCCCTGTCAAAGATCGCAACCCTGTGGGATTTAGTGACCCTTGGGGACATTCCAGTTTGGCGTGCTCGAGAATGTTTGAGCGCTGAAGGGGACATGAAAAGGTTGAGGATAGGGTTTACCTAGCCACCCAAAGCTAACAGAGTAGACAGTTTGATCCCACGATGAAAGGTGAGAGAGATTTGGCAGTTGGCAACTTTGTACGAGCCAACACTGCAAGTTTCAGCATCACTCGAGATGGCATTGTAAAATGAAAATGAAATGTGATATCCAAAAAGTGAGAGAGGTTATTCTAGGTCTCTGCAACATGGTCCTATAGGAACTAGAATTGCATCCATACCTCACACGAGATTCAAGATATGCCCCATCAAAGATCACAGCCCTGTGGGATTTAGTGACCCTTGGGGACATTCTGGTTCGGCGTGCCCGAGAATGTTCAAGCATTGAAGGGGACATGACGAGCTTGAGGATAGGGTTTATCCAACCACTTGGAATTAATGAAGCAAAAAGTTTGATCCCACGACCTTTTTTCCACTAAGTTGTAAATTTGAGCAACTTTTACAACTTTCAACAATGCAACTTTGCACAAAAAGTGCAATTTTTACATTTTTCACTTGATTCCAATTCTATGACTTAGAAAAGGTTTGGAAACAGTAAAACCTCAAAGGAATATAGGAATATAGATAGTTTTATGGTTATTTCCTAAAAGTTGCTAAATTGTTGCAAAAGTTGCTAATGCAACTTTGCAATTTTTGCATTGACAACATTTGGGTGAATTATGCATTTTGGCTTGGAGTGTATGGAAACTGAAAGGTGTTGATGGGAACATGCTAGATAGGGTAGAAAAAACCTATTAAAGCCTAAAAATATGTTAGAGTTGACTGTTTGTAGGATTTGCCCATCAGGACCTAGAAGGGTCACTTGGCATATTGTTACAAATTTGCTCATTTTGGGTTGTTACTTGGGTCCATCACCCTATCCTCTGCATCAGGATTGATCCTTGGTTAGGGGTGGATAGAAAAGACCTATAAAGGTATTAAATAATGTAATAAGGCTATCAAAGCCTCTAAAATATGTAAAAGGCACTAAAAGTGCAATATTTTGTAAAATTGCCAACATTGGCAATATAAGCCAAAATGGGCTTAATCAAGTCATGTAAAGGGTCCAAAGGGAGGTTTAATTTGGTTTTGAGAGTCTAAATGAGTTTAAAATCTCATTCCCACATGTGGGAGACAAGTTTGGGTAGTCAAAATTAATTGCTCCAAAGGTGGATTTACTGTTTTCTCTAAACAAGAGTTTCATTTTACATTGGAAGTCATCTAATATAACCAAAGTGAAGGTGTTTGAACCATTTTGGGATTCTAGAGATGTTGCAAAGTAAGATTTCTAGAAAGCCCTAGGGTAAAGGGGCTAGAAAGGAGGGTTTTGTAAAAACCATTGTAAAGTTGATCATGAGACAAAAAAAAAAAAAAAAGAATCCTTACATTTGAGTCATCTCTTAAGACTATTTTGGGTCATCAGAGTTCCAAAAGTCAAGGGATTGTGAGTTGCTTTGCAAATGGCCTTAAACTAGGCCTAGTTGGCAGACTGAAATAGTCAGTTTTGAGTCTTTATAATAGTTGGTATGTACTAGGTTCATGGTGCATGGTAATCTAGCATTCTGGTGTTGTCAATTTTGATTGTTCTAGAAAATTAGTTTCAGTTTGGTATTGGAAATAGTTTGGAGTTGGAGGACAAATGATCTTGAACAAGGTTCTAGCCTCAACTACTAGAACTCACTCCAGGCTTTCTCCTAGCCTCTTAGGGTATTTCTCCTATACCCTATTCCAAGGGAATCTTCTCTCTATTCTCTTATTACACTAATCCTCACCAATCAACTCAAAACTCTATTTCACCATGGGGTCTCCCTAGTGCTCTCATTGCACCGTTCTTCACAACTAGCTTCCAAGAGTGCATTCTTGGCTATATTCTATACTCCTTTCAAACACTTATTTGCTGATTTCATTGCCTAGGCGGGTATGCAAATTTGCCTAGGGCCTCTTGGAAAAAAAAAAAACCTCTGCAAAACACGACCAAAATACATATTTACATTTTTTATATAGTCTATTACTTGATTCCAAAAATCCATCATGGTTTCACCATTGGAATTCAAGTTATAGAGGTTCCTTTGTTGATTGCTTTGTACAGACCAGCGAACTGGCAACTTTAAAAAGATTTCTCAAACT
Source organism: Cupressus sempervirens (assembly GCA_028749045.1). Classification (NCBI taxonomy): domain Eukaryota; kingdom Viridiplantae; phylum Streptophyta; class Pinopsida; order Cupressales; family Cupressaceae; genus Cupressus; species Cupressus sempervirens. Next base: position 309,710,344 of record CM053785.1, read on the forward strand.
AGTAAAGAAACTAATCCAAAAAAATCCTAATCTTTACCAAAGCATCTACATTTGATACACTATCAAACCACATGAAAAAAACAACCCTATCAATCCATTAAAGGTGTGGATGAAGGGTGAAATCAGAAAACTGTCATCAAAATGCTTAGTTTGCTCTTCATTCCAATGCCAAAATTCATACAAAAGCATGTGCCAACCCTCAAACTGACTTGTATTGGTCTTAACTACCTCTTACCCACATGAATCAACATATCTCATAGGTTTCCAATTGATTCTTGAAGCCTTTATAAAGATTTAGCACTTTTGGTTAATGTTGTCAAGCAACTTTGCAAACTTGCAAAGTTGCCAAGTGCAACTTTTGCACTATTGTGCATTTAATGGGTCCATGACCTCAAACATGTTTAGATGAACCTATTTCCATGTAATTACAACTTTTAACATTTTTTCCATCTTTCCCATCCTCCTAGGGTCTTGGTCAATGTTTTACCATTATAGGCTCTAACAAGCAATTTAATCAATTTTGCCAACATAGAAGCAACTTGGGAACTCAAACACAACAAAAACCTATTTACAAACACAACTCACACACTTGGGGCTTTATCACATAGCCCTTATTCATGTGGTCTAACCAAGACCACTACAAGCCAAAAATGATTTAGGAAACTTGGCATATTTCCTAGGTGCTCCTGCACCAACAAAGCTCAAAGCCAATGGGTAGAAGTCAATAGTAGGAAGAAGAAGTTCTTGACTACTAGCCCCTTTTTAACATGGTTACTAAGAGAAAGTAAAAACCTAATGTGGAAGGTAAGAATTATTGTTTGGGTAGGAAGAATAATAAAGAAATAAGAGAATTGGCAAGTAAAGTTGATATAGTAAATGGGAGACAATTCACCATCTAGGAGAGTTGTAACAAAAGTTATAAAGGAATATCATATGATAGAATATTAGAGGATTGAATGCTCCTCATAAGAAGGATATTTTGTAGAATGTGGTTTGGTAGCATAAATAGGATGTGATTTTGGTGCAAGAAACTAAGATGACTAGAGATAAAGGGGAAATGCTTTCTTTCTTCAAAATGGAAATTGTTGGTTTGTAGGTGATATTTTCCTTTATAATATGTCATGTAAGGTGAAGTAACCTTTGTTTGAATTTGGAAGTGGTTGGAGAAGGCACTTTGAGAAAGCCCTAGTTTTGAGGGCATAAGACTGAGGGTTTGGTAGTTAGCCTATTGAATACCCATGGCTAGGTAGATGGGTGTGAAAATATGTTGTTTTAGATCATGATAGAATATTACCATAGCTCGTATAGGGCCTTGGGTTAGAAATATTGAGAGTTTCTTTGTAAGTGAAGGGTAATTAGGCCTATTTTGTTGAATCCATATTGTTGGATCAAATAGTTGGTCCAAAAGAACTACAAATGAGATTGCTATATGTTGTCATAATCCAATAGTAGTATTTGTAACTATAATTTACTTGTGTAGGGTTTGGGAGAAATTGGTGAAAATAAGGAATTACCTGATTCATAGCGATACTAAGATCAAGCCTAGATAATGTCCAAGTAAGGGGTTTTGAATAAACCTATTAAAGATATGCATTTAGACTATTGGAACAACCTAATTGAGATATTTGAAGACCTTAGAAAGAATTGGGACAAGCCAATAAATTTGGTAACCCAATTTGAACATTTGGAGGGACCCTTGTGGAGAAGGGTAGGTATTTAGTTTAATGGTTTGAATCTATTCTTGAAACAAGTCATTTTCTGAATGTTTATTGCTTCTTGGGGATCTAGTTTGACTCCTCAAATCATTGGTATCAAATCTAGTAGATCTATTGAGGGGTGCAAAATTAGTTACTTGTGTTGTAGATTGTTATATTGAGAAGATGCCTCAAAAAAAAAAAATATAGAAGGAGATACAAGAGCTGATATAAGCTACTAAAATAATGGATAGAGAGTTGAGGAAACAAAGAGACTAAGATGCAATAAGGTAAAGAGAATTGATACAATTAAGCAAGTAAAATGCAACCATCTTGGAAATATTGGAAGCTTTGGAAAGGATTCCTCGAGGGATGTGCATGAAGAAAAAGAAAGTGATGCTTAAGCACTTGAGAATCCTCATGGAGAGGATGGAGGGGACTTAGATCTTGAAGAAAGATGGATGATAGGGTTGTTGAAGATATTTCAATGTGGTAGAAGAAAGACAATAATTGATTTCCATATCTGTCATGGCAAGATAGATAGTGAAGAGGTTTTGGGGTTGATAGATTCCCAAGAGAACTATTATAATTATGGAGATATAAGTGAAGTAAAATAAGGTAAAGCTATACAAAACATAGCTAAGAGGGACAACATTGACATGGTGGAGTAGTGTAATGGAAAAGAGGTTTTGTAAGGGTGAAACAAACATGACCAAATGGTGAAGGATGTGCCTCTTCCATCAAATAATACAATCCAAAAATAGAGGATAAGGAATAACTTGAAAGAAAAGGAGATGGGTTTGATGACCTACATAGAGGAATTTCACAAGTTGAGCATAAGAGGTGGATTATAGCATAAAGATGAAAATGTTGCAAGGTATAGATTAATGGGCTCATATAAAACTTGCAAAATGGGATTACCTTGATTTTTCCTAAGATGCTTAGAGATAGTTTCCAATTGGCTATAAGTGCATAAGATATGGTCAATAGGAAGAAAGAGAGACAAGAAGGTGGTAGAGGAAATGCAAATAGAGGAAGGGGAAGAAAAACCAATAATATAGGAATACGACAAGGAAGAATCTTATCAAAGAGGAGGCTATAGAGTTGGAGGAAGATTTTTTTTAGGTAGAGGAACATGGATGTTTACAGGAAGGGTACGGAACACATAAATTAAGTGTTAATTAAATGATCAAGGTGAAAGGAAGATTAAGAAGAGGGTCAAGAAGTTAGAGCACATAGCTCGGTTCAAATCCTTATGTTTAACTAATTTTAGAGACTAAAGGATAAATGTTGATTTTTATAAGGGGAAAACAAAAAAAGTGAAACCAAAGCTATTAATTTTAGAGCACAATATAATAGTCAAGATACGTTGTGAATGACAAGAATTCATCTAGGTTCCGATGATAGTTTAGTTTCATATGAAATGGTGAACAATTTATATTTGGAATGGTCACCACACAATAGGCCGTATAGAGCATCACATGTAAGTAGTGATGATTTTATTAAAAGATAGATGACTATGAGGTGACTATCCTGAATTGAATGACATCTATAGGAATTGATTGGAATCTAGTTCTATATGATTATGCTCTACTTTAAACAAATGGAAGTTTTGAGCATTGTAAATCTGTTTCAAGTCATTAGAATGTGACTTCCCAAAAGCATGTACTTATAACTATTTTAAACTATGTCAAACTCTTCATGAAAGCTATGACCCAAATGCATCACCATTGTGTTGAATCTTCTAATATACATCTCCATTAAAATATGTTTGCTAGTGTAAACCTGTGAGGAATTGTTGGTCCCAATTTAGTTGTGTGTCAATATTAGGAATGTAACCAATTAATGCTACAAACCTTAGTATTGACATAATTTAACCATATTGCGGGTTGAATTCAATTGGGTTTGGAAATAAGTTATTATTAACATGTGTATGAACTGCCAGAGCAATTCTAAATATAGTAGATAATAGCCTTCCATGTTTGATATTGAGGGATAAAGTATGCACATGCTATAAAAAAACTAGAGGATCATATTATATGCAGATTGAAATTTCTATTTGTCATTCAAAGCATAGTAAAAAATTTATTCTAGGAAGTCTATGCTAAAAACTATAGTGTACAAACAACCATTACTTCATAAATCACTTCAACTCAATCATTATGTTGTACAAACAACCTCATTGAATATGTCACTCGAACAACCTATTTTGCTTCTTACTTTTTGATGATTGTGATCCTCTATAGTTCCAGGCATAAGATGATTAGCATACAATGGTACTTGAACAAAGCACACTAATAAATATTAAGGATGTGAATTGATAATACCATTTCAAAGATGATTTTGGCATCTCACCCTTTATCACTTGTGCATCAACTTTATTAGCCCTATTCTTTGGTGACCTGCAAATGAAGAATTAGCATAGTAAAAAATCTAAGATAAGATTAATCCACTAAGATTAACACACATGGGATGACTATTCATAATCAACTATTAACCCTTTCCAACATTCCAACTTTATGAATATAATGAGTCAAAGTCCAAAAATTTGGAATCCTTAGAGAGAACTATATCTGTCACTGCCCCATTATCATCAGATCGAGACTTATTTTCCTTCTTACTTTTTGATGATTGTGATCCTTTGTAATTTGAGGCATAAGATGATTAGCATACAATGGTACTTGAACAAAGAACACTAATAAATATTGAGGATGTGAATTGACAATACCATTTCACAGATGATTTTGGCATCTCACCCTTTATCACTTGTGCATCAACTTTGTTAGCCCTCTTCTTTGGTGACCTACAAATGAAGAATTAGCACAGTAAAAAATCTAAGATAAGATTAAAAAAATGGGTCCTATTAAAGAATCTAATATAAATTCAAATAATGTATCTTGATTCTAAAAAAATAAAAACTAAATCTCATCACTTACACATCATAACAATACGGTCCACCTTAGTCATGTGATAGTCTTGGGGAAGAGGTTGTAACATTGTATTTGGATCCAATTGATCACTTTTTATCTCTCTCCCTCTCTCCCTATTCAATCTAATGAGCCAACTGGATCTGCTCGACATTTTAATGTCTCAAGTATTGCCTCATGGTCTGACTCGCAAAATTTTCAAAGAATCTTATTATGTGGTTTTTCACCATATTTTATCAAGTGGACATTTGATGCGACAACAAGGTTTGAATAATGAAGAATCTTCCTCTCTGTTTTCCAATCCTCAAATAACCACAAGTTAGGATTCTTCATAGGATATCGTCTAAGCCATGTGCCTATTACAACCACCGCAATGACATGGTACTCTGAACCTGCACCATCTATAATCGAGTGATACAATTTTTGTTTAGCTTCAACACAACGACACAAATAATAATTTGTCCCTTCTTCATTTTCTTCAGGTGCAATAACAACAAAAACATGGCTTGCAGTGACAAATGTACAAAGTGCAGTCATTAATTCAAAAAATACTTGGGTAAAAGTTATAAAGTTACATATTGAAATTATAAAAATATATAAATGTATATATATATATATATACATATATATATACATATATATATACACATATACATACATACATACATACATACATACATACATACATACATACATACATACATATATATATATTACCAAGTTGCACTAGATTTGACAAGTGGTCAAAGTCAATAGATGAATCAATATCTACCATTTCTAGTGCTTGTGGGGGATGATAGGTGTCAATTGGATCCAACACCCATATATCCCATTTGTCCACCCATTCAGTTGACTCACAGTCATCCCAATTTTCCTCTGCACATGATGGACAATAGCATGCCATTTTTTTGTGTGTGGATACTCCATGAACCTGCATCAGAGCTTCTAAAAGAGTGTAACTCACTAAATCCTATTAGTGTGCAACAATCTTGATATAGTGCAATGTTAGTATTATCTATCAACCAAAAAAATCTACGAACTGTAGACTCACCTTCCTTACCTGGACCCATTGTAGTGTTACACCATTGGACAATGGATTTTGCATCTATCAATTTTGCTCCATCTTTATACTTTAGTTCTTCATGAGCCAAGTCTCTTTTAATGCATGTGCCTGCACCATTGTACTCTCCCTTACCATGACTAGCCTCTATGAAATTCCACATATATTGAATTCTACACAACCTGTGCATCCTGCTCAACCAATAGAATATTTGCATTCTTGAATTGAAATGCACAATTGTCTAACCAAATAATGTGCTGACGATATGATATGCCCCTATTAGCCAAATATCCATAAAATAGTTGAAAAAAACCATGTACAAACTCCGTAGAATGTGATCGATCATTGCTGATGTAAAAATGGTACTCCCTCAAAATCTTCCTATCATCCTTTGTACTTGTAGGTGAATGCATGAATGTTATGTGAACAAATATGGAAACCTATTGAGATGTATAATACTTTGCTTGCACCTCATTTTGTGGTTGTAGTGTGTAGTTCTTTGCAAAATCTACAACTAAAACAATGGTATCCAGTGGAAACATATCATTGCACAACTTGAATTGCAAATCCAACCATTGAGCTCTATGGGTATGCCTTGCATACTCATAAATAATTTTTTCACAAAAAATCTTCATGAACTCATACACTGGAATATTTTCAATGACTAGATCACATCTTTTACCATGTTTTCCGTCTTTTAGAGCATATGTCACTGTCTTGAATTTTTCGTAATCTACTATTTCATTTCCAATTGCATGCGTACTATCCATATGTTGACAAGTTGATAAAAGTTGCAAAGAACCACAAAATAAGCATGTACCATCCAAACATGATGTCTTGTAAAATTTTTGGCTATCCCCTATTTCACATAAAATGTTGGATATGAATTCCTTTGAAGATCTTGGTGGCTCTTTTATGTCACAATCCTGCAAAACAAACTGAGAATGCAAAACTACACATATATGCCTAAAAACATCAAAATGGTTAGAAAATTCAATATGTATCCTACAACAACAAGTTGTGCATGTGTGATTTATCTTCACACAAAAAGGTTTACCCATGTCAAAAATCTTTGACTTATTCAAATTTGAGGATACATACCAATATATTTTGCAAAAAATTGTGTCTGAGTTGAGTCCAAAAAATGTTTCGCATGTGGCTCGCGATTTCAGCTATCAATCCTCCTTCTTACAACATCTCTTTGATTAGGAGAAACATGTGTATTATTTTTTCAAAAATCTTTGATCAATGATTTCAAGGCTTCACTAATTTCTTTATCCTTTCACGGTAGTCTACCACTAAATATTCATAACTCATTTTTTGTTGGATCTTCTAATCTCTCACGCCTTAGCATGGCTCTCCTTAGGGTACCTCTACCAATTTTTAATGTTTTTCTTGTCTTTCTCATGAGTCAAGTTTTCTTCATTTGGCTACTTACTATTGTCGATGTGAGTACTCGTCTTGTGATATTACTATCTTTGGTGCGTGATTTAGAACCCACATTGTCATAAGTACTCATTAAATTCTTTATAATATTTCTTTCATTTGAATCGTCCATCATTCTTAGCCCAAGAATCTTCATGATAGGCCTAAATTTCAAATTTCTCATCATTTCAAAAAATAATTGGCATTGACCTATAATATTTAATTCTTCAAAAAATAATCTCCACATACTATTAACTTTTCTTTGACAAGTACGCTTGCTAATCTTTTCAGGCATTGATTTCAAAATGTTAGTATCAATATCAATCAAATATTTTGGTCTTCTAAAATGAATTCTAGAAGGTGTTCTAATCTCTTCAATTCTCTCAACATTTTGAACATCAATATAAGGTTGAGTGTATTGCATACCTTGAACTGAAGATGATGTGCCTTGGCAATAAGATGTAAAAGATGGAATATCACCTACTTGATGTGTTGATGTTGTGCTTTCAACATGGCATGATGGAGTGTGTATATTGTCGGATCTACAAATTAGTGTCTCTTCTATATGAGAGGATGATATGCCTTCAACATTGGAAGATGGTGTAGTGGACGATATGACTCCAACATTGGAGGATGGTGTAGCTTCACAATTCAATTGTCTTCTTGAGTGTAACAATCTCATTCGTTCTCTTTGTCTTTCTAATTCTTCCTCTTTTTTTCTTTGTACTGGTGGTTGTTGATCCTCTTCGAAAGTCAATTCTTCATTATTGCTTTGTAATTTTCTTTGTTCACGTAGTAATTTCATTTTATCTCTTTTAATTGCCAAATCTCTCTCCCTATCTTCATTTGTTTTAATCTTTGGTTTTTTCCTTGGCATGATGATGATTTCTACATGTCAAATTATTCAAACATCTAAATTACTTAAAATGTGTAAATTACAAATTATTCAATTACATATAAAAATTATAATTATTTGAATGAATACACAATATATATCAAACGACTTGTCAAATTTCTAACCATTCCAAAATAGCATTTCATTCAAACATACAATTTTTAATGAATTCATTATATATTAAATAACATGTCAAATTATAATCAAATTTGTATCTATATATTGACAAACAATATTTAAAATGGATTGCACTAACTTTTTCTATACAAGGAATATTCAAAAAGTCTTCAAATCATGTATCCAATGATTGAATTTGGTGTTTGCTAACTTCCAAAAGTTTTGAAATGGTGTTTGCTATGTTGAAACCCATGATTTCTGTCAGAATAACAGAGTGCATAACAGACCAAAAGCAAGAAATGGATGAAATGGGCTCCAAGGTTGGTTTTTTACCATTTTTAGGTGATTTGAGATAGTGCGTATGCACTATGTGAAATCACATCACTCCCAATCCTCCCTACTCTCTCTCCCCTCTCCCATCCTTTACTCTCTCTCACTCTCCCTCTCCCACCCCCTACTCTCTCACCCTCTCTCCTCTCCCATCCTCGACTCTTTAGATCTCTCACACACACTCTTATCCCCCCTATCTCTCTCCCTCTCCCTCTCCTACCACCTACTCTCTCTCTCCTCTCCCGTCCCCTACTTTGTCTCTCTTATGCACATTCCCATTCCCCCTATCTCTCTCCCTCTCCCTCTCCCTCTCCTACTGCCTACTATGTCTCTCTCTCCCTCTCTACTCTCTCTCTCTCCCATCTTGTATGAGCTCTCTCTACCACCACCTACTCACTCTCACACTCTCTCCCATTCCCTACTCTGTCTCTCTTACACACACACTCCCATTCCCCCTCTTTCTCTCCCTCTCCCACTACCTACTTTCTCTCCCCCATCCCCTGCTCTCTCTCTCCTCTCCCATCCCCTACTCTCTCACACTCACACTCTCTTCCATCCCCAACTCTGTCTCTCTCACACACACACACTCCCATCCCCCCTCTCTCTCTCTCCCTCTCACACTGCCTACTTTCTCTCCCCCATCCCCTGCTCTCTCTCTCCTCTCCCATCCCCTACTCTCTCACACTCACACTCTCTCCCATCCCCTACTTTTCTCTCTCTCTCTCACACACACACACTCCCATCCCCCCTCTCTCTTTCCCTCTCCCATTGCCTACTTTCTCTCCCCCATTGTCGTACTCTCTCTTTGCCACCCCCTACTCTCACACTCTCTCCCATCCGCTACTCTCTCTCTCTTTCAGAGATACATACACTCTTATCCCCCCACTCTTCTTCTCTCCCATCCCCTACTCTCTACATTTGTCACACACACTCCCATCCCCCCTATCTCTCTCCCTCTCCCTCTCCCACTCCCTCTCCTACTGCCTACTATCTCTCTCTCTCTCTCTCAAGTTCTCTTTCTTCCTCTCTACTCTCTCTCTCTCCCATCCCTTACTATCACTCTCTCTCTCCTATCCCCTACTCTCTCTCACGCTCTCCCATCCCGTAATCTCACTCTCTTTCTCTCTCCCATCCTGTACAAGCTCTCTTTGCCACCACCTACTCTCTCTCACACTCTCACACTCTCTCCCATCCCCTACTCTGTCTCTCTTACATGCACACTCCCATCCTCCCTCCCTCTCTCCTCTCCCATTCCCTACTCTCTAGATTTGTCACACACTCCCATCCCCCCTCTCTCTCCCTCTCCCACTCCCTCTTGCACCGCCTACTATCTCTCTCTCTCTCTCAAGTACTCTCTCTCCCTCTCTACTTTATCTCTCCAATCCTCTACTCTCACTCTCTCTCTTCCATCCCCTAATCTCTCTCACACTCTCTCCCATCCCCTAATCTCTCTCTCTCTCTCTCGCCCCCATCCCGTATGAGCTCTCTCTGCCACCTTCTACTTTCTCTCAAACTCTCACACTCTCTCCCATCCCTTACTCTATCTCTCTTATAAATAAGTACACATTCCCATTCCCCCCTCTCTCTCTCTCGCAGTCCTTGTCCCACTACCTACTATCTCTCGTCCCCTACTCTATCTCTCTTACATGCTTCCATTCCACCTCTCTCTCCCTCCCACTCCCTCTCCCACCACCTACTATCTCTCTTTCTCTCTCACTCTCTCCCTCCCTCTCCCATCCCTCTTCCATTGCCTACTTTCTCTATCTCTCTCTCCCTTCTCTCATTCTCTACTCTCTCTCTCTTTCATAAACACACACACCCATCCCCCCTCTCTCCTCTTCCATCCCCAATTTTTTCTCTCACTTGCTCTCCCTCTCCCATTGCCTATTCTCTCTCTCTCTCTCTCTCTCTCCCTCCCTCCCTCTCTACTCTCTCTTACATTTTCACTCTCTCTCCTATCCCCTACTCTCTCTCTCTTTCTCTCTTACACACATTTCTATCCCCCCTTTCTCTCCCTCTCCCACTCCCTCTCCCATCGCCTACTCTCTCTTCCATCCCCTACTCTCTCTCTCAAGCTACTTTGTCTTCCCCCTCTCCCATTCCATACTCTCTCTCTTTCACACACATGCACTCCCATCCTCCTCTCTCTCACTCTCACTCTTCCTCTCCCACCCCGTCTCCCATCGCCTACTCTCTCTCTCCCCCATCCCCTACTCTTAATCTCTCTCCCAACCTGTACTCTCTCTCACACTTCCTCTCTCTTCCATCCCCTACTTCCAATCTCTTTCCCCCATCCCGCACTCTCTCTTTTCCACCCCTACTCTCTCTCCCATCCTATATTCTCTTTGCCACCCCTACTCTTTCTCACTTTCTCTCTCCCCTCTCCCATCCCCTAATTTCTCTCTATCTCTCTCTCACACACACATGGCCATTCCCTTATTCCCCCCCACCTAGTTCTCTTATGCAATTTAGGTCTTAATAGTGTGTGCGCACTATAGCGCGCACACACTACTGAGAAATTATGTTTTAGATAGCGCGTGCGCACTATAGTGTGTGCACGCTATAGGGCGCACACGCTATTGAAAGCTTATTTAAACCCAAGCCTAAGGCTTGGTTTTGCCTTGGAGATCCAACCCAAAGGTTTGGAGTTTATGAACAGGTCTGAGACGTGTTTTCCAGCAAACATATAAAAAATGATTGGTTTTTCTTGTGTGCTCCCCTTCAAGATTCCTCGTGGTTGGGTATCGATAAGATCAAGTTATATAGCATTATAGGTCTCTGTGTTAGCTATCTAACCATATAATTTATTTTTGATTTGAACTATTTCAAACCTTTCATCTATAATTTCTTTTGAATGTATGTTCATTTTTTGTCAAAAACCACCATGTACTAATTGGGCCATAGATTTTAGCTCATTCATTGAATTTTGCAACAACTTAGTTTTTAAGAAACTAGACTCCATTATACACACTTTGAAATTTTTTTTTTTGATTTTAGATTAGTTTTCAATTATTTCTAGGAGGAGCACACAAATATTTCATGTTTTTGGGATGTGTCTAGTTAAAAAATTCATTAAAAAAATACAAATTATAAAATTACCCTAAAAATCTGAGATAAACTACATAGTGTTAATTAACTTTTGACCAGAGCAATTAAAGAATTTCAACAAAAAAGTTAAAATTTTAGGAGGGCCATACTTTGTACCATGTTATGTTTTTTTGGAATAAACAGTACCACTTTTTGTGGCCCCCTTTTTTGAGGACCTAAAACTAAACCATTTTGAAAAAAAATTAGTAGTTTAGAAACTAGATTTAAAGGACTACGACTTTTGTTTTTTTCATATCTTAAAATTTTGAGCGTACCTATCTTCAAATTTTGTTGAAGTTCAAAATTTGTAGATCTTAGGAAAAAGGTGTCCACTTATACCCCCCTTTTGGCACCACAACTTTGTGCACTTACCCTTATAGAGTTTTTGAATGGCTTTTCTACTTGTGTCACAATTATATTAAATTACCTTTATTGTGCGTGATAGGTGGTTGCTTCAACTTGGAGAGTGTCAGTGGATTTTTTGGAGGTGGGGCTTGTCTCTTGCTCTAGAATGTTTGAGCTACATTTTTGTACTTTGATGATTTAACCCTTTTAGAATGTTGATCCTCACATAATGGATGTCCTATTTGCAATCACCATCTATGAATACTTTTTTCATCCCCAATCAGCACACCCATAGATTTATTTAAGCTAGTCCTTGGAAAAGATGGATTTGGTAGTGTGGGATTGTGCTGGACTAGAGCTTCTACCCAATTGGAGGCTAGGGTTGTAGATACAAATGTGAATGATCATATTCAAAATTGTAATTAGGGTATTGCTGGGAGTGGAAAATGGGTTCCTTCCTATTAAGTATGAGGAAGCTTTAGTGGGTGCATTTGAAGTCCTAGTTTGAGGTTTTTAGTTGGTAGCTCTGTATAGGAAGTTTCGATCATATGCTCCCAAAATGAGGAGCTTGACTGTATTTCCATGATTTGACCAAGAATATTGATAGCTTGAGAGTTTAAAGAGTACCTTGAGGAAGGGATTCTTGGAAGTGGGGAGCCTTTTTAGCTTGTCAGCTTCCTCCAAGAATAAGGTTACCCATGCTGAGAACTAGACCTTAATGGAGGTGAGTGTCTAGAGAAAGTTGGAGTATGGTTACAATGGTGTTGCAGTTGTGCATGCAGAGCATAGTCCTTCAGATTTCTGTAGTTTGTTAGTTATGCTAACTATTTTTGGCTGCATGTGTGCATGGGTTCCTTAAAGTGCAAGGATTCACTTGCATTATAGTTTTAACTTTCTTGTCTAAAGTAGGTTGGTTCTGGGGTAATTTTACCTTGTAGTGTTGGAATAAGTTTGCATGGGTTTCTAAGATAACCAATTTTTTATTGTAAATTTTTCTTTTATATTGTTGACGAGGGCCCAAATAGAATCCTCAATTTACTGATAAAAAACATTATTTACCTTAATTTATTATCTTGACTATTATAGATCTAAGATATCTAGGCATAGCTGATATATGGCTCCATTTCATTCTTGTGGAGAAACTTAAACCATTACTGTATGGTTCCCTTTCACCTTCCATTTAGTCATATGTTTAACCATGCTTTATGACCTTTTATCTCCTCTACATTTGGTGGGAAATATTTTCTTTTCCTGTCATGTTCTTTATGATGGTAACCATCCCCTCATCACATCGTTTATTATAGTACCTATCTCTTGGGCTACAAGAAGTTGTAATTCTTGGATAATGTTATAAAAGTGTGCTCCATTGCTTCCATATCTTCATCATCAAGCTTGAAATAACTATATTGGACACATTTGGTCTAATGATAGTGCTTGTTTTGAAAATTTCAGGCATGTGAATCTATGCTTGCTAAAGTCTTCCACTAATGCCCTCAAAGTTTCATTAGAACATTTTGGACTATTTATCTCAGCTAGATCAAAGGGTTTTGGGATCACCAAAAACTAGAGAGACCTGACCAACAAGGAAAAATACTTTCTTCTTCCACAACTATTTCCTCTTCTTGAACCTTGACAACTTCCCCTTACTAATGCTTTAGTATATGGATAATGATTCAATCTGGTGAATGTTTGTTGGACTTAGCTGTGTTATATGGTAGGGAATAATATGATGGCCTTTAGGTGGGCTTAGACTATAGTTATTGACAATACAAACTGACCTTTTAACTATCTCTCCTTCCTTATCTCTTTCTCCAAGCTTCCTAGGAATAATGTCCTGTACAAATAAGGTTTAGACTTTAGAGCTTATAAAGGGGAGTTAGTTTACCCACATTATTGTAATTGTTTAGACTTCATTCTGTAACTCATGTATGGTAAACTCATTGTTGTAATTTTTTACACTTCATTCTATAACTCATGTATGGTAATTGTTTACACTTCATTCTATCACTCACATAGTTGATGGTGCCCTATGCATAAATGTCCATTTGTTCCATGTTGTATCAAGAAATTGTTTCTTTTCCAAGCCATTTAATTTGCAACCTTTTAAATCTCTACAAAGGTAAAGTTGGAGTAGGAGAATTTTTCTTCTCAAAGGTATCCTTTGATTGTAAAGCACCCATTCCATTATTTGCTGAACTAGATATGTCTTGTTTGTTGAACAAATAATGGAATGGACACTTTACAATTAGAGGACACATTTGAAAAGAAATTTTTTTCTGCTCCAACTTTATGTTTGTAGAGATTTAAAAGGTTGCAAATTAAATGGGTAAAAACACATATCAGTGTCACTGTTTATGATACAAAAACTAGTTTTGGTCAAATCTCATTTCTCTATCAAAACTCATTTATTTTCAAAAATTAAAAATACCCTTTTGTAGATCTTAGATTCAATATCATCATTATATACATTTTTGAGTGTTTTGATTAGTTATAATATGTTATAATCTCAAAGTATTATAAGTTAATGTTTCAACATTTCAGAAGATGCTCCCTCAAAAAAGGAAAAAAAAATAGTAAATCATATCAAAAAATAAATAAAATTATATTTATCTCTAGAGGAAAGAATCCTCTTCATGAATATGTAATTTTTTTTCAAGAAGGTATAGATTTGATAGGGAAGTTTTGATGGGAGGAAAAAATTGTTGGATTCTGATAAGGTCGAACTTGAGTACTTATAACAAAGAAAATATACATCAAAAATAATTATTTCTTTTTTTGTTCACTAGCTATACATGTCATCTATAAGATATTTTCAAATCAGAATATAAAAAAGATGATTTTCATATACTTGTTTGACGTGAACTAACCCCTATATTTTTTTATAGTTAAAAAAGGGACTTCAAAATAAAATAAAATGAATAAATTCTTACCCAAAAAAATTAAAAAAATTATAGGCATAAAATTCATCCAATTCTACACATTTCATTAGTTTACATCATCATCATGTTTTAAACACAGATACCATTTTTTTTGTCATTAATGTTGAATTATCACATTCTGATATCTCGTTTCTTTATAAAAGGTGACATAGGTTTGTGCTTTTACCCAAATGGCTTGGATAAGAAGCAATTTCTTGATACAACATAATTTTTTTTTTCAACCAATTATTGGTGAAAAATTCGACCAATACTTGTTAGTTTTGTACCAAGCATTGGTCGAAATTTCCACCAACTAAATTTTTTTTTGACCAACCATAGGTGGAAATTTCCACCAATGCTAAATTATTTTGACTAAACATTGGTGGAAATTTTGACCAATGCCTATTAGTTTTCTACCAAGCATTGGTCAAAATTGCCACCAATCAAATTTTTTTTGACAAATAGATTGGTCAAAACTCAACCAATCAATTTTTTTTCGAAGAATGGATTGGTCAACATTTTGACCAACATTGACAAATTAGAACCACCAAAAATTAAATTTTTTTGATGAATGTATTGGTCAGAATTTTGATGAGAAAAACTTTGATGAACATCTTGGTCCAAATTTTGACCAACTTGGGTGGAAATTTTGACCAAAATTGGTCAAAAATTGAGTTCAAATTTACTAGTGATGGCATATGTTTTGAGCACGACCTTCATCCTCATTATGTTTCAGTGATTAAAATGCCATCATGTAGTACTGAAGAATATGATATTTAGAAGTGCTTCAAAATTTTTTTTGGTCCCAATGTGCCATTGTTTAATCTAAAAACCCCTATAGCTATTTCTGCTAAAATTTTCAATCAACCACAATTGAACTCATCAGCTATAGCATTCCTCAAAGGATAACATGGGTGGAGAACCTCAGTAGCATGAACCAATAGATCACAGAGTCCTTTTGGAAAACCTAGAAACATGTAATTTGTTTCAAGAGTGGGGTTGGTTAGCTCACTGCCTCAGCCTCAAGCAATTTGATCAAGAAATTGCATTGCAATTTCATAATATGCTACGAGATGGGTATGCAATTTTCAAGGGTATTAGGATAGAATTTATAGAACAAGAAATGGTAGAGGTTACTGGTCTACCTACAGAAGGGGAGTGATGGACAAAAGATATGGATGCATGAGCCACAAAGGCACAATTCACAGTGCATGGAGACCCTCTGCTGGAGGAAACCAAGAAGGCAAGTACATTACAGTTATCTCTTCCCCTTCAATTTATTCAACCTGTTGAGTTTATCATAAGGTATTTTACCTATGAGGGACAATATTCCTATTTACATGCTGTTCATTTCAAGATTTTGAGTGGTTTGCAGCATGGTGAGTGTCTTGTAAATGGTGACTATCCTATAAATCTCCTTAGTTTCCTTTACAATATTGTTAAAAGGCAAGCTACCTATGTGCAACAAGGAAATACCCAGTTGGTATCCCACCATTTCTTAATAAGAGTTATAATTGAAAGGGAACTGGTTAGGTAGCATCTAGGGACATGGGATGATTTTGTAAAACTCAAAATAGTGGGACTTGAAAGGGGTGGACCTAAAAGGCAAGGAATGGGTACAAGAGAAAAAATTGCCATTGGATTTAGAAAGTTAGTATATAAAATAGTTCAAGAAGCTTCAGCTTTTGTATCCACACCCAAGACTACGAAAAAGAGAATTCCACCTTTAGAGGCTTCAACCTCTAAAAGGAGAAAATCACACACAGATACCATAGGGAAGGATTTGGAGGAAGCACCTCTAGTGCCACATGAAACCATATCTAACCTTAATAGAGGAAAATCTATTGATAATAAGGGTAAACAAACAATCTCTACTCCTACAGTACAGTGAACTGCCAGACTGGATATTAAATTTTTTGTTCCACATGTTGATTTAGAATCTCCATTGCATACACTTGCACAATCCCCAAAGCATACAATCCATACTCTGAAACATGAAAATGTTCTTGAGGAAGCTTCTCCAAAGTCAAATAGCCCTAATTTTAGCTTTATTGATATTGATAGTAACATAGACTCTTTAGAGAAAATGATGTCTAGTTTTGAACAACAAGCACAAGAGGTCGAAGATTTGCCACCAGAAGAGTACCCATCATTTGCACAGGAAATAGTCCAAGAAATTTTTGAGATATTTCAAACCAATAAGGCTATGGTGCTATATATTTCAGCCATTTCTCCTTCATAAAATGTGCCTTCAAAAAAAGTTGACAATCCTATTGCTCATCATCCCTTTGAAGACGACAACCTTGTTTCTTGTCAAAATGATAGCCCTATTGTTCATCAGCCCTTTGAACATGACACCTCTATTTTTTGACACAACACACCACCAAACATTTCTACTCCATTAACAACCAATCTTAGTTTGTACCAATAGTTTCAATGGGAAAAGTCAAATTGGGATCTGGAGAGAAAATAATTGCTCAGAACTATAAAAGAATAGGCACAACAAATTGAAGAAAAAGATAGTGAAATCATGGTCTTGTAGCAACATGTCGCAAAGGTGACAAAGCTCATTCTAGAGGTTATAAGCTATAGGTCACCATCCCCAGTTTATACACTATTCTTAACAGAACAAGTGATTAACTTTCAATTGTCTTGAATTGCCTGGGGGTTAAATCCTTCTTTGCACACTCCCCATGATTGTTATGTAGCATTCAAATCAGTCCCAATGGCTTTGAAAAATCTCCTCTATGAGCTATATGTCCATAACCTTGCTATTCCAGATGATAGGGATTTGAATTCATAGTTATATGTGGGGGATGTATAGTTCAGAGCGATCATGTCATGGATGTAGAATGAGATTAGTTGAGAGAATCAGGCCACCCCTTATAGGGAAAAAGAAATGTTGGAACCATTGTACATTCAACCTGAGGTATGAAATACTCATAGCATGTTCTTTAATTGTCTCTTTTTTTACTAATAATGCAAGTGGTGCTGCTAAGATTTACCCCATTCGAGAATAGGCATTTCTAGATTGGGAACAACATTGTTCCAAAATTGCTCTTGATGCCATCAGGGCTTGTACTCAAAGATGGGTCCAATTGTCAAAGGATCTAAAAACAAGGGAATTAAACTCTTTGTAAAATTTGGAGATGGCTATTAACATGATGGCCAGGTATAGGATAGTAGGTAGAAGTCAAACGAATTATTGGGTTCCTCTTCATTTCCAACCACGGATACTCCTAAACCCTATGCTCAGAAAGCATGATTCTTTTACTGATTATAATATGGCCATTGAAGATAAAAAAGGGGAAAGGTTAAAATAGAACCATGGATACTTTAGTTATAGGGATAATGAATTAGGTGAAAAGATCACCAATGATCTTAGGCTACAGATGAGAATCAGGAATTTATAAATGCTGAAGGGACTAGCATCAAGTTGGTTGGGGGAAAAAATGATGGCATGCAGAAATAGATGTCTTTTTGATCCTTTTTGTGAAAATTTGTTTATAACATGCCAAACTTTGTCATCCTTTAAGTATAATATTTTGTACTTTTTGATGTATAAGATATGAACATATGGCATATAAATGATAATTAGAGTTATGGCTAAAAGGGTTCATTTTGTTGATAAAAATCTTTCTTCATGAATGTTTGGCATGGGTAGATCTTCCTATAGCCGAAGATATTGCAAAGACTGTTAATTAAATATTAATGACTTTTCTTTATAAATCAATAAATATAAATAAATTCTTGTAGGAAGTTTTGTGTGCATTGAATGATGACTGCAAGTATCCAAGCCAAGTTGGAATTGGTCAAAATAGCTCAAGTGAAGGTCTAGCACTTTGGAATCACAAGTATTGAAGGAGATGTGTCATGGCATCGTTACAACTAGAAAATTAGTAGCAAAACTAGAAGGGACCTATTTAGCAAAGTAATAAGTGACCTGTTCAATGGCATAGAAAGGGGACCTATTCCAATAGAATAAGAGGGACCTGATGAAGCATCTAAATGGGAGAGCAAGCATCTAGGTGATCAGTTAAACATGTAAGGAATTGTTGCATAGTACCTAGATTCTTGGAAGTCATTAAAGACATATAATATAGTAGATCTAGCATCCTCTATGCTCTATATTTATGAGAACTTGAGAAGATACCCGATGT
Source organism: Cupressus sempervirens (assembly GCA_028749045.1). Taxonomy (NCBI): domain Eukaryota; kingdom Viridiplantae; phylum Streptophyta; class Pinopsida; order Cupressales; family Cupressaceae; genus Cupressus; species Cupressus sempervirens. The sequence continues at coordinate 309,729,302 of CM053785.1, forward strand.
TTTTATTATGTTGCATATTTTTTTGAATTTTGAGTTGTAACAAACTATCTTTATGAGGAAGTCATTATTGTAGGAATATGTTATTTCCTTTCTTTTAAATAAGACCTTGTTTGTAGCTCAAAGGCCAGGTAGTGAATGAATGAATAGAGTTAAATGAGAGTTAGAAGTTATATTTTGTTGTTTTTCAAGTTAGTGTAATGTTGTTTATTGAATGAATACATGAATTTACTGAGCTTCTACACTTCAATATGAGTTAATCTTTTCTTCATTCTTTTGTGGGGGCCCACATAGAAGGTGGAGTTTACTTTAGCAATTAGGAGTTAGACTCGGCTTTCTAAGTTAAGTTTTCTAAGTTAAAGTTTTCTAAAGTTAACTTTTCTAACTTAAGTTTAGAACTGTTGTTCCTATAGCCATTGGAAATAAAACCAGTTACTGTTCCTACAACAGTAGGTGCATAGATTTATGGTTAAGTAGTTATCTACATTTCCTCCTAGTCATAAGATAGTTGTCTTTCCTTTTGATAAAATAGATTTCCTGAATGGTTATTTTATTCAAGGTAGTAGTGACTTTTAGTAGAGACTAGAGCATATACTTTGCAAGCATCATCTCAAGTTCACACTTCCAGATTGATATTTAATGAAGATTAGCATAATACTTTGGTAGTAAAGGATGTCCAATCCTTCAACTAAAAAGGTGTTATATTAGCTTGATACTCCCCTCAATGTAGAATGTAGACATGTGTTATAAGTTCTAGGCTCAATGTAGAAAATGTACCATGAGTGTAGAACAACATTCCTTCTCTTAGGAAGAAACAAAATCAAAGGTGTTTGAATGAAGCCTCCCCCATCTATAGGAAGATACTTCAAAATGTATGGAATCTTTGAATCCTTCTTAAGTATCACCATGCCAATGCTAAAAAGGGCCTCCTCCAAATCATGTGTACCATACCAATATACTAAAAATGACAAGTTAGGATCAACTAAGAATGAATGTAGAACATGTATCAAAGACTCAATTGTCTCCTCTAAAGAGAAAGAGGCTTCTTTCGACTGCTGTATCAAAGTATCCACCATCATATTAACATTGAAAGAATGATCAAGTAGAGAATGATGATGAGGGTAAGAGTGTTCCTTTGGAGCAATTGAAGAAGGACTAGCTTCACCAAAGAGAGAAAAAAATTCATCAATAGGGTCTCTCAAATTTATAATAGATGACTCCACAAAAAAAACTATATTGTCTATCAAGAAGTCATCCCATGGAATTGAGTCTTGAGGACAAGGAATATTCTCCTGCATTAAATCAGTTGAATACATGGTTGTGTGAATACAAGAATCATAAGAAATAATAGTAGATGAATTCTCAATAGGAGGAGAAATGAAGGCTCAAGAACTTGTTAACGTGTGAAAATACCCAAGTTTAGGTAGCAAAAGTCCTCCTCAATGTCTAAATCAACACTATAAGTATAATCCAAAATTTATGAAGAAACTATAGAAGAATCACTATCATAATAATGAGAAAAGTATACAAACTAGTATAGTCAAGATGCATGATCAACCACCCCTATAGAAATGACCTCTCTAGTCTCCAAGTCTTTAATAAATATTGAATCAAGTGTGACTTTCACTTTCCTTCTTGTATTCCCATGAGTGAGATGATAGATGGAAAAAATGTTGTGACTTAGGTGAGGTACACACAACAAATCTTTGAAGTATCCCTCCCCCTTATCAATAGTTCCTTTCCCAATCACATTGATATTATAGAGGAGTTCTTTGAAAATGGGTCTAGTGAGAATGTTACTATGTATGGAGTTACTATTAATTTAAGTGAGGAATTTCTTTCTGAGATAACTTGTCTTCTAAACATGGGGATTAAATTTAAAAAGGAAACAAAAATTTCCAATGCATCTTTGAAGAAATTTTCAAAAACCTCAAAAGAGGAGAAGAAACTAATTAAGGTGGGGGATTTTTTAGACTTCAAATAGATTAAGGGGATTTGGTAGGACATTCTTTCTTGTGTTGAGGAGTATTTTATTCTAGATGGAAGGTATAAAAGAGTTTTACTATTTTTTTCATGAACCATTTTAGGTACAAAGACAAGATTTCATTTCCATTTTATCTGAAACACTCTATCCTTCATGGGTTAAGAGCTCACCATAAAAATGAGAATAAACCTATTCTTCTCGAGGGTTTAATTATTTTGATTGTTGAATCCTACAAATATAGAGCTATGGGGGAATCAATGTTGGTTGTGAAGAAAAATAAAAAAATTGATTAAGGGAGCTTTGGAGAAGGCTAATATCAAAAAAGTGAAAGGGGAACTTGAAGGTACAATAACTACTAAGGATAGGGTCATGGATATTAAATCAAAGACTGTGTCTGAAGGTATAGAAGAGGAGGTGAAGAAATTGGAGAAAAAGAAGAAGACAAGAACTATAAGTACTAGAAAAGGATATAGACTTGGATGATGACATGGAAGATGAGGGGGAAGGAAAAAATAAGAAAGTGGGAGGTTAGGGTGAAGAGGATGTTATAGAGAGTGGTGGGTCTAGTTCAAACAGTGATGGGTACTCTGGTAGCTAGGAGGAGGAGTCAATTAAAACCATGAGAATCAGGAGTGGGTCAAAGAAAATGTCTGATAATAGGGTTGATGTTGCTAAAACCGCAGAGTTAGAGAAGAGGAATCATGATGGATCTTAGAAGGTCCTCCTATCAAAGTTTAGGGATATTCCCATCAAGGATTATTCCTTGGATTATAAGAGCAGGAAAGATATGGAGCCGATTGAGAAAAAGAAGGGGATTTGTGGGAAATCCTAGACAACCCATTGAACAAATTTATGGAGGACGTGACTGAGATGGGCCATAATGTAGAGTATCTGGATGATAATGTTGTCACTAAGAATGAGAAGACTTTGTTAGAGGGTACTATGGACACTAGAGGTGTTAGGATTTGATAGATCCCAAACAATATATTAATAAACAGTTGAATGTAAAAACAAAAGAAGAAAACCATAAGAACATAGATGACATAGATTTAACATGGTTCACCCAAAACTTTGGCTACATCCACCTACATAGCCATCCAACCTTTCTTATTATCTAGTAATTACTAATACAAACCCTTACAACTCAATACTACCACAAGAACAACCTATCTCATTATACATCACATTCACACAATCCCTAACCCTAAGCTATCTTGTATAATATATTCCCACTTTAGGGTTAAAATATGCCTATCTAAATAAGGTGTAATAAAATAGGAGCCAATTTTTTTAGGGTGATGCCCCAAACCTCAAAGAATTATGAAGTATATATAGTACTTCTCTGATCAATCACCACAACTAACAATCTCCCACTTGGGGACTAATCAGACTCCACCCTAGATAACAATCTCCCACTTGGAGACTGATCCTATAGAAATATTGCAACCACATGGGACTTCCACTGGATAAAAGCCTTTACTGTGTATTAACTCCACAATCATTAGTCAAGAATCCCAATAGAATCTGAGCAAGAAATTGACTTCTCCTTGGGGACTATCTTCATGAACATATCTACTAGATTATCATTTGTGTGAATCTTTTCAAGCAATAATTGGCCATCCTCCAAAATAGACCATATAAAATGGTACTTGAGCTATACGTGCTTTATTCTTGAATGACAAGCATAATTCTTTGCAAGATGAATGACAATTTGGCTATCACTGTACAATGGGTGATGTTCCTTCTTCTGACCCAATTCCTCCAGAAACATTATAACCAAATCATCTCCTTGCTAGTTTCTATAGCAGCTACATACTTGGCTTCAGTGGTTGAATGTACATTAACCTTCTGCAATCTAGAAACCTAACTGATTGTAGTACTCCCTATAATAAAAACATACCTTGTAGTACTCCTTGTATCAACATCTTTTGCTAGATTAGAGTCAACAAATCCACTCAAAGCATAACTGGATCCTGTGAAACATAATGCCTTTGTAATAGTACCTCTCAAATATTGAAGTATCCATTTTGACAACACTCCAATGTTCCATACCCAAATTACTCATATACCTGTTGAAAACTCCCATTGCATAAGCGATATATAGCTATGTGCATACCACTACATACATTAGACTAACAACTACTAATGAATATGGGATGTTAGACATTTTATCTACCTCTTCTTGTGCCTTTGGGCACATTTCCTTAGTCAATCAATAATGACTAGCCAAAGGTGTACTGAGTCACTGACTACTTTTGCATCCTGCATATAAAATCTTTTCAACACCTTCTTTATATACTCACTTTGGGACAATTCAAGGTTCTATTTTTCTTGTCTGATGTGATCCTCATACCAAGGATTTTCTTAGCAACACCCAAATCCTTCATAGCAAATGACCTTGCTAATTTCTATTTAGGTTCATTTATCTATTGCATATTAGACCCAACAACAAGTATGTCATCAACATAGAGTAATAGAATAATGTAACTCCCATTATCCAATCTCTTAAAATATACATAGTGATCAGAATGAAATCTATGGTAACCTTGTTCAACCATGAAACTAACAAATTTTAAATACCATTTCTAGGGTGCCTTCTTTAGGCCATAGAAACTCTTCCTTAACTTGCACACCAAATTCTCCTTACCCTTGACCTCATATCCCTCTGGTTGCTACATGTAAATTTCCTCCTCCAAATATCTATGGAGAAAGGTTATTTTCACATCTAGCTATTCAAGATGCAAGTCATCTACATCAACAAGACTTAGTACAATTCTAATTGAAGTCATTTTTACAATAGAAGAGAATATTTCATCAAAATCTATACCCTTTTTCTGTACAGAACCTTTTACCACAAGTTTGGCCTTATACCTTTTCTTTCCTCCATCTTCCTTCTTCAACCTATAAACCTATTTTTTAGGCAAGGATATTTTTCCTTTACGTAAAGGGACTAAGTTCCAAGTCTTATTTTTTAACAAGGAGTCCATCCCCTCTTTCATGCCTAGTTTCCACTATTGTCTGGCATCTACTTGTATTTCTTTTTTATACTCCTCTAGTTCACCAAAATCAGTTAATAAAATAGAGTATAAAGAAGGAGAAAACACTTTAGGAGGTCTACTCAATCGAGTAGAATGTCTAACACTTACAGGAGTTTGTGGGATAACCTATTGTTGCTAAGAATCATATACTAGTGGCATTTCTTTTTCAAGAGTCTCATGCAAAACCACATAGTCTTCTTTGACTTATTCATGCTTCTTTTCCTACAATTATACTTTGTAAATTAGCTTTTCATTGAATATAAAATCTCTACTACTAGTTATTTTCAGATTTTCAAAATCCCATAACCGATAACCATAATCATCTATTCCATATCCAATGAAGGTACATTTCTGATATTTAGCATCAAGCTTGGTTCTATTTTCTTTATCAACATGGATAAAATCTTCACAACCAAAGTTTTTAGAAATGAATAATTTACCTTTTTACCAATCCATGCTTCCTCTGGATTACCACCATCCAAAGGAGTTGAAGGTCCTCTATTTATCAAATAGGTAGTAGTGTTTACAACATTTTTCATTTGTGGTAGCCCATCATGCAATCTCATTCTCCTTGCACATTCTACGATTGTCCTATTCATCCTCTTAGACACACTATTTTCTTGTGGAGTTCCTAGACTAGTCTTCTACCTTCTAATTCCATTAATAGAACAATAATCTTCAAAGGACTTGCTGCAATAATCACCTCCATTATCCGATTTGAGACACCTTAGCTTCTTTCCTATCTCATTTTCAACTAAAGCCTTCCATTTCTCTAAAGTTTTAAAGACATTAGGGTTTTGCTTTAGAAAATACACCCATGTCTTCTGAGATGAGTCATCAATGAAAATAACATAGTAATGAGAGCCACCAAAGATGATACCTAAGCCAGTCCCTACACATCTGAGTGCACTAGCTCCAACTTCTCACTCTTCTTCTCTTTTCCAACTTTGAGAAATCTGACTCTTTTCTATTTACCATAAACACAATTTTCATAGAACTCTAAATCAATATTTTTCAACCCTGGCAATAGATTCTTAAAGTGGAGGATTTTCATCCCTTTCTCACTTGTTTGCCAAACAACTGAATCTGTTCTTGCAACATTTATAGTAGTTTTCCCTGCATTATCAATATCAGTAGCAACTAAAGTGGAATAAGTGTTCCCAGTACACAAGTACAATGTGCCAACCTTTGCACCTTTAGCTACTACTAATGAACCTTTAGTTACCTTCCATATATTGTCTGTAAGCATGACTACACAACCTTCACTACCTAGTTGTCCTACATAAATTAATTTTGTTCTTAAATTAGGGACATGCCTTACCTCTTGTAGCATCTAGTCATTTCCATTTGGCAACTTGATCTTTATTTTTCCTTTTCCAAAAATAGGACAAGGCTCATCATCACCCAAGTACACCTGTCCAAAATCACCTTGAACATAATCTTGAAAATATTTCCTATGGGTGTAGCATGGAATGAGGCCCTAGAATCTACTACCTAGGAATCATTAGCATTGTCTAAACATAAGATTAAAGAATCTTGTAAATCATTACTTGCAACATTAGCTTCCTTACTATCATCTTCATTTTCATCTCCTTTTTTTTTTTTCGAGAGCAATAATCTTTCTTCAGGTGCCTAGGTTTTCCACAGTACCAACAATCTTTCTTTCCTTTAGACTGAGAACATCCTTTCTTTGACTTCCCTCATGACTTGTCATGTAAAGGCCATTTTCCTCTTTGACTTATTTTTCCTCTGTTCTCCACAGTCAATGCAAAACCTAATGAGGATGAAGTTTCAACCATGCTTTTTTGTCACATTTCCTTACTTAGGATAACACCAACAACTTCATCAAATTTCAAGGTATTTGAACTAGAGACAAAGTTACATATAGCCATAACCAAGCTATTCTAGCTTTTTGGAAAAGAACATAAAATTAAGAGAGCTCTAATCTCTTCATTTAATGAATTTTTATGGATGAAAATTGAAAGGTAACTATGTTAAACTCATTTAAATGATTTCCTATAGATCCTCCCTCACCCATTTTCATAGTCAATAAAAACTTCATAAGAAATACCTTATTTGAAGCTGAGGGTTTCTCGTATAACTTAGCCAGCATCTCCATCAACTCTACAATCATTTTTGCCTTTGATATATTGAATGTTACAGACGATGCAAGGCACAATCAAATAGATCGTAGTGCCTTCCTATCCAAGATCTCCCAATCTTCATCTGTGATTGTTCCTTGTCTCTTAGATTTCCCTTCTAATGGATTCCATCGATCCTTTTGATATAAATAATCATCCATTTGCATTTTCCATACCTAAAAATTCTAGCCATTTAGTTTTTCAATCTTGAATTTGGAATCCTCCATTGCTCCCACTCAAATCTGAAAGTCCTATCAATATACAACAACAAACCTCACTCTAATACCAATTGCTAGGATTTGAGAGATCCAGAACAATATATGAATAAATAGTTAAATGCAAAAACAAAAGAAGAGAACCATAAGAACATAGATAACCCATAGATTTAATGTGGTACACCCCAAATCTAGGCTACGTCCACCTACACAGTTGTCCAACCTTTCTTATTATCTAGTAATTACAAACCCTCACAACTTAATAGCACTACAAGAACAACCTATCTCATTATACATCACATTCACACAATCCCTAACCGTAAGCTATCTTATATGATATATTCCCGCTTTAGGGTTACCATAAACCTATCTAAATAAGGCATGATAAAATAGGAGCAAATTTTTTTTTTTTTTTTCAGTGCAATGCTCTGAACCCCAAAGAATTATGAAGTATGTAGAGTACTTCTCTAATTATTCACCAAAAACTAACAAGGGGATCTAAATAAGGGAAAATGTGGTGATAATTTTAATTAACTTATTGATGACTTCAATGAGATGGCTAGAAAGGAGCCAAATGATAGTCTCAAATTTCTCCACAAGGCTAAGATGCATGATGACCTATCCCTCATGGTGGATACACATATCTATAATGAAATAAACTCTCTAAGAAATATGGTTAGGGATATGCAAGGTAATTTGGAGGTAGAAAATAAAAATAGAATGGAGTTGGAAGCAAAGTTTGGGGACATCGCTAGTAAGCTCCTGGACTATTAGGCCAAACTTAGGCATCTTGTTAAGAATAGTGAGAAGAACATGAATGTAGTTACTTCTAGCTTATGTACAACTGCTGCTAGCATAGGAAGGAGAAGTGCATATGAGATTATTTCTCTAGTGTCCATTTTCTCAATCGGGGTCCTAGCAAGCACACCACACATCACACTAAGATGGCTATTGAAGCTTTCTAGAGTTTGATTGCTAAAGAATCCATTAAGGAAGTCACTAACATTGGAAAGCACTTGTCTAAAGAATTGAAGGAGCTTGTATGAGGGGCTCTAGTTTCCTTTATGGTTCTATGGTTTTTTTAGCCTATTGCCTGATACTAGTTTTTTTGTTCTAGTCATAGTGTCTGGTTGGTATTGCTGATCTTTGTCTCTTTTACAACTAAGGTTTTCCCTTTTTAGGGTTTTTTTGTATTGTAATGCTTGATATATGAGTTTTTAGGTCCTTGTAAAACTTTTTTATTTTTCTAATACATTTAACTTAACATTTTTCTTGGTTAATTATTCTATGGCGTTTTGGGTCCTCTTAAAACCTATTTTTACATTAATCCAAAAAAACATTCATTTAAGTATGATTTCACATAAAAATAGTTGGAGCATGACAAGGATAAAATGATGAAAACATAGAGTGTGAAGATTCTATATGATGAGAAGCCCTTGAATCTAGAAGCCATCTCCTTGAATAATGAGTTGAAGTAGTAATTAGTGCTTGACCTTTTCCCTTGAGATCTTTTTTACTATCAAAATTTGAATATGAAGAAGAGGATAAAGTAGTCATTGTTGAAGTTAGAATTATTTTATTCTTCTTGATAAGATTCTTGAGTTCATCAATTTCTATCTTATAGCAATAATATTCTTCATGTCTATTATTCTTGCAATATGCACAAGTTTTATTTTCCTTCTTGTGTGATGTTCTTTTTGGAACTTTCAACCCCTTTATTTTTTGAGCTCTTAGTATTAGCCATAAATTCCTTATACTTTTAAGACTTGAGAATTTTCATATTTATCAACTTGGTTTTCTTCAATGCTAACAAGTGTGCATAATCCTCAAATGTAGGTTTTGTGAAGACACTTCTCATGGTATTGTTACAATGAGTGTTATAACTAGAGACAAAGGCTACATACTCTAGTGGAAACTTCTTCATGACATGATGGATCAGCTTATCATCCTTCATGGTATTTCCACATTCCTTAAGTTGTGTTTTGAATTTATTTACTCTAATGAAAAAATATTGAATGGAGTCAAATTTCATAGGATCCAAAGAAACAAGTTAATCCTAAAAATTCTATGCATCTTCATCTTTCACCTTCCCATACAATTGTTCAACTTTATCTGATGTCTCCTAAGAGGTGTTGAGGTTTAGAATTTGATAAAGGATCTTTTCATCTACATTGTCCCTAAGGATTCCTAAGGCTTTTTGATCAACTTTAGTCCACTCATGTATGTATTTTTCATATACCTTATTGCCCTCAAGTTTCTCTTTTATTCCATCCACTTATATAGCTACTATATGAAATATTAATACATTCTATATTTTAAGCTTCCATGTAGAGTAATTATGTGAAGTTAAATTAGGACATTTGGAATAACCCAAAAGGAAATGAAATGAAAGAGAACACAAAGGAAAGAGACACATAACACCAATACACACCGCTCTTTTCACTGCATAAAAGAATCACCCCCAAAGACCCCAAAGATGACTAGGCACTTTATATATAGTGTATGTACAATAGCTACTTTCTCAATTTGGCCAAAGTGGACTTTTGAATATGATTATTACAAAAAAAATATGAAACAAGAAAATACTCAATACAATTAGGAAAAAAGATCTAAATAATGGACAAAGTACAAGTACCTATAAACAGGTCAAAATAAGACTAAATTTAGAAAGTACTACATCTACAAATAATAACTCATACCAGATCTAGAAACTAGACAAAAAATATGCACTTTAAAATAAATAGTGTATAAAGAGGTGTCTGTATGAGCCCAAACAAAGCCTCTGAAGTTGTAAAAATTAGGATTTTCTATTTGTAGACAAATCCAAGAACAATGACCCCAACCAACCTACACCAATGTGTAGTTCATGAAATTATAGCCCAAAAAATTAAAAAATGCTCAAAAAAGGAGTTCATATGATTGAGATATTGTGTTTGAAAATCACCTCTGTAATTATTTTTCTGAATCACCTATCATCATACCTTTAAAATTCAAATGACCCTAGATTTTTCCCTAGATTTTTGATTTGGATTCAAAACAAGAGCCAATTTAGGGGTTTGTGGACCTTCTAAATGTGATATTTGTAACAAAAAGCTTCAATCTTAATCTACAATTTTCTCTCTCTAATGGTTATGCAATGTACACTCCTATGGCTATGATACCATGTAAGAATTTTCCTAAGGAAATGAATGCAATGCTAAGATTTAGAAGCACAAGAGATAACATAAGAGAGAAAATAGATGATCAAATGAGAATCTTGGTATTGATCAAATATTAATGAGCTTTAGATAAATAGATGAATACATCATAGTAGTGCATGTATATAAAGGAAATAAAGATGACTAGGAGTCATGCAAGAGATAAACATAACATCTTATCCACCAAGAGCAGATTATCTCCCACTGTCAATGAAAGTATGTGCAACAATGTGAGGATAAGATTACAACAAAAGGTTATGATTAAACAACATGTTATCTTACCAATGTCTAACTGATCAAGTGCCCATTGTAATCTCCTCTTGTTATCTCTTCTCAAATACTCCTCATAAATCATCTTGATGTGGCACTCTATTTAGGTAGACCAATAAGGTTTGACATCAAAGGAAACATAATAATTGTGCCAATTATAGTTCCAACAATCTCCCTCTTTGGAATTGATAGAAATACCTCTAGTTACCATGCAATCCAAAAACATTTACTTGCTTCAATAAGCTCCCTTTGTGTTAAATATTAGATCATCAATAATATCCTTAGTTTCATTCTGATTCTCATTGTAGTGTCCAAAAATTTCCCTTTTTAGGTTCATTCTTATTTTCATCCATCCATCTCTAATATGCAACACATAGACTCCCTCTTTCATATCAGGACATGAAATCATTTAGCTCCCTCTTTGATATTCAATTCCTAAACTTCTAAATTTATTGATTGACCACAACACCTTTCACCGATCTATATATTTATTCACTCTCCCTCTTTGCAACACCTCTTTCTATTTTCTTCCACATATGGTAATTGCATTATAAATTTCATTCTTTGTCACTATTGATGGTAACTATATATTCTCTTCCTCTTTGAAAATAATGCTAAAGATACTTCCATAGCATACAAAGAACACTTCCATACTCAAGTATCAATAGGATACTTCAACATTTCTAGTTATCTCTCACTCATACATCTTCAACATGTAGACATATCTTGGTTAGTTCTTTGAACTAGGTTCTTCTATCATCTTTGCTCATAACTGATTCAATATCTTGTTTTACTCACTTGACAACTTTAAGTGAGTCCTAAAGTGTGACCGTCTATATTAATTTGCAAGATATTATGTTCAAAACATTTGCTGTAGAGCTCCATCTTAGTTTAAGTAGCCTCAGTTAGGGGAATCACCCCTAGTTTTCCTCTTAGATATTCATGCGCATCCTTAGGAAAAGATTTTGTGAATATGTCAACAAAATATTTTTTTGTATTCACATACTCTAATCTCACATCTTTTTCTTGTACCAAATCTCTCAAGTAATGATACTTGAAAGCAATATGCTTGGTCTTTGTATGCATCACATGATTTTTTGATATCTTTATAACACTTGTGTTATTACAGAGTATAACAATAGGTTCAATGATCTCTTCCTTCATTCCTTTCAATAATTTTTTGATCCATACTATATTAGAATAATTAACTACTATAGCTTCATATTTAACTTCTAATGTAGATTGGGAGATACAGGTCTTCTTCTTGCTTGTCCATGAAACTAGTCTCTTTCCTAGAAAGAAAGTTCCACTGCTTGTACTCTTTTTTTCATCAACATTTCTAGCCCAATGCACATCAATATACACTATCTGGTAAAACTTGTCATTATTTTTTAAATATAATCTATAATCCTTTTCTCCTTTCATATATCTCAAAAGTCTTTCCACATCCATCATATGATTCTCCTTAGGATTTGCATAAAATATAAAGACAATCCCAACTACTAATTCAATAACTAGTCTACTATGAATAACATATTGCAAGTTTCCAGCTGTTGATCTATACAACATTTGGTTGACATTAGTAGAATCATCATTCTTTGAAAGTTCATGTCTAGTAGCCATAGGTGTTCAAACTAGTCTTGAGTCTGCCATTCCAAAAAGTTTTAGTATCTCCTTAATATAATTTGATTGAGTAATGTAGATACCTTTCTTGATTTGATACACTTGTTAGCCAACAAAAAAATTGATTTCTCAAAACATGGACATCACAAAATCTTTTCTCATTTGATCTTCAAATGACTTACACAATGAATTCTTTCCTCCAAATATGATATTTATCTACAAATATCTTAGCCAAAAAGATCCCTTTTTTGGATTCAGTCTTCATGTATAGATTTCTATTATCATTAGTCCTTGTAAAACCAATATTTACCAAATTGTTGGAAACTTATAATTGGAACAATTGTTGTTCATTGATGTCAAATCTATGGATGAGGTATATTGCTACCAAGTCTAAATATCATATCTATTTGATTGATGAAGAGGATTTGGGAAGTTACTTATAACTATATCACCTAGAGGAAAGGTTGAAGTTATGAAAATGAAGTTACAATGGACATTTTATTGGATAGACTTTGATAAAGAAACATAATTTTTTATGTCAAGAAAGCAAAGAAAAGCCAAGAAAAGGAGTAAAATATTAAGGAATGTTGAGTACTGCTAGTGTCAACTAAGCTATAGTTAGTGCCAAGAAAATCTAGTGTTGACCAAGCATTAGAATCAACTAAAAAAGTTAGTTGATGCTAAGCCCGAAAGCTTTACAACAATTGAGCATTTTAGTGTTGACTTAGTTTCAAAATTTAGAGATTGTGGAGTGACAATAAGAGAACAAACTCAAAAAAATTGTAAGATAAAGCCAACTCAATTGATTTCTTGGGAGATGTAAAATGTGTTGAAGATAAGATTGATGAGTTCAATCATTAAATTCAAGAAGGAGATTAGGTAAAGACCTAACAAATAGATTCTAGAGAAGTTTTCATAGGATGATCAAGAAGATAGATAGATATATTGAATCCAATTGAATGAAATTATAAACCCTAAGATCTATGGTGGATGTAGAAAGTGGTAAAGAATGAATTTCCTATTTAAAGTGATACACAAGTGTACATTTGGTGGCGTCCCTAGTCAAGCCCAGCTAAGCCCAACTAGTGTGTGTATATGCAAGTTTGTATGTAGAGAGACATACAAAGAAATGTTGATAAGATAAAAACAAGAGTGTGAATGTGAAGCTAAAAGAGAAAGCTTGTAGATATGATGCTATTATTGATAAGTGAATTAGAGTAGAAGACTTAAGTGTTGATAAGATGAGTGGACTAATTTCTTGAAATGTGACCAAGTAGATCAAGATCAGAGATGACAATGGAAGGCTTATCAATGAACTAGCATAAGGACCAAAAAGAGGTCTGAACCTACAAAAATGAGTTGTAATCACATAGATTAAACCTATTATTTTATTTCTTATTATTATAAATAATTTGTATTGAAATCCTTTTTATAGAGGTTGACCTAATAGTCATTTGAAGACTTAACAGTCTGTGTAAATCCTTTAATTGGGTGACATTCTAAATGGAATGATTAAAGTCCTATTACAAGGTCATGTTGACATATCAGTCAAGTTTGTTATTAGTGACATACACTTATTAAGATTATGTATAGCTGCCAAGCTCATTGAATAGTTTAAAGTGTTTTCCATGTAATTTAGTAGCCACTAAGTTCTACAGTTGCTACTAAGTCCTTTGGACTAATCCTAGTGGTCACTGAGTAGATTTAGTCAGTGTGAGATCCAGTAGTTCAAAATGTGCATTTCAATATATGTCAAGTTTATCAGTGGTTACTAAGAACTGCAGTGTCTACTAATTTCATAGTTCATGTGATACAAAGCCACTTTATGCTAACCAAGTGATTCAGTGTTTTTCGAGTTGCACAATATCTATTGAGTCACCAATGCAGACCGGGTTCAACACTACTTGAAAGTGATTAGTATGGACCAAGCTTCTACATCTACCAAGTGCATGACGATGCTAAGCATTGATAGTGGATGCGAAGTATCAGAACCTCATTGAGTTAGTCTTCAAAACCTGAGTATCTTCATGTGGGCCGACTTTGTAATATTGGTGTTAACTTGTATCATGGTTGACTTTGTAATTATGAAATTTGGATTGGTATATATATGTAATGTATTGTATCATATCCAATGTATATGTATGTATGTAATGTGAATGTGGATGTGAAAAGTTCAAGTTATGAATGCAATAGATAAAGAGAAAATTGTAAAGGCCATAATAGTATAAGGAGTAGTAGAGACATATCTATCATAGAAAAGTGATCAGTAAACTAAGGAATCTTTGTCAACAAACTCAATTGAAAATTAGAGATCTACTACTTCATCCTAATAAGTGAACAGTCAAATTCCTTTAACAAGGTGGACCTAACAATCTTTCATAAATCTCTTTACAGAGTGCATACTTCATTGTATATTTGTAAATCATCTTACAAGGTGGACCTAGTAGTCCTAATTTCGCCTAACAGGGTAGATCATTAGAAGTGATCAATGTAAGCCTTAACAAGCCAATTTTATGCTACAATACTAAAGTTTCTAGGTATCATCCCCACCCTAATTTTACTTTCTATTTGGAAGGTTTCTGGGTTACCAAATCTTTGTGTGAATGTGTTATGGATGCTTTCATGTTTTTAGTTTTTCATGCATGCAATTAGATTAGACGTGATGAATCAAGTGCTAATTAGATTATTTGATTAAAATTGTTAAAGTTTTAGAAGTTATTGATTCACCCCTCCCCTCTTAGTAACTTAGCATAGTCTTGAAAATTTTCAACAATTGGTATCAAAGCTTTGTGGTTCTCAGGAGAAGGTTTAACATCTTGAGCAAAGATCAAGGATATGGAGTTATTTAGACTTGACAAAGCTATTGACAATGAAAAGTTGGATCTAGAAATGGCCATTGCCCAACTCAAGAAAGTTAAGGAGAAACTTTCGCAATCCCTAAAAAGAAGAAAGGAACTTGCAAATCAAATGAATGATCATATTTATATTGAAGAAAGAATTGAAGACTTTCAACCTTCAAGTAACTCAGATGAAGCAAATGATGCAATCAAGGAACTCCTAGAGAAGAATGGTTCCCTGCAAGAAGAAGTAAGAAACTAAAAAGAGAATACAAAATTCAAATAGTAAGGTTATGTGAAGTCTTGGAGAAAAGAAACAAGATAAAAGAAGAAATAGATGGAAGGAACAATGAAATCCAAAACCAATCCCATCAACAAGAAGACCTTATTGATCAACTCTCTAATGCAAATGAGAAAATCATGAGCCTAAGATTTGAAAAGGAAAGAATGAGGAATGATCTAAATTATGAAAGGCAAATCAATGAAAGAATAAAAAATGATTTGAAATCTGAAAGAAAAATCAATGAAAGATTGAGGAATGATCTAAACTTTGAGAATTAAATCAATGAGAGAATGATGAAATCTCAAGAAAATATGGATCAACTGAATGAGCAAAAATACTATAGGCAAAAAGGAAAAGTAGGAATTGGATACAAAGAAGAAGGTGAATCCTCCAAACAAGATGCTCAAAAGAATCAAAGACCTACTTGCAATCACTATGGTAAGATAGGTCATACATCAAACAAATATTTGGAGCAATGGAAAAGCAAAATTTAATGGAAAGTGCTATAATTGCAATTGTAAGAATTTGGCTTAGGCCAGAATTTACCCAAGAACTAAAGAACTCAACACAAGCACACAATAGACCAAAATAGACAAAGTATGATTAGAATGACGATATTCATTCAATAACTGGTTGAGAGTACACTAGGAGTGCCTGAATATAAAGGTCTCAGGAGAGCTTCTAGAACGCATAGAAGTCAATATCATGATATTTCATACAACTAGGCACATGTCCACTAGATATGGGTTATCCTCCATTGAGCATGAGATTAAGTGCGATGATGTGATGATAAGTCTACAATGGTGTAGCACACAAATTAGTGGTGTAGACAACATGTGCTAAATGAGGAGTGCAGATAACTGTGTTGTCATCATGACAACTCAATGAATGATGCATACTCCTATGTTGTAGACACCATGTGCATAATTAGAGTTGCATAACTCAATGAGAGTTCACAAAATCCTAAGTGTCTCACCTAAAATAATAATTAAATAATGCATTAACCTAAGTAAAACTTAAGTGTAATAAGTAAATACTTATTTACACCAACACCCCCCCTTAAGTGCAACTTAGGGGAATGCCATTAAGCTTACAAAATCTAGGATGAAATGCAAGATGGGTCCCAACTACTAGGCCATGTTAGGTACCCATGTACATAATGATATGAAATCTCCCATAATGCAAAGAAAGAGGGAAAACCTCATGGGAAAAACCCTCCCCCAAAAATAGAGATAAAGAGAGATGCATGGATGGATGGAGTAATCAAGACCCCCCCATTATGACATACATCTAGTATATACATAAGAGAATGATGAGAAGAGGAAGAGAGACAAGATAGGCTCCCCCCCCAAAAGAAGAATGCAAAACAGTGATTGCTTTGATGAAGAAGCTGATCCAAGACTGTAGAATGGTGTTCCTCCCCTTAGGAAGAAACAATGCCAAGGGTACAAATGAGACACTTCCACTGTGTGTGGAAAGAATCCCATGGATGAGTGATGTCTCTGAAACTTGCTCAATTGGCTAAGGAACCTATCCCAAAGAACTGTTTATCTCTACAACTGATGAAGAACCCTAATGCAACTGCTGATCATAAGTATCCACAATCACTTCAACCTTTTAGGATTGATCATGTAGAGAATGAACAAGAGAGTTGGATGGATCTCTCATGACAATTGAAGAAAGTAATTTTGCATCAAGAAGAAAAGGAAGATCATCAATACTGTTTCCCAAATCTATCACTAAACTTGTATCTGGAAGACTGGATGTACTCTGCTATTTTAGACCTATCACTATGGTGATGTATGCATGTGGACTAAATTGATAAAGTGATTTCACACTATATCTATCCATAAAACCCCACATGTATGAATCTATTGAAGTACTATCATTGGTGTCACTATTAGTTTCTACACTGTATGATGTGTGAAGAGGAGTAGAGGACAAGCTTGGAGAACTTTCCTCAAAATGGATATTGTTCTCCACAAATATATGATGTGTCTCAGGATCTAGAAGTCTATATGCCTTCACACCGTCTTCATAACCAATGAAGGTACAAGGCTAAGATGACTTTGCCTTACATCCCTTAGAAGATCTCTTTGCCCATGCGAGACAACCAAAGACTCTGAAGTGTGTCACAATAGGTTTTCTGCCACACCATGCCTCAAAAGGAGTTTTTCCATCTAAGGCTAGATAAGGAGAATGATTAAGAATGTGAGTGGCACTTGAGATTGCTTTGACTTCTAATGATGGATCTAGAGACTTGGCATGAATCATGCAACTTGCCATAGACTTAAGAGTTCGAATCCTCAAAGCTGCAACATCTATCTTATGCAGACTAAATGCTGGCGGAGTCTAAAGATCAATGCCCTCATATCTGCAAAAGTCTTTAAGTCTTCTATTCACATACATGTCTCCATTGTCCATGCAGAGTATTTTGATGGCTTTCCTAGATTTCCATTCTACATGAGCCTTGAAGTCTAGAAATTTGTCCAACACTTCATTTTTACTATGCAAAAAGTAGACCCAGGTGAACCTTGAAAAATCATCAACAAAGGTGAGTATGTAGTGACCCTGTCTTAAAGCAAAAGGACCTGCTAATACCATGCGAACCATTTGTAGAACACCTATTTCTCTAGTAGAATTTCCTCATTGTAACTTCCCCTCTGGATGTATATCCACTAAATCTATTAAACATTCACCTTTAGAAAAGTTGATTTGAGGTAGACCTTTCACCATGTGGTATGTGCAAAGTTGCTGAAGGTAGCGGTAGTCAAGATGACCATACTGCTCATGGAATAATAGCATGTTTGAATTGGATTGAGTTAACAAGTCCTCTGAAGGAGAATTGGGTACAAAATGAGAGAAAGAGCATAACCTCTTGTTATGATTCACTTTCCCCACTACAACCAAGGAATTGTCTCTAAGACTGTGCACCTGAACTGAGTCAGGAAGGAACTCAACTCTATGTCCATCTCCAAGGTGAGTGATTTGAGTAGATTGAGAGGAGATTTGAACTTAGGTTTGGAACATAGAGAACCTCTTGAAACTCTCCATTTTCCATCTCCACATTTCCTTTTCCTTCAACTTCCATTTTGCTATCATTCCCCATGAAGATGTGTAGTACCTTTGAGTGATTCAATGAAGAAAAATATTCCTTTGAAGAACCCATGTGATATGAGGCACCTGAGTCAAATATCCATTCCTTTGAAGAGTTCACATTTGCCATGAATACTTTCCCTTTGCCCTTCGAATCTGAAGATGATCCTTTATCCTTGTAAGCATTAGGCAATGGAACATTATGTTTCTTCATAATGTTGGTTAATTCATCAATCTTTTTGAGATAACACTCATGCTCTTCATGACCCAATTTTTTGCATTAAGCACACTTCGTCTCCTCCTTATTGTTTTGCCCTTTCTTGTTGGAATTTGAGGACTTGCCTTGTTGATTAGATTGAAGTGTTGTCTTTTCTGCATCCTTAGATTTTTCCTTCTTCCATTTCTTCTCACCCTTTTGTTTACTTGAAGACTGTCCAACTGAATGTTGAGAACCCTCATTAGCCATCAATGCTTTGGACTGAGGTGTTTTGAGAATCCCCATTGATTTCAACTTCTTTTCTTCATCATCCAATAGTTTTGCATATTCATCAAAAGTAACTTTCTTGTAGGTAGACCCTAAGGTAGTCTTTGAGGTGTTAAAAGAAGATGCAAATGTGGAATATTCTGATGGCAGCTTGTTATGGATGAGATAGATCAATCTGTCATCTTTGATAGAACTCCCACAATCAGTAAGCTTTGTCCTTAATTCATTTACCTTGATGATGAAATCTTGGATGGAGTTGTATGACTTAGGATCTAAGGAGACAAGCTCATCTTCTATTTTGAAAACATCCTCTTCAGACACTTTACCATAAAGGCTTTCAAGAGTATGCCAAGCTTCCTTGGATGAAGTACACTTCTTGATTTGATACATGATCTTATCATATACCCCCAAACATATATCACCTAGGGCTTTTCTATCCATTGCTACCCAATCTAAAATTTCACTTGTTGATAAATTATCACTTGCTAGTTTAGAAAGAGTACCGTCTACATATTGTGAAACTCCATTATGCATTAAGTGATACAAAATTTTGATTGACCATGAAGCATAGTTATGAGGAGTTAATTTAGGAAACTTAAAGTTGCCCATAATGTAGAAAATGAAAGAAAAGTGCAGAAAAGAGAGAAAACAACACCAAGAACACCCCCCCTTTCACTAAATCAAGAAAACCCCCAAAATAGATGCTTTGGGTACTTTATCGGTAGTGCGATTACAATGGGCCACTTGCCAATTTTGGCCTTTGTGGACTTCTGATTTTTCTTGTTACAACCTCTTAATGGAGTACAAATCTAAAATTTTACAATGTGCTACAATAATGAAGCATTACAAAGCAAAGAAAGGCCCTATTGCTGAAAGTAACAATTTTGTCCACACAACCCTACAATTTGATGCTAGATCTCAAAAGTAGATGAAAAAATATGCACTTTTAAAAAAATGGAACCTATTTTTGACTCCAGATGTGCCCATACGGAGCATTTGAAGTTGTAAAATGCAAAATTATGTAGGTACAGTAAAAAAAAATGCAAATTTTGAAAAATCTATGCACCAAAACTAGAAAATAGATGCACCACTAAAAAATTTAGAAAATTCTACCCAATTTCAAAAAAAATTGCACCTGAATTGGAGTCTAGATGTTCGATTTATGGCCTCTCAAATTCAAACTACAAAAACCAAAATGAATCTGGAGAGGGGTTGCATTAGTGAATCATGGGGTTAAATTTGACGGTTATACGATTGTCACAGTAGTAATAAATTTCCCTGGAATGATGTCCAAATAGGTGTCAAATTTAGGGTCACAAACCTGATGATGTCAGCAAAAATAGGCCCATTGGATGATGTGGCAACTGACTAGATTTGGTACTGTACGAAAATTGTACAAATTTTTCCAATGTGGCAGGGTTGTAGATGACATGAGCTGACTGGATTATATAGTCGGATGGTGACTGTGCTACATCGTAGCCAAAGGTTCCTACCAGGTGTCTCTTGGGTGGCTGTTCCTATTGAGTCAGAGTACGACTGTAGACTACACAATGGTGATGTGTCAGCATTGGTGGTATGTAGCCAAGACATTGAGCACTCGCTGGAATCCATTCTGCGAGTGCCAAAACTTGGAGTATTAGTCCCACATGCGTGGGAATAGCGTAATATGTGATGTTTAAAAACAACAATGCCCACTATTGAAGCAAAGGTAAGGTAGTCGCAAAGTGAGCCTTGTCCTCTATTTGGAAAAATCCTGTGTGTTTGTGTGGAGCCGTCGAATTTTAATAAAGCCAAAAAATTTGTGCTATCTCTTGATTAAGCCGGACTGCATAGAGGTCATGGGTTAATTAGCTCTGCAAATTAATAATGCTCGCTACAAAATATAAAGAATAATATTCTGCCACCAAATAATAGAGCTGAGTTAGGGTTTCACTGCCCAGTTCGGCCAAAAAAATTTCTTTGCCTGTTTTATAAATCTAAAAATAATTTCAAAAATGCCAAAGAAATGCAGAGAATTTAGATCCGAAAATCAACTAATCAGATCAATAAAACAATCATACTCAAATTGTAAATTTTTCCTCTGGGTTTCAATTTGCAATTTTTTTTTTGCCTCACAATCAACTTTCACCAAATATAAGCAAATTTATAGTCGATCTTCACCGAATCGACGCTCTGGATGCAACGGTGAGGTCAGATCTGGATCTAGATGTTCCCAATTTTTGTGGATCCTCTAGATTCATGTCAAGGTGTTGAAGCATGAATGGTCTTGAATGGCTACGTGATGAGAATATTCCTCAGTTCTGATACCATGTAAGAATTTGGCTTTGCTAGAATTCACCCAAGAACTAAAGAACTCAACACAAGCACACATCAGACCAAAATAGACAGAGTATGATCAGAATGGTGATATTCATTCAATAACTGGTTGAGAGTACACTAGGAGTGCCTGAATATAAAGGCCCCAGGAGAGCTTCTAGAATGCATAGAAGTCAACATCCTGATATGTCATACAACTAGGTACATGTCCACTAGATATGGGTTATCCTCCATTGAGCACAAGATTAAGTGCGATGATGTGAGGATAAGCCTACAATGGTGTAGCATGCAAATCAATGGTATAGACAACATGTGCTAAATGAGGAGTGTGGATAACTGTGTTGTCATCATGACAACTCAGTGAATGATGCATACCCCTTTGTTGTAGACACCATGTGCATAATTAGAGTTGCATAACTCAATGAGAGTTCACAAACTCCTAAGTGTCTCACCTAAAATAATAATTAAATAATGCATTAACCTAAGTAAAAATTAAGTAAGTGTAATAAGTAAATACTTATTTACATCAAGAGCAATTAGCATGGTCATAGGGCTAATGAATGCAAAGAGAAACCAAGATTTGAAGGAAACTATGATAAATGTAAGAAACATGGACACAAGGCATCAAAATGCTAAACAAAGACATTGAATCTTGCCAAGAAAATTGTGAAAGCAATATTTGGTTGGGACTACAATACCTAGTGTAGATGTCATTACTATGAAGAATTTGGAAACATTGGTATGAATTATGTTAAACATCATATGAGGAAAAGAGATACCACCAAAAGATGTTTCATTTGTATAGAACTTGGTCATCTTGCCAAGAATTGTATGAATACTGGTAGAATTGAAGATGAAAAGAAGGCAAAGGCTGATAACATCTGAAAGTAGATAAGACAACAATAGATTCCTAAGTCTACTGAGGATACTAATCTGAGCAATGCTGGTCAAGTCACTCAAGAATTGAGTGACTCTACCATTTCCAATTAAGTTCTCAAGGAAGAATTGGAACTAGGCCATCAAATAAAACATCCAAATTAGTTCTAGTTGAAAGATGACAAAGATCCAAATCCATATACAAGATACAAAGGGACCACTGAGCAATATTAGTATCAATTATTATCGAGTTACTTTCTCTATTTTGTAAGGTTAGGTCATAGACTCTATTGAGCAAGGTTGAGATAACAAAGACACCTATGGTTACCGAGTCATAAAAGATGTCACCGAGTAATGAATGTTATGTAGTGGATGACAGTATGTCGACACATCTACT
The DNA here is from genome assembly GCA_028749045.1 of Cupressus sempervirens. Taxonomy (NCBI): domain Eukaryota; kingdom Viridiplantae; phylum Streptophyta; class Pinopsida; order Cupressales; family Cupressaceae; genus Cupressus; species Cupressus sempervirens. Next base: position 309,752,056 of record CM053785.1, read on the forward strand.
TTCATACCATGTATTAATATAATTTTTTTTATCAAAAGGCATGGAATAAAATTCATTGCTTACTATGAATTTTTAAGTGCTATTGCAAAGAGCTATTTTTAGTGCAATCAAAGTGACTTGAGTGAATTTCTTGCAAAAGTTTTTCAAAGTTCTCTCAAGCTACGGAGTGAAAATGGAATCCAACAGTAGCAAGGTCAAAAAAGGGTCTAACATGTTGGTTCAAGGAGTTGAATAGAAAGAACCAGATTTCAAGCTCATACCCGCGATTGCTAAAACCCTAGACCCAAGTAGAGCTCAATCCTAAATCCCTCTTAAGGTACTTATTGCTAACAAAATTTGTACTCATTTTAAATGTGCTATTCAAGAAATTGGTACTCTAGAAATGGATAATGCCCTAGGTCAGTTATGTATAGGTGGAACCCTAAAACCCAAGCATCAACATCTAGAAGCAAAAGGGTTGACACATATCCCTCATATGCCCTAATAATTTCAAATTAAATGGGTTATGTTTATCCTTAGCCGAGTACATAATGGATAGCTATGGTTAGAACAACCAATTATCATAATAAAGAAGATTATTCATTGAATCAGTGGCCTCCCCATACTAACCAAAGCTAAACTGACAAAAAGCCTAGGTCAGGCAGAGTTGGAGAAGAAAACCCTAGCTGAGTGGGATGGTAGAGGTATGAAAATCAGTAGTGTCATAGATGCAAAATTGAAATTTGGAATTTATGTTATTGCACATAAGATATATAGTTCAAGCCAACTTAATAGTGTCTCATGTGAAGCCATGGATTTGGCATATAAAGTGGTTAAGAACAACTTATCTTATGACCTTGTCGTCCTATTGTTGAGGCAATTCAATGAAAACATGGAAAGTATTATAGCATCAAAGAAAAACCCATGCAAATTTGGTTCATTGTTAACCTATCTATTCTTTTATGTCTAGAAGTACTTCCCTTCTAAAGGCACTATAGTTGGGAGAAAAGATGTGCCTGCGCATTACCAAATAAATGAATATATTGTAGAAATGGGTGAGAACTATGCTAGAATCATGAACAACTACTTTGATGTATTCAAAGAGAAAATGAACAATAGGTTCAAGATTTCAAAGAAGTTAGTTGAAGACTATAAGGATGATGTATGCTTCATGGTGGATAGTGACAAAGTGTATATCTAGGCAGTTAAGCCTAGAGTTGTGTGGGTGAAACCTCTTGGCTATGAGGTAAACATTGATAAAACCAAGGATATTATTGAACCCCTTATTAATGAGCCTATTGGTTGCAAGGCCCTTTATTTTGGAACTTATGATGAAGCTAAGGCTAGAGTAGAGCTAGAAATAAAGCTCCCATAGGTAGTTAACAAAGGGAAGAGAAGGATAGAAAAGATGAAATCAAGTGCATCTCTCTTGTTAACTAAGGGAAAAGGTGAGGATGTGGAAGATGTAGAGGATGAGGAAGAATTTGAGAAAGAAGAAGAACCTTTGAAGAAAAATGGGAAGGTGATCATCACCAAGCCTACAAAGTCATCCACTACAGTCTTCACAAGGAGGTCACAAAAGAAAGGAAGTGACATTGTATTCAGTAAACCTCCACCCACCTTCTAGGATAGGCTAAAGTAATTGGAAGAAGGAGTAGGAATAAAAAACTTTAAATCATTGAAATATGAGATTAGGACTAAGGTTGAGTAGAAGCAAGTTGAAGACCTAGTGCTGAATAAAATGAGTAAGTGGAAGTACTCACTAGATTAGCTCACTTCTCAAGTCCCCAATTAATTGTTAGAAAAGATAAAGCCAAGATGGGATATTTCTACGCAAATAGTCAAAGATATATATGCACAAACCTTGAGGCAATTATTACTAAGAATATTAGATGTTGAGGTGAAATAGTCATTAAAGAAAAATGAAGAAAAATTGACTCTAAAGTTCAATACTTGTTTGGTTTTGATCAAGGACATTGAGCATGTTGTTAGGAATGCTACAAACACCTAGAAAAATATTTATCATCTTCATAAACCAAGTGAATTTCTAGTTGCAGTAAAGGATGATGATGAAGAAGAAGTTAAGGAGAAAGACGAGGAAGAAAATCTTGAAGTGACTCACTTTGATAATGAAGAAGATGAAGAGGATCAAGGTCTAGAAGCTACCAAGGAAGAAAAGCAAGATGATGAGGAGATTGACCCAATCAAGATAGCTGCAGTAGTCATTGCCTCACTTCCTCACTCCTCGAGCAAACCATTCACTACATCAAGTATGGAGACAACTTCAACAAGTTTGGTTGTGACTACTAGTGATACATCAAATGTCCAATCACTCTTTTCCCAAACTCAACTCAGCATATCGCTGAAAGAAGTGACTTCCAATTCATCCACTGAGTTGTAGATTCCTTCTTCATCTATCGAGTTGAGTACTTTAGTTTTCACTTCTCCAATTTTGAATTCTTCAATTTTGAGTACATCAATGGTAAGCTCTTCAGTTTCGTCTACTTCAATTTTGGATTCTTCAAGTATTTCTATAAGTATTCCATTAGTTAGTATAGTATCAATTTTTAATGCAAGTCCTAGTGTGTCTACTATTGTTTCTATTATGGGTACGAAAGCAATAAGTGCAAGGAGAGTTGAGCCTAAGGTTCAACCGAGTATAAAATTTTTGGGGAAAGGAAAAAAGATAGAAGAAGATATAGATTTAGATGAGGAAATAGTAATCCCCAAATGGGATATTTACAATCTTTCTATAGACCAAATGTACACATTTGGTGAAATTCTCTAGAAAAAGGTTAAACAACAAACATTAAGAGAGGAAAGAGAAAGAGTATAAGATAATTGATGATGCCAAGAAGATTTTGATCAAGGCAATATGAATTGAGTTTGATTCTTCTCTACCTATTTTATATCAGCTAGCAAAAGTAGTCCAAAAATTCAATGAGGACACCGATGGTCAAGATAAGCTAGTTGAAAAGGCTGAAAATAAATTTAATAATTAAGTGCTAGAGCACATTGCTCAACAAATAGCCATTTATCAAGTTGAGCTTTCTACAATTTTGGTCAACCTTGAGGCGTCCTGTTCAAATGTATCATCACTTTTTGGGAAACTATGTGATGTCATTGAGTATAACAAGGAAATAAAGGACAAATTGTCCAAAATTGATATAGATCTAAAGGCAAGTGCTCAACAACTACAACTTGACCCTAGTTCAAGCTTTGCACATTTCAAGAAAATCAAATTTTTGTCACACATGCAAGTTGAATTGCTAAGAGAAGAAGCAAGGATCTGATCAACATTGATTGACATAAAAAATATGATCCTTCCAATCATGGATGCTATGCAAAAACATATTGTATATCCAAAGACTTTGATCCATGATAATAACTTCTTTGTTGCAAACCATATGATTGAATTATCAGTAGAGGTGCAAATTTCACTTCATACATGTAAGGTCCTACAAGAAAATTTGGATAAAACCTTGGCAATCACTCTTAAGGTACACTCTTAATTCTTATCCCATTTTGGTGTCTCTATGTAAATAAGTTAGAATAAATATTTGGCATTACTATCAAAAAGGGGGAGAAATGTTATATGTATATGGGAGATATGGGAGAAAAGTTATATTGGAGAAAGCCATATAGGCATGTATATAGAGAGACACATACTATGGGGGAGAAATATGCTATGGTGGAGAACTACTCTATATATACCTTACAAAGAGAAATTTTGAAAAATCTCAAAAATATAGTATACTCTATCGAGCTAGTATCACATGGTGATGAATACAAGGCATTCAATTTTGGCTAATAAGTGTTTTTTTCACTAATGCCAAAGGGGGATATTGTTGACATATCAATCAAGTTTTTTATTAGTGACACACACTTATTTAGATTCTATATAGCTACCAAGCTCATTGAATAGTTTAAAGTGTTTTTCTTGTAATTTAGTAGGCACCAAGTTCTATAGTTGAGCTACCAAGTCCTTTGGACTAATCTCAGTGGTTACCAAGCAGATTTAGTCAATGTGAAGTCTAGTAGTTCAAACTATACATTTTAGTATATGCTGAGTTTATCAGTGGTTATCAAGCACTATGGTGTCTACCAAGTTTGCAGTTCATGTGATATGAAGCTAGTGTTAATCAAGCTACTTTATGCTAACCAAGTGATTTAGTGTTTTTCGAGTTGCACAATATCTACCAAGTCATTAGTGTAGACTGAGTTCAAGAATACTTGAAAGTGATCAATATGGGTTGAGCTTCTATTTCTACCAAGTGCATGATGATGTCGAACATTGACAATGGATGTTGAGTATCAGAACCTCACCGAGTTAGTCTTCAGAACCCAAGTATCTTCATGTGGGCTAACTTTGTAATATTGGTGTTAACTTGTATCATGGTCAACTTTGTAATTATGAAATTTGGATTAGTATATACATGTAATGTATTGTATCATATCTAATGTATATGTATGTATGTAATGTGAATGTGGATGCAAAAAGTTCAAGTTATGAATGCAATAGATAAAGAGAAAATTGTAAAGGCCATAACAATATAAGGAGCAGTAGAGATATATCTATCATAGAAAGGTGATCAATACATTAAGGAATCTCTATCAACAAACACAATTGCAATTTAGAGATCTATTGCTTCATCCTAATAGGTGAACTAGTCAAAATACTTTAACAAGGTAGACCTAACAGTCTCTCATAAATCTCTTTACAGAGTGCATACTTCATTGTATTTTTATAAATCCTCTTACAAGGTGGATCTAGCAATCCTAATTGCTCCTAATAGGGTAGATCATCAGAAGTGATCAATGTAAGCCTTAATAGGCCAACTTTATGCTCCAGTACTAAAGTTTGTAGGTATCATCCCCACCCCAGTTTTACTTTCTATTTGGACGGTTTCAGGGCCACCAAATCTTTGTGTCGATGTGTTATGGATGCTTTCATGTTTTTAGTTTCTCATGCATGCAATTAGATCAAATGTGATGAATCAAGTGCTAATTGGATTATTTTATTAAAATTGTTAAAATTTTAGAAGTTACCAATTCATCCCTCCCCTCTTAGTAACTTAGCATAGTCTTGAATATTTCTAATAGACCACTCTTAATAGGGTGATTAAATCCTCTAACTAGGTTACATCTAATAGTGTGTATTGTAACCTTCAATAGGGTTGGCTCCTAATAGAGCTCACTTTGAAAGAGTAAAAAAGAGTAACATGTTGCTGGTGGTTTTTCCCAAATTGGTTTTTAGCATAAAATCCTAGTGTAAAACTATGATTAATATTTTATGAATGTTTACATTTGCTAATGTGTTCATTATGCAATGCAAGTTATGTTTGTGAAATTTTTATTTTAGAGATTGAGAAACAACATGATAAGAAGAATAATGAAGTATTTAATGTTTAATTATTCAAGTGGTACATATAGACCTTGAGTAACTGATTCACCCCCCATGCCCCCCAGTTATTCTAAAATTTTCTAACAATACATATGCAATATTTCATACCATTCTCTAGGAGCTTATTTTAATCCATACAAAGATTTGTGCAACTTACATACCATACCACTTTTGTTTGGGTTAACAAATCCTTCAGGTTATTCAATGTAGACTTCTTCTTCTAAGATTCCATTAAAAAATGTAGACTTGACATCCATCTGATATACTTTAAATCCTTTGTAAGTAGAATATGCAAATGGGGTTTTACTCTTTCCAATCTTACAATAGGAGAAAATGTCTCCCCACCTTCTTCTTGTGCATATTCCTTAAAAACTAGCCTTGCTTTATTTATCATGACTTCACTTTCTCATTCAGCTTGTTTCTGAATACTGATTTTGTTCCAATAACATTCTTGTGTTTTGGTCTTGGTACTAGTGACCAAGTTTTGTTTTTCTTTATCTGCTCAATCTCTTCATTCATGTCTTGGATCCAATGTTCATTATCCAAGGAATTATTCACTAATTTGGGCTCAAATTCACATAGTAAACATGTGTCTCTTATTGCTATTTTTCTTTTCATAACTCCAGAGTCTTTCTCTTTAATGATTTGATTAGGTGCATGATGTCTTCTCATATATTCTGGTAATCTAGGCTTTTTTATTCTTTCTTCTTCTTTAGGTCCATCTTGTAGAATTAATTTAGGTAGCACTTCATGTATCTCTTCTTGTTCTTCTAGTTGTTTGATAAACACTTGTTGTTGTTTGATAGGTTTTTCCTATCACTCAACGTGCACTTCATGATGATCATCATGTTTTTGCTATAACTCGACATGTATTGGATAATATTTTTTAGTGACAAATTTATTCTCATGTTTAGGTAAGGTGCTAGGATCACCATAATCAATTTATATAAAGCTTCTATAATATCAAGGTTCCTTTTTACATTCAATTTCATTCTTTCATGCATATTCATCAACTTTCACATTTGTAGTTTCCACAACTTTTTTATAGTTAGAGTTCAAAACACTTATATTATTTGATCTTAGTGGAATAACCTAAGAATATTCCTTCATCACTTTTAGTATCAAAATTTCCTTTTCTATTATCTTTCAATACGTAGCATTTTCTTCCAATTTTTTTTGAAATACTTCACATTAATTGCATATCCATATCATAGCTCAAAAGGTGTAAGGTTTGTACCTTTCTTGACTTGTACTCTATTCAAGGTATAAAAAACTACACTCACAACTTCTCTCTAGTACTTAGGTGCAACATTCATCTCCATCATAAATGTCTTAGTAGAGTCCATGATTCATCTATTCGTCCTTTTAGCTATACTTGTCTATGGAGGGGTCCTAGGTGCAAACATCTACCTTTTGATTCCTCTATCATTGTAGAATGTGTTGAATTCCCTGATATGAAATCACCTCCTATATCAACTCTCAAACACTTCAAGCTTTTACCTATTTCTTTTCCAAATCTAGCTAAATACCACTTAAATATTTGAAATGCATTAGATTTTTTTGTAAGAAACATCATAGTCATCATTCTAGAGTAGTCATCAAAAAATAGAATAAAATATATGTTACCACAATAGCTTTTCACACCAATAGGTCCACAAAGGTTAGTATGAACCAACTCTAAAATAACATCAGAAGTATAGGTCTTGCTCTTATAGCTAGACTTTGTCATTTTTCCCAACTGACATTGTTTACACATCACATTTTCATATTTATTCAATTTTAGTAACCCTCTTATTTTCTTCATCTTACTAATTTTTACCAAATTATCAAATTTCATTTGACATATCCTCTTATTCCATAACCATATAGCATCATGCTGTGCAAAAAAGAAAGTATCATCAAATACGTCTAGATAGAACAATTTACCTCTGGTTTGGTCTCCACTTCCAGTCAATTCTCCTAAACCATTTTAAATCTTAGCCTTCTTATGCTGAAATTCAACTTTGTAGCCTCAACTATTCAACTATGCCACACTCAAAAAACTATAGTTAAGTCCTTCAACCCAATAAGCATTATCACTTCTAATCTTATCAATCAAATTTATTGATCCTTTTCCTTTTACAAGACATGGTAAATCATTACCAAACTTAACACTACCTCCTTTATACTATTATAGGTTTTTGAACTTACTTTTATCACTAGTCATGTGATGTGAGAAACCATTATCAATTATGGATCTATCACTTTTAATTACATATGAAATAAGTACAATTTTCTCATGTTGATTAACATCATCTTTTATAGCAACATAAAAAACTTCTTCATCATTACTATTAGAATCAAATTCACTCTCTTCTTTAGCAATGTAACAAGACTTCTTACCTTTCCATTTGTAGTCCTTGTATCCTTTATTGTCTTTTCCATCTCTTCTTCCATTGAACTTGCTATATTTCCTGTCATTCTTGTCATCTCTTTTAGGGAATCTTGTAGAAATATGACCAACATTATTGCATGAAAAATAGATTATAGGTAGCTTACCTTTGTATTTTCTTCTACCTCTCAAAACTCTCCTAGCCATTAATGCTTTATGATCCTCAAGATCACCATCAGAAGATTAACTCTCACTAGCCTCATACTTTCCATTCTTTTTCTTAGACTCATGAAAAATAAATTGTGATTTGGAAGTAGATCTACTTTCAAATCACAATTTATTTTGCATGAGTCTAAGAAAAAGAACGGAAAGTATAAGGCTAGTGAGAGTTAATCTTCTGATGATGATCTTGAGGATCGTAAAGCAATAGTGGCTAATTCAAAAGTAATGAGTCTACCAACTAGACTATCCAAGGTTAGGTCATTACCAGGAGTTCATTGTAGTTCTTGTATTATAGACACTCTAACAACATAAATATGAACTAAGGTTCTTGATACCTTGTTGATCATAGCCTCTGTTAAAAATTCTTTAGAATAAATGGGGGGGGGGGGGGGGGTTGAATTAGTTATTCAAGGTCTAAATGTCCTATTCAAACTTTTCACTAAGTATAGTGAGCCCATTCAATCATTTATTCATCCAAGCTTTAACTTTTCTAATTAGCAAGTTACTGTAAATCAAGATGCAAGCATAACACATAAGAAATCAACACATAACATAGTGATTTACATGGAAATCCAATTTGAGAAAAACCATGCTACTCAATTCTCACTCTTCTGAAGTGATGCCCTATGAAAGGCCTGCCATATTAAAGGCTTACAACACACTGTCAAATGTGACCTTGTTAGAGGATTTAACCACCTTGTTAGAAGTGGGCCTAGTTAGAGGACTTTAGAAAATTCACTTGGAATGCCACCCTATTAAAGGATTTACAACTAGCTATTAAACCAACCTAAGTCCATAGGATTTTCAGATCTAATACAATTGCTAGAAAGTATTAGAAAATCTTTGATCTAACTATAACATACAACTTGCAAATTTTAGATCACCTCTTAGCTCATACCATTGACTGGCCTTCAATCACTACAACTATAATAGCTCAACTTCTGAATTATAATTAGAATGTACATTTTCTACATTTTATAGCTCGGCTTATGAATGCAGCTTGGCATTCACTGGCTGAGACTCAATAAATACTAAAATTTGTTGCTGATTTTCAACTTGATTTGCAACATTGTCTTCAACAATAATTCCTTCATATAAGTATACAAAAAATCTATAATCCTCTAATTTCTTGGACTCATCAACCTAAACTTCTGCATGCTCATCAAAATTTACATTTGCACTCTCCATAATCTTGTTAGTGTTAGTGTTCAAACACTTATATGCCTTACTTCTAGTGGAGTATCCAAGGAATATGCCTTCATCACTTTTTGCATCAAAATTTCCATTTCTAGTATCTTTAAGAATATATCATTTACAACCAAATACTTTGAAATGTTTAATATTAGGTGAGTAACCATACCATAGTTCAAAAGGTGTTGCATTTGTACCTTTCTTGACTTGAACTCTATTCTGTGTGTAGATTGCAGTACTTACAACTTCTCTTTAGTATTTTAGTGCAACATTTTTCTCCATCATCAAGGTTCTAGCATAGTCAATCACTGACCTATTCCTCCTTTCAGCAATACCATTCTGTGCTAGAGTTCTTGGTGCTAATGTTATCCTTTTGATACCTTTTTTATTGCAAAATATTTCAAATTCTTTTGATGTGAAATCACCTCCTCTGTCTGACCTTAGGCATTTCAGGTTCTTTCCTATTTCATTCTCAACTCTGACCAAATACCACTTAAACATTTGAAATGCATCAAAAATTTTCTTTAAAAACATAGTAGTCATCATCCTGGAATAATCATCTGCAAGTAGTATTATGTATCTATCTCCTAACTAGCTTTGCACTTCTATTGGACCACATAAGTCTGTATGGACTAACTCTAGTACTTCCTTGGAAGTGTGTGATTTTCTTTTGAAACTAGACTTAGTCATCTTCCCTAGTTGACATTGTTTGCACATTGTGTTTTCAGGTTTCTTCAATTTAGGAAACCCTCTGACCTTCTTTTTCTTGCTGATGCTAATCAAATTATCAAATTTAACATGACATAGCCTTTTATGCCACAACCACACATCATCAAGTCTAACAACAAGAGATGTTGCATCTTCCATATCTAGGTAAAATAGATTATTCCTAGTTTGTTCACCTTTTCCTATCAGATTTCCATCAGTGTCATAGATCTTAGCAGTTTTATTTCCAAACTCTACTTTGTAACCTACATTGCCTAACTGTGATACACTCAACAAGTTGTAGTTCAATCCTTCAACATAGTATACATTATCACATGAGATTTTCTCTATGAGTTTAATAGAACCTTTTCCTTTGATTTGACATGGAGCATCATTACCAAATCTAACACTATTTCCATCATATTGAGTAAAGGTAATGAATTTAATTTTATCTCTTGTCATGTGATGTGAGCATCCACTATCTATGATCCACTTGTTATTCTTGTTCACATAGGTAATCAATGTTGTTGCTTCATCTTCATCTTATTTGATTCATCCTTCATGGCTACATAGACTACTTCATCATCATTCTGATCAAAATCTTCTTCAACAATGTAGCATCTTTTTCCTTTTTCCTTGTAGTATTTGCTATCATCTTCCCTCTTGTTGCTATACTATTTTCCTTCTTTGTAGTTCTTCTTTTGTGTAAATCTTGTAGAAATATGACCTACTTCATTGTAATTGAAACATGTGATAGGGAGCTTACCTTTGAATTTACCTTTGCCTCTATGGAATCTCCTAGCCAGTACTGCTTCTAACTGTTCCACATCTTTCTCATCTACACTGCTATCACTAGATACATGTTTTCCCTTTCTTCTCTTTTTAGTTGATGTCTCCTCCTCAGTGTATTTTATCATCATCTTGGCCTTGAAATTAGATTCAAGGTTTTTAGGTTTGTAGTTATCAAAGTTTGACAATTCAAATGTAGTATGTCTTCCTACTATTCCTTCAAAGTTTAGTGTGTTTCCTTGTACACACCTTAGCTCTTGGATGGCTAAAACTCTAATAGCATAGATAGGGAGTAGAGTTCTTAAGTATTTGCTAATGACAATTTCTTTTTCCAATTGACCATCTAGACTTCTTATTGCACTTACTACTTCTTTCATTCTTGCGGCATATTAAGTAGCATTTTCACCTTCCTCCATTTTCATGTCAACAAACTTTCCTCTTAGGCTTTCTCTTTTTTCTCTCTGGACATTCTAATCTCCTCCATAGATATCTAATAAGGCTTTCCACATCTTGAATATAGTGTCACAATCTTTGATGTCATCATATTTTGCATAATTAAGTGTAGAGGCAATCTCCAACATTGCTTGATTGTGCTCCTTCTTTTTATTCAAATCATCTGCAGTAAGAGGTCCTGTTGGACTTACATGTTCTATTCTAATTTAGGTTTATGCATAGTCACCTATTGATCTAAGGTGCAATTTCATTAGACTCTACCATGCAGCAAAGTTATCTTTGTTGAGCTTGGGAACTTCTCTCTTGGACATCTTGATCTTCCTACTTCTAGTACCTTGAAACTAAATCAGCAGTTGGCTCTAATACCAATAATTAGAAATGCTTTAGAATAACTAGGGGGTCAATTATTCAAGGTCCAAATGTCATATTCAAACTTTTCACTAAGTATAGTGAGCTCATTCAATCATTTATTCATCTAAGCTTTAACTTTTCTAATCAGAAAGTTACTGTAAATCAACATGCAAGCATAACACATAAGAAATCAACACATAACATAGTGATTTACATGGAAACCCAATTTGGGAAACATCAACAATAACATGCTACTCAATTCTCACTCTTTTGAAGTGATGCCCTATGAAAGTCCTACCTTGTTAAAGGCTTACACCACATTGTCAAATGTGACCTTGTTAGAGGATTTAACCACCTTGTTAGAAGTGGACCTGGTTAGAGGACTTTAGAACATTCACTTGGAATGCCACCTTGTTAAAGGATTTACAACTAGCTATTAAACCAACCTAAGTCCATAAGATTTTCAGATCTAATACAATTTCTAGAGAATATTAGAAAATATTTGGTCTGACTACAACATACAACTTAACTTGCAGATTTTAGTTCACCTCTCAGCTCATACCATTGCCTAGCATTCAATCACTACAACTCTGATAGCTTGCCCTCCTTTCAAGCTTAGTCTCCTTGAGTCTCCATGCTCAATGTACCAGTGCAATCATCTATTCATGACCACTTATAGAAGTAGAGCCTCTATGCTCTTCCTTCTCCTAGATGTCCTCTCCTTGACACCCTTCCAACCACTTCATAGATTTGACTCTTCAACAACAACAATATCAGTAGCATTTGCTTCTTGGTCTATGACTCCTTAAATAGAAGTGTTGGAATTCTTTTCCTTCTCTATTGTTCCATCCTTTAATTTTAATTCGTATGGATTAGGTAGGATTCATTGCATCTAATCCATATTCTATTTTCTCTAAAAACTTCTTGAATTCACCTAAAAATGGTTTACATGGGATTCTGTGTCACCGGCTCATCATCCTTATCTTCTAACTCGTTCACAAAATTCAAGACAACCACTTTTTCAGCTCAGATTTGGTGAATCTTCATCATTTAAAATAATGTAGCAGCTTAGCACTATTGAAATATTGGTGCTTGGCACAAATTGTGTTACTCAACATCAACTGTGTTTTTCCTGATGCTCGGCACCTAAAGATTACTTGGCACCAACTAAAATTTTTTGATGCTCGACACCTAATCTTCACTTAGCATCTAAAGATCACTTGACACACATTAGAATTTCCTATTACTTGGCTCCAACTGAGATTTTTCTTGGCTTCAACTAACTTGCTTGACACCCACTAATGATCTTAGTTTAAGCTTTGCAGTCAACCTTGTTACAACTTCTTCCTCCAATGTTTCTAAGTGTGACCAACCTCTATATCTTTGAATATGTTATCAATACATCATTTAACCATTGTCTTAACTCATCCTTGCACTTCATTACAACATCATAACTCAACCTTTTCCTCAAGTTCTCTTGTTACATCTTGTTGATCAAATCCTCTTCATCAATCAACTAAGTGATAATACTTGGATCTTATAGGCAACTTTCATGTCTACAAATAGCAGGTTTGACATCAATGACAAAATAATGATTGAAAACAACAATCTTCCTTCTTTGCAACAATCTCCCTCTTTGCTCTTCAACAATTTTCTTTTCAATTATGTTTCTAACAAGTCTCATCACTAATATTTCCACCAACTCCTTTGATAGCATTCCCAACTTCTTCAACTCTTCCAACATATTAGGCAATGTTCTCACCTTCTACCATTCTCATGTCATCACACTTTCCTCTCAAGATTTTTGATTTGGGTCTAAGTACATTCTTATCTCGTCCATGGACATTTTCTAACTTATCCCACATCTTCTTTGCAATATCACATTCCTTAATATCATCAAACTCTAAATAGCTTAGGGCAAATGCAATCTTCAACATTGCTTGATTATGCTCTTGTGTATCCTTTATGTGTTTTTCTATCAAAGGTGCATGTATAGTTACATAGATATTTTCCAAGTAGACTATTGCTAAATCTTTAAATCATAAATTTAGTTTAACAACTATCTCATTGACTAGCCTCCACTTTTATCTCTATCACTTGTTTTCCAGTCAACCCTTCAAGAAATCACTCTACTTCTCAATACTTCATTGTTTGACCTTCTACTCAAATTCACCAATCAATTAAATCAAAAACTTCTCCAACACTAATTAGGTTAGCCCTTGTGCCTCCTTAGATAGGTAGCTTGATCTTTTTCTCCTTAAGCATCACTATTGATCTTAGGGTTAGATCATATTCACCAAATCCTTCCATCTTTCCATTTCATCCTTCCTCTTCAAAAAAATTATCCAAAATGTTCACCGAATCCATGAATAAAAACACTCAAACATGGTTTCGCTTGCATTAGATATTCTAGCTCATTAGTGCTTATCTTCAACACACTTTCTATATTCCAAGAATTCAACTATGTAAGCCAATAAATTCAATTCTTATACAAACTATAAAATTTTATCAATCGACCAACACTATGCTCCTTGACCTCTATCATCATAACTTACTTGGCTTACATTATCTTCACTAGGTCTATATACTGGCAATTAGTCTAACTTGTCTGTTACTTTTTCTTTTACTAGCACTTGGTCGACACTAAATTTACTTGAATTCTACTATAAGTTCCTTAATATTCTACTTTGAAGCTTGGTTAAGCCTAAGTATTTGTTCTTTATTGATAATCTCTTCTAGGATTTAACTCAATTATCTTTGCCACTTAGTGTTATGATTAAACATCACATTATCTTACCAAAGTCTAACTAATCAAGTACTCATAATAATTCCACATAACTCAACCTTTCCACTAGGTCCTCTTGTTATCTCTTCTTCTCAAGTCCTCTTCATCAATCATCTTGATATCAAACACTTCTTAGGTAGAAACTATCTCACCAATATGGTTTGACATCAATGGTAACATAACATGAATATGAATATACATAACCTAAGTAAACTTAAGAAAAGTGTAAATATTGGATATTTATTTACACCAATAGAATGAATAGTTCACTAAACTGAGCCTTAAAGATGAAACATGAGTCCTAATCACTTCAAGAAAAAAAACTCTACAAGAAAAATTCTAAACAAATATATTTGAAGTGCTTAAACTATGAGGAATACAAATAAGTATTGGAATAGTATCATGATAAATATGGTATCGAGAATTGATCAATAGAAGCTACAACTCATCAGATCTTGAGGTATGGGTATTATTGGCCTACTCTTTTTAAGGATACATATGAGCATTTGTAGTCTTGTCATGTTTGTCAAACCAGTGATAAAAGGGAAAGAAATAATATCATGCCTTTGAAACTAGTCTTTGAGGTTCAACATTTTTCCAAGTGGGGGTTGCATTTCATTAGGAGAGTAAACCCACCATCTTTGATAGGGTATGTTTTTTTATATTAATAGCCACTAACTATTGCTCAAGGTGAAATGAGGGTGAAACATTTCATAATTGTACTGCACAAGAGGTCACCAATTTTCTTGAAAAATATATCATGACTAGGTTTGGGATGGCCTTATTCTTGGTATGAAATAATGGAGCTTCCTTCACATCAATTTTTCTTACCTAATGGGCCTTAAAGAATCAGGTAATAATCAAGTTTTCATGTAATTACTACCCACAAGGAAATGGAGCTGTTGCATCCACCAACAAGAACTTGATAATGATCATAAAATACTTACTCATGGAGAATCAAAGGGATTAGAACACATAGCTAAAACAAACCTTCTAGATTGATAGGGTCAGAGTGAGGAATACTTTAGGAATATCCCTCTATTTTTTGGTTTACAACCAAGAGCTTATTTTTTACCTCAACTTCAAGATTCTAGTGCTGAAATTCATGAGAGGATTTGTTGAAAATATAGATATGGTACAATACAAACTAATGAAACTTTAGAGTTGCATGAGAAAAGGACAAAAAAATTGGAACATATGTAAAAGAATAAACTCTTTTTCAAGCGTTGTCTTAAGAAGAGAGCCACAATAAAGGTTTTTAGGATCTCTGACCTAGTTCTCAAGTGGTATAAGTGAATGAGAAATATGGAAGTCATACCAAATTCAAACACCTATGGATCAACCCCTACCAGATCATTGAAATTATATAGGACAATACTTTTAGGCTATGTGCACTTCAAGGGGAATGGATTCCATTTCTAGTCAAAAAAAAATTCCTCAAACACTATTCAAGTCCCAAGTTATCTCAAAATAAATAAATAAAATGTATTATGTTGTTTTAGTGTAGTGTTTATTCCAGTCAAGTCGAGAGTTAGTGTGTGTTCAAGAATCCCCAATTAAGTGAACCATCTCAACTACCCTCAAGATGGGGAGAGGTGTTTATTCATCAAAGTGATTGGATAATTTTATTTCTCATTAAGGATAAATAGTAGCATCATGTTTAGGGAATAGGAGATTCTTGGTTCTAGACTCAGATCCTAGATTTATCATTCTCAACACATTAATCATCTAAAAGAACTAAACCTAGTTGCTTTTAACCCAACTAGATGGTGGTTGAGGCATAGTCTACAATCCTCCAATTAGAGTGAAGGATTTTCCCATTACCAAACCAATATTACTAGTTGGTGTGTGAGTTTCCAAAATTATATTAAAAGAGAAATGGAAGAGGCATCAAAATGATAAAGTTTGAAAGAAAAGACACTAGACCTTGAATGCACAGTTGATGGAAGACAAAACAAAAACCAAAAAAGTGGTATCACAAAAGGAACTTCAATGAACAAAATGATCATGAAAAGGTAACATCACATAACTATTACCTCATCAAACAAAAAAAAATTCAAAGAAGAATCAAGAGGAAATACACAAACTCTATAAGGTCAAAAAAGGATCATTAAAATACAAAGCACAAAAAATATGAGAGTCCTCTGAATGGATCCTCACATCTAGTCATATAGTGGTTGAAGTTTTTCACAAAGAAATTTCAAGAACTCCTATCAATTGACAAAGGATGACTCAAAAATTTCTAAATAGACATGGTAATTTGTATTTTGGGAAGTCAACAAAATTAAGACACTAAAGAAACACTGAGTGGGAAGGTCAAAGGTTTGGGTTATGAGATATTGTATCCAAGTACCATCTTGTGACATCAAAAATAAAGCCCAATATTGACACATTTTTGAAGATTACTTGCTAATAAAGAAATGCCTTTGTCATTCATTTCTTTTTTTGGGGTTATTTGTTGTGGCTTCATCAAACATGCCCCATTTCCAAAGGAAATGGGGACCCCTTCTTTCTTTTTTTCTTTTGAGTTGTAGGAATCTACTCTCCAAAATAGGGTATCTTCTAAGGTGCCTTAGGTAGAGGGGTCATTGTAGCCTAGGTCCAAGAGTTAAGAAAATTAGCATCAATAAGGTTGTAATAGTTAGAAGAGCACACTTTAAACATAGAGGTAAAGTGTGCACCTTGTGCACTTGCGCATCTCCTCAAGGTGCACAAATCCTTTTCCTTGGCAAAAGTGTGGGTACACAGGTGCACAAATGTACACCCTGGGAAGGTGTGCAAGGTGCACATATCAACATGCCTATAAATAGGGCACTCCCCCCCTAATCACTTCATATTTCTTCATAAAGCTCTTAATTGTGTACATTTATACCATTGAAGCTCTACAACCTTTGTAGGGCTCACACCTCATAGCATGAAAATACAAGGTACAACCTCCATTAGAACTTGTGCACCATGCACACCTGTGCAAGGTGTGCAGGAATACTACATGCATAGGTTCCCCTCATTTACACATACACACATACACTTCATAGTTGGCTTAAATCCAAGATGCATAGTTGCACACCTTAAAAACCTATACAGGTGTATAATTGTGCACCCTACACATGTCCCCCTTTTAAACTCCAATGATATAACTAGCTCTACACACTTTCACACCCTACATACTTATGCAAGTGGGTAAGATGAAAAAGTACAAAGTGTCTATTTTTCATAGTGATTTAGTAGTCTAGTTAGTTTTGCATCAGCTTTTCAGAGTCATTAAGCATCTTTTAGGATTTTGAGTAGCATGGTACTAAGTTTTATCCTTTGTGAAAGTAATCATTACTTCATCATCATTTTCACCATTAAGGATTTCCCCAAAACTATTGACTTTCAAATTACAAGGAGTGTTTATGAAGTCACACTTCATTGACCTCCATTCAAAAATCAAAGAAACTGAACTCGAGCACATTGAGTGGAACACACTTTTGGTACTTTGCAACAAACCCCATGAGAGGTCAATGATGATCATGAACCTCATTCAAAATGGGTTGGTCAATGTTGCATCGCACTCAATATTAGTATAATATTCAAAGTTGATCATTACCTTAATAAAGCATTTTCCCCTAATGAAATGGTCCTTAAGAGTGTCACTGGAGAGATTTTCCTTGACATCTGACTAGATAACACATAGAAGGTCTTTCATTTACCTATCTCTAAACACTACTATAATATCTCATATGAGAGTGTAGTAGATGGTATCAAGAGAACTAGGGATAAGTTGATGATATAGTCCAAGGGAAGTACCTAATTATCTAGACCCTATGATCTCTAAAAGTGACACCTAGACTAGAACTACAATTTCTAGTATTTAGTCACTTCAAGTAACATGGAAATACTCCTAGGTAGTGGGAAGTACTTAAGTTAGGAGTGAATCTCTAGGTTATAGTCTGATTCCTTATGATGTTTCACTAATTTACTTCTTCAAACAAGAAAATAAACTTGAAAGGGAAAGGGATATGAAGATTTCTTGGAAAAAAATACCAAAAAAGTAAAAGGAGGTGCTACACTAGATGGTAGGATGAAGATATTGTTGGCTAGACTTGATGAAACACTTCTGGACAACTAATATGAGCTTAATATTGAAAAGAAACATTCACATATACATATTTTGCAAGAAGGATACCATTCAAACAAGGTGTTAAAAGAAATACTAACATTCAAAATGTCACAAACTTGAAGGAAAACAAAGTATCTCAACTTGCAACCTACATGAACAATAAAATATCACTTGTAGTTAAAACTGAGATAGAATCCAGGGATTCAAATAGTAAATCTCGAGAAATTCTATCAAATCAGAAACTTAAGCAACAATCAAACACAATAAGGGTTCTAAGACTATTTTTTTATTTAGATTTCAAAGGTCATTGAACAACATTCATCCAAATTGACTGTAAAATAAAGTGATGTGCAACAAAAAAGCATGAAGGACTCTTGGGAGATCTCGACAATACTATCTTGCATAAAACTTCAAAATGCTAGCCCCTTCTCCACATCTTAGGAATCCTTAAATAGATGAGGATTGTAAAAAGCTTTAGAGGGGAGGGTCACATGTTAGAAATCCACTGGAAGAGTTAGAGATTTCAAAGAATTACATTCATATTTAAGTTCACATCTTCTCATTATGGGTAACACTAGGAGAATAATCATGAATTTCTAGGTGCTACATACTGTAGAGTACCTTAACTACTTCATTGCTTCCTATAGCACCCAAAGATCAGATCCACAACCACTTCCACCAACGTAGCCATTAATAGCTATAATTGTCTGTGGAATGAATCATATCTTCTTGGTGATCATCCTATGGAAGCGATATGATCTGATCTCCACCATCTCCATACTCAAATGCAAAATAGATATTCATTAAAACTAGGCCATTTGAACTACCAACCCATCCCTTCAATCAAAGCCAACCTATACCACTTCATTTCTATATTGATATTGCACCACCTTGGGGTAAAATTTAATTGACTACCAAGACATATCCATGTGTTACAACATGAAAGGTTGAGATGTCGCCCTTTGGTCAATTTCACAAATGACTGTCTAGTAAGGTTATATACATAATAGTTGAAAAGTCAACTTTAAACATTGACTCCCAATCTCTCAATACTATGACCTTACAAAATACTAGGGAGGAAAACCCTTTGTGATATCTTACCATGAAGACCCCAACTTCACGATCCTATGATCATCATAAATCTTCAACATCGCGAGCCCATGAAAATAGCTCTACATCCATACAAAAAACCTTGTATTGTAGCATCGAAAATTGTCAATCTTACCCCTGAGATCCTACAATAGTTGCTTGTCATAATATTGAAACTTAATGAGATTGAGACTCTTCCTCTACTATGGCTTGTGAGGTTTGACCATCCTCTTTACAGTCCTATGATCATTGACTACTTCCTTTTAATCGTGATTGCTAACTATTTACTCTCCACCTAGGCCCACAAGGACATGTGTCAACTCCTCGCTTTGTCTCTATGGATAAAGACCTTATAGTTTTTGTAAGAAACAAAGTGATAACCATAGATTTGCCAGAGATCTATTATAGAAAATATCATTGAATGTTATCTACACCCCCAAAGACCTTTGACCAATGTGAATGCATCCATATGCCAATCTACTCTGAAATCACTTTTGTCATATTATGGCCCATTGACTGAAAGTGACCCTACATATCTACATGGAAAGTAATCATTATGTCACATAAATTAAAGTACTCACAGCTTTCCATATGATATAGTGAGGACAATCAATCTTGGGAAGATCAATGGCTAGGAAGATGTAAAATGCACTCTACTAGAACTGTGCTTTATCACTATAGATAAAGAACACTCAACTCCCCAAAGTGATAAAGTGAAAAACCTTGATCAGTTGAAGATCAAGGGCTCTTGTGATTTTTTTGATATCATGACATCAAATGGGACCCACAAAACTCAAAGCTTATAATAAAATTTTGTGTAACCATAAGACATTCTAATTTTATAAGATCAAAACCTATGGATATAATGATAAAGCATGGTAGACATTTTATGTATCCCCTAATTTCATGGGCATAAATAAGTCAAAAAATTGTTTTCATCACCCTAAGAAATATGACTGGTTAACCCTAGCTGATTTTGTGCATTGTGACAAAAATGGGTAACAAATCCCACATAAGAACTTGGGAAAAGTTGATATGACTAGAGGATATATAATCACATATATTGGCTATTGCATCATGCTCCTAAGTAGAGTAATGGACCTACCCACAATCAATCATTTAGAGTCTTGGATGGTCCACTTCTTTGAGAAGATCTAGACAAGAGTGAATATGATAGATTAGGGAACCCTCACCAATGACTCCTTGCATGATCATGTAGTCTTAGTCTAGAGTGATCCTTGCTTTTATATGACATCCTATGTGGTCTATTTGTTAGTTTCTAGTTTACCTACTTACCTAGTATTCATAAGGAGAGGAAATATAAAAGACACCAATTCTTGGAAACATACAATTTACCCACACTTGGTGAAGAAGGACCTATGGAAGGATATCCCTGCATACAATTTAGTGAATGATGCTTTAATATTCATCATAATGATAAACATCAATAATATACTATTAAAAATGGATGAAACATACCAATACAAATATTACCAGCCAATATAAATCAATAATAATAATAATAAACATTAAGAAATATATTAATAAAAGATATGGTCTATCAATTTTAACTAAGGATGGGTCGATTGACAAGGGAAAGACCCCATGAACCAACAAGCAAGAGTAAATATATTAGGTAGATAAACATTGGAAAAATAATAATAAGTATGTAAGAAGTTTGGATTGGTCATAAAAAGGAAAGAAACATATATGAAAGTAATCTGAAAATTCCATGTAGAAACTTAAACAAATTAAAGTAAGAAATATTTTGATGTAGGAGCATCTTGGGTTTCTCTACAATCCTACAAATTTTTAGTTCTATCAAGTTAAAATGTCTTGCATTGCCGAGCATTTTTTTTGATTTTCGAGTTCTTAGTTGCTTCCAAGTCATTCCTTTGGATGCCAAGTTTGTGTGGTTGCCAAGTTCTTAGTTGTTTCTAAGTCATTCCTTTGGGTGTTGAGTTCATGTGGTTACTAAGTGATCCTTTGGTTTCTAAGTTCGTGTGGTTGCCAAGTGATCATTTGGATGCTGAGTGTTAGTATTTTGTGGAGCCTTCATTTTTTGAGTTGTCTGTGTCTGGTTCTGGTTTGGGCCAACCTTGCTTATATTTAATTTCAATATAGGTTGTTAATATCTGATGTGAACCAACTTGTGGCTGCACATGGATTTAATGTAAGATTTAATTATGTGATAGGCTGACCTATGGCCACAAAAGTATTTAAGGAAATCTAGGATTGAGTTTTAGGGATATTGGAGGGGGTATATTTGTGGAGGAGGAGAATGGAAAGATAAGTGTCTGGAAGTATGAATTCAAAGTTGGATCATGAATTTGGAAGCTGTAATTTTGTATTAGCCATAACCCAGAAGGCCTTATAGCTGGGCATGTATACAAATTATTTGATGAATCTATAAGTGTTTTCAATCCTTCCTCCTTTGGTTTTTGTTCTTTGTGTTGTGTTTCCACTGTGTTAATTCTTGCAAGGTGGTTTGGATAGCTAGGTGTACCTTTGGCCCTAGTTATTCTTCCTTCATACACCAGGTGGTATCAGAGCTTGTGGTTTTTCCTTGTGGTGATTGGATCATGTAGAACCCTCAGTGAATTGGGTTACAGGGTTGCAGATCTATGGGTTTGACCTATAACTTGCAGAGGGTTATGATCTTGTAGGAACTTAATTTATAAAGATGGTTTGAGGTAGAGGAAATGTTGATAATGAAATATTAGATACATTGAGGTAGATTTTAGCCATATTAGATGCTATGGAGACAACCTAGAGGAGAGGAGCACATCTTGATGATGTAAGTGATGGTGAAGTAGTAGCACCAAACCCTAATCTAGAACTCGAAGAAGATCAAGATGAAGCAAGGTTGTTGAGAGTGCTATCTACGAAAAATTCAAAGCTTGCTATCAAAGTTGTTCCTTATGAAGGAAAATTGGACACCAATGTTGTGTTGAATTGGATCTCAAAAATGGAGAAGTTCTTTGAGTATGAAAATACTCTTGATAATAGGAAGGTGAAGATTATAGTTACTAAGTTGAAAGGACATGCCTCATTGTGGTGGAAGAATTTGAAAACTGATAGACAAAGGAGAGGAAAGGAGAAGATTAGAACTTGGGTGAAGATGCTAAACAAAGTGAAGAACAAATTCCTTCCTACTAATTATTAGGTTAGCTTGTTGAGAAAGATGCAAAATTTGGGGCAAAGAGACATGAGTGTGAAAGATTATACCGAGGAATTCTATAGGTTAGACATTAGATTTGGACATTTGGATGATGATGTTGAGAAAATTGAAAGGTACATAAATGGATTGAGATCTAGAATTCAAGATGAAATAAGTTTTGTGAAATTGGAAAGTATGAAAGATGCATACCAATAGCCTTGAAAGCTAAGGAGTT
The DNA here is from genome assembly GCA_028749045.1 of Cupressus sempervirens. Lineage (NCBI taxonomy): Eukaryota > Viridiplantae > Streptophyta > Pinopsida > Cupressales > Cupressaceae > Cupressus > Cupressus sempervirens. The sequence continues at coordinate 309,774,892 of CM053785.1, forward strand.
CTTGAAAAATAAGCATGAACAAAGACAAAGAGGTAGAGGTGGTAGATTCCAGAGAGGCAAAGGTAGATCTTATGATGAAGGTGGTAGATCTAACAATTATATGCAAGATAAAGACAAATCTAAATGGAAGAATGATGACAAAGGCAAGACTGAGTGGAAAGGGGGTGATTCTTACTGAGGTGGTACTAGTTCTTATCGAGGAAGAGGTAATTCTTATTCTAGAGGTGGTTTTCATGGTAATTGTTCCAAATGTGGTAAAGAGGGACATAGATCTTTTGAATGTAGATCCTTTGAAAGTATGCAAGGTAAAAAAAATGCTATGATTCAAGGAGATGATGAGGGTTCACCAAGTGGACCCGAGGCTAGTGAAAATCTAATGGTGAGAAGAACCTTATGTAATAAAGGGATTGATGAAGAACCTATTTTAAGGAGAAGTATTTTCAAAACCAAATGTAAGATGGCTAGAAAATGTTGCAAAGTGATCATTGACAGTGGAAGTTCTACAAATTTGGCATTAGAAGATTTGGTTACAAAGTTTCAATTGCAATGGCTGAAGCATCCTAAACCCTACCATGTTTCATGGATCAAAGATGAGCATAAGATATTGGTGAGTGAACAATGTATTGTGAAGTTCAAGATTGGACATTACTTTGATGAAGTTTTTTGTGATATTATGCCTATGGATTGTTGTCATATTTTTTTGGGTAGACCTTGGCAATATGATAGATATGCTATACATGATGGAAGATTGAATCAATATACTCTTTAGGTGAATGGGAAGAAGCAAATATTGCTACCTTTGATTGAAAGTCCAGATGAGGTTAATTGTTTTTCTATAAAAATTTGCATGGTTAAAGGGAAACAATTTGAAAAAGAAATGAAAAAGAATCAAGTTTGTTTTGCTATAATTCCAAGGAAATCGAGTTGTGTCAATAGTAACCAAGTGCCATAAAATAATGTTAATTAAGTGCCAGTTAGTGGTGACTAAGTGATAGATAGTAGTATTGACTGAGTACTAGAAGAAATCATTGAATTTTTAAATGAGTATAAAGAGATTGTTGTTGAGGATATTCCCGATAGTTTACTGCTAGTAAGAAGCATAAGTCATTGTATGGATCTGATTCTTGGAGCTAGTTTGCTGAATAAAGAACCATATAGATTGACACCTATAGAGAATGAATAACTTAATAGATAAGTACATGAGTTGTTGGAGAAAGTTTTGATCAGAGAAAGCTTGAGTCCATGTGCCATACTTGCTATTTTAGCACCTAAGAAGAATGAAGAATGGATGATGTGTCTTGATTCTAGAGCTATTAACATGATCACAATAAAATATAAGCTTCCTATGCTAAGGATGGATGACAATGGATTTTTTGAGTGGAGATAAGTATTTTAAAAAGATTTATTTAAAGAGTGGCTATCATTAGATTAGAATCAGAGAAGGTGATGAATGGAAGACTACTTTCAAGACAAAAGATAGTTTGTATGAATGGTTGGTTATACCTTTTGGTTTGACCAATGCACCTAGTACTTTCATGAGGTTAATGAATGAGGTTTTGAAAAGATTCTTGGGTATGTTTATGATTGTTTTTTTGGATGACATTTTGATATTGAGTAAGATTAATGAAGAACATCTTAAGCATGTTAGACAAGTATTGTAGAGATTGAAAGAGGAGAAGTTGATGATTAATTTGAAGAAGTGTTTTTTTATGCAAGAGGAGATTGTATATTTGGGATTTGTGATTTTAGATATTGGTTTGAAGATAGATCTTGAGAAGGTTAAAGCTATTTTTGAATGGTCTACACCAAAGAATGTGGGTGAGGTAAGATCATTTCATGGTTTGGCTAGTTTTTACAGAAAGTTTATAAGAAATTTTATTTCTATTTGTAATGCTATGACTGAGACAATGAGAGGAGATAAAAAGGAATTAAAGTGGACACATGGAGCTGATAACAATTTTTAGACTTTGAAACAAAAGGTTGCTGATTTTCCTGTATTGGCTTTACCTAATTTCAATAAGGTCTTTCAAGTTGAATGTAATGCTAGTGGTAGTGCAATAGGAGCTGTATTAAGTCAAGAATGTAAACCTATTGCTTTCTTTAGTGAGAAGTTAATTGATGCTAAAAGGAAGTATTTTTTGTATGATCAAGAGTTTTATGCTATTGTTCAAGCCTTCAATAAGTGGAGACATTATTTGATTCCTAAAGAGTTTGTGTTGTATACTAATCATAAAGCTTTATAGTACTTGGTAAGTCAACATAAATTGAATCAAAGACATATGGAATGGGTTGAGTACTTGTAGAGTTTCACATTTTTCACTAAGCACATGAGTGAAGTTACTAATAGAGTTGGTGATGCATTGAGTAGACAATGTTCTTTATTGACTGAGATGAAGGTTGAAGTTCTTGGTTTTGATGAAATGAAAGAGTTGTATGATACTGATCCTAAATTTTCTAAGGCATGGAGAGAGTGCAGAGCACCAAATCTGATAGATCACATAAGTAAGTATGATGAATATTTCATTCAAGAAGGTATGTTATTTAAAGGTATTTAGTTGTGTATCACTAGAAGTTCTATGAGAGCTAATTTGATTAAGGAAAAGCATGGTGGTGAATTGGTTGGACATTTTGGAATTGATAAGACATTGAGTTTACTGAAGGATAAGCAATATTGGCCATAAATGTATAAGGATGCTCAAAAATTTGTGAAGAGTTGTGGAATTTTTCAAGTTGCAAAAGGAGTAAGTTAGAATACTAGTTTGTATACACCTATTGTTGTTCTTGAGAAACCTTGGAGTGACATTAGTATGGATTTTTTTCTTGGATTGCCTAAAACAATGAAGGGGTATGATTCTATATTTGTTGTTGTGGATAGATTTTCTAAAATAGCTCATTTCATACCATGTAAGAAGACATCAGATGCTAAGCATGTTGCTGAAATTTTCTCTAAATAGATTGTGAGATTTCATGGATTACCAAGAAGTATTATTTCTAATAGAGAATATAAATTTGTTGATTATTTTTGGAAGACTTTATGGAACAAGATGGGTACCGAGTTAAAATTTAGTTCTACATTCCATCCACAAATAGATGGACAGATAGAGGTTGTAAATAGAAGCTTGGGTAATTTGTTGAGATTTTTAGTTGGAGATAAGCCAAGTAATTAGGAGATGGTATTGGTACAAGTTAAGTTTTCATATAATAATTTTGTGAATAGGAGTACATGGAAAACAATGATGGGGACACAACCCAAGCACAAAATGGACACAACAGAAAAGGGAAAATTATATTAACTGAGAAAATAAGCTAGTAAAAATAGTATAGGAAAATAAACTTCAAAACATGCCCTAAGGGCTTACAATAGCATAAATCTGGAGATAATTTCTCCTTTCAGTACCTCCTCTCAAACTCCACTCCGAACTGCCTTTTACAATGCCAGAAATCTCCTTAAATAGACCCCAAAGGGTTAAGGACTAGGAGTACATTCTATAAAGTGCTAGTAGGCATCCACCGACCAAATAGAAGGTTCTAGAAGCTGTGTTAGAAGTCGGCGCAAATCTAGAAGAATCCAGAAATGGTAACCGAACTTTCGGGAGGCATAACTTTTGAACCGTAGCTCCAATTGACAAACTGTTTACATTTTTGGAAAGCTCTCGAAGTGCTCTATAGTCCTATGGAAAAGATTTTCTTGTCCCCCATTTTTTGGCCCTTTTCAAGGTCATTTAATGCCCCTAACCTGACTTTGAAGCATTCTTAAGAGGTCTCCACAACTCAAAAAATTGCAATAACTTTTAAACTGTGGAACCTTTTGACCTAATTCTTTTTTTGGAATGATCTAAATCACAATTACATTCATCTAGCCAACTTAAACCTCCTAGTTCACCAAAATGATGGCTCAATTACATACTCCTATTTTTTCTAGATTTACACGAACACTGATAGTGGAACTGTGAGAGTTGGAACCTTTATTTGACCCAAATGGGTATTCAAAAATGAAAACACATGAAATAGAAACTAAGTCTAAGTATATTTTTTTGGGTGACACAGGATTGCCCTTATACCTCTAGATGCTCCTGCATCAGACACCCAGGGTAGATTGAAAAGTGACCTTGTTACTTTATGAATGGTAGAGGAAATCCCAAATGGGAAACCTTAGCTGCTAAAATCCAAGTTGAGTCCTTAATCGGTCGTCCTTTCCATTTGACCAAATACTCTTCATAATGTCTATTTCTGGTACTCCTACCCACATAATGATCTAGAATGTCTTCTATCTCCTCCTTCTTAGAAGCAGGAATTGGACATGGCTCTAACACCAGCTCCTCATCTGCACCATCATCATGATACTCTGTTAAATCTGCAATGTTGAAAATGGGAGAAATGTGAATACCATCAGGCAGCTCCACCTCATATGCATTTCCTGAGTCATGTTTCTTCAAAACTTTGCAGGGGCCAAATTTCTTCATTTTCAGCTTGTTGTAAGTACCGGCTAGAAATCTTTCTTTTCGTAAGTGCACCATGACTAGATCCCCTACTTGGAATTCCTTATGTCTTCTTTTTGATCAGCCCTAGCTTTATACTCTTGATTCATCTTGGTAATGTGTGCCTGAACATCCTCATGTAGACGCTTGATATGTTTAGAAAATTCTTCCACTTCAGAACTTGTCCTCTCCCCTTGCTCTATCTTCCTCAATTCTGGTGTAGTCCTTGGGCTATTCCCATATACAATTTGGAATGGTGATTTTCTAGTACTCCTATTTATAGAGTTATTGTAAGAAAACTCTGCTTGTGGTAGAATCAAATACCATCCCTTGGGCTTATCCCCAACTAAACATCTTAGCAAATTGCCCAGACTCCTATTTACCACTTCTGTTTGGCCATCAGTTTGTGGGTGATGCGTGGAATTGAATTTCAAGTCGGTTCTTAACTTTTTCCATAATGTCCTCTAGAAATATCCCACAAATTTAGTATCTCTGTTAGAAACTATACTCCTTGGAAGACCATGTACTCTTACTACCTCTTTAAAAAACAAGTCTACAATATGGACAACATCACGAGTTTTGTGGCATGGAATGAAATGTGCCATTTTGGAGAACCTATCAAACACCATGAATACTGAGTCATTACCCCTATGTGTCCTTGGCAATCCAAGAACAAAATCCATACTTATGTCCTCCCATGACCTTTATGGAACAAGCAATGGCTGATATAGGCTAGTATTGTGACTAAACCCCTTGGCAACTTGACAAACCTTGCAACTCTGTACAAACTTTTTCACATCCTGTGAAATTTGAGGCAAAAAATAATGTTCTCTAAGAATGGCAATGGTCTTATCTCGACCAAAATGTCCTGCCATCCCTCCACTATGTTTCTCCTTAATCAAATTTTCCCTCATGGAACTTCTTGGAATGCACAATTGACTACCCTTGAACAACATGCCATCCTGAATCAAATAGTCTAACCACTTGGTTCTATCTACAACAACAGGTTCTTTACAAGCTTTCCATGCTTCAGAAAAATAAGGATCCTTGGGGTAAAAATTCTTGAGTTCATCAAACCCAACTACTTCAACTTGCATCACTGTAAGAAACAACTGTCTCTTACTTAATGCATCTGCAACCCTGTTAGATTTTCCACTTCTATGCTTCAACACAAATGTATAAATCTGCAAGAACTCTACCCACTTCATATGCCTCTGATTCAATTTACCTTGGCTATTTAGGTACTATAATGCATAATGATCAGTATACAAAACAAATTCCTTTGGCAATAAATAATGCCTCCATTTCTTTAAGGCCTGAACTATTGCATAGAACTCTTGATCATAAATAGAATACTTCTTCTTTGCATCATTCAATTTTTCACTAAAATATGCAATAGGCTTACCTTCTTGGCTTAATATAGCCCCAATAGCACTACCACTGGAATCAAAATCCATCTGGAAAACCTTTCTAAAATCTGGAAGTGCCAACACAGGCTGTTCTGTTACCTTCTTCTTCAGCAATTCAAAACTTCTCGCAGCTGCTGCAGTCCATTTGAACTCTTTTCTATCCCCTCTTATTGTATCAGTTAGGGGTGCACATATGCCACTGAAATTCTTAATAAACTTCTTGTAAAAACTAACCAGACCATGAAATGATCTTACCTCAGTAGCAGACCTTGGAGTAGGCCATTCCAAGATGGCTTTTACCTTCTCTGGATCCATTTTGAGACCTTTAAGTGATATAACAAACCCCAAATAGACTAACTCCCTTTTTGCAAAGATACATTTCTTCAGATTAATTAATAGTTTCTCTTACCTTAGCCTTTCAAGGAAAATACCAATATGTAGTAAATGTTCTTCCAAAATCTTGCTGAAAATTAAAATATCATCCAAATAGACAATAACAAATTTTTCCAAGAACTTCTTAAGTACCTCATTCATGAGCTGCATGACGGTGCTTGGGGTGTTCGTCAATCCAAAGGACATGACTAACCACTCATAATGGCCCTCCTTGGTCTTCAATGCTATTTTCCACTCATCTCCTTCTTGAATTCGTATCTGATGATAGCCACTATTGAGATCCATCTTTGTGAAGTATTGAGCTCCACTCAAGCAGTCCATAAGATCATCCATCCTTGGAAAAGGAAACTGGTACTTGATGGTTATCCTATTTATAGCTTGAGAATTTGTACACATCCTCCAGTCTCCATCCTTCTTTGGTGCGAGTACTGTAGGTACTACACATGGACTTAGGCTCTCTCGAATCAAGCCCTTCCTCAACAACTCCTGAACCTGTCTATTTAGCTCCTCTGTTTCAGTAGGAGTCATCCTGTGAGCAGCCTTGTTAGGCAAACTAGCTCCTGGAATCAGATCTATCTGATGACTGATTTTCCTTATTGGTGGCAATCCATCTAGAACATTATCAGAGATAATATCTCCAAACTCTTCTAGTAAATCTGAAACTTCAAGTGGTATTTCACTACTACCTTCTTTATCTTTCCTTGGAATCAAAGCATAGAACATATGCTGATGTTTCATGCCATCTAAAAACTTCCTTCCATCAACAAGACAAATCCTAGCACTGCTACATACCTTTTCACCTTCTTTTTTCATGGGCTTTAATTTGTGGCAAGCTCCATCCTTTATCAGAGAGTATGTGTTTGCGTGTCCATCATGTATTGCATGTCTATCAAACTGCCATGGTCTACCCAACAATAGATGGAAAACATCCATCGAAATAACATCATAGAGAACTTCATCATGGTAACTCCCAATTTTGAATTTTACTAAACATTGTTCACTTACCAGGACCTTATGATCATCTTTTACCCAAGCAATCCGATAGGGCTGGGGATGTTTCTCCCTCTTGAGCTTCAACTTAAAGACCATCTCTTCTGATACCAAGTTATTAGTGCTACCACCATCAATGATCACATCACAACATTTGTCCTCACACTTGCATCTGGTATGAAACAAACTCCTTCGTTGTCCTCGTTCAATCTCACCACTTAGTAGGAATCTTTCATTTACCAAGGTCTCTCCTCTTTCTACATCCTCTGAATGTGATGATTGTGCATCCTCATCCACATGAGAAACCCTAGCTTGGCCCTCAGCTCTCCTATCTGTCCTTCCTTGTCATTGAGGGCATTCAAAGGCATGATGACCTTCTTCATTGCAATGGAAATAGGTACCACAAAAGCTGCCTCTTCCTTGTCCACGTCCTCTATCTCTTCCTCTCTGATTTCCAAAGTCTTGATCATGGAAGCGGTTGAAACCCTCATTCCTCTGGTTCCTGCTAGTACCTACATCTTCATTTTTCTTTTGGGTTTCATTGCAGCCTCTAGATGATCTACCGCTTCCCCTTCCTCCTTGACTGTGCCCTCTTTTTCTTCCTTCAAACCTTTTATTCAGCTTCTCTTCAACTCGTAGGGAAAATTGGTATGCCTCTTCAATGCTGGTCATTCTTACCAGACTTAATTCCTCCTGGATGCTAGGTCGTAACCCATTGATATAACAAACAACCTTCTCCTTATTTGCTTCTGCATGCCCTACTCTAATCAAGAGTCGGTAAAAATCCTCTGTATATTCTTGGACTGATCTTCCTGCTTGCTTTAACGCATGCATCTTCTTAAACAAATCAAGCTCGTAGTCCACAGGAATGAACCGCTTCTTCAATTTGTCCACCATGTGATCCCACCTTGTGATCTTCTCCTTTCCTCTTCTATTTCTTTCCAATTGGACCTCTTGCCACTAGATTTTGGCATGGCCTTTCAGTTTGGCCTTTGCAAACTTAACCCTATCTAGGTCCCTAATATCCTCATACTCAAAGTATTCTTCCAGTTCATTGATCCAATCGATCAACTCATCTGGTTTTAGATTTCCTGAAAATACACCCACTTCAATTGTAGGTCTTTTCCCAAACTTAGTAATGGCCCTAAAAATCCTTTCCTCTACATGATTTAGAACTTCCCCATCAAATTCTCCTTCTGGTCCAATTTCATCTTCTTCATTGTCATCTTCACTTTCATCACCTGCGGCCACAGTTGCTCCTCTACGAAGCTCCTCCTACAATGCTTGTACCTGCCTTTGGAAGGCTCTAACCTCCTCAAGATTAATAGCTCTAGCCCTTTCACCACACTCTCTTTGTGGAGGCATCTTCTTAACTCAAACCCACAACCACACAGTCCTGGTGCAAACTGCCTCACAGTCGGCGCTCTGTCTACACACTCAGGAAAACCTGATCTAATACCACTTGATGGGGACACAACCTAAGAAAAAAATGGACACAATAGATAAGGGAAAATTATATTAACTGAGAAAATAAGCTAGTACAAATAGTATAGGAAAATAAACTTCAAAACATGCCCTTAGGGCTTACAATAGCATAAATCTGGAGATAATTTCTCCTTTCAGTACCTCCTCTCAAACTCCACTCCGAACTGCCTTTTACAATGCCAAAAATCTCCTTAAATAGATCCCAGAGGGTTAAGGACTAGGAGTACATTCTAGAAAGTGCTAGTAGGCATCCACCGACCAAAATAGAAGGTTCCAAAAGCTGTATTAGAAGTCGGCGCAAATCTAGAAGAATCTAGAAATTGTAACCGAACTTTCGAGAGGCATAACTTTTGAACCATAGCTCTAATTGACAAACCGTTTAGATTTTTGGAAAGATCTCAAAGCGCTCTATAGACCTATGGAAAAGCTTTGCTTGTCCCCCATTTTTGGCCCTTTTTGAGGTCATTTAATGCCCCTAACCTAACTTTGAAGCATTCTTAGGAGGTCTCCACAACCCAAAAAATTACAATAACTTTTAAACCGTGGAACCTTTTGACCTGATTCTTTTTTTGGAATGCTCTAAATCACAATTACATTCATCTAGCCAATTTACACCTCCTAGTTCACCAAAATGATGGCTCAATTACATACTCCTATCTCTTTTGAATTTACACGAACACTGATAATGGAACTCTGAGAGTTGGAACCTTTATTTGACCTAAATGGGTATCCAAAAATGAAAACGCATGAAACAGAAACTAAGTCTAAGTATATTTTTTTGGGTGACATAGGATTTCCCTTATACCTCTAGATGCTCCTGCATCAAACACCTTTTGAGATTGTTACTAGAATGCAGCCTACAGGAGTATCTGATTTGAGGGATGTTGTTGGTGAAGAGAAGAGAAGTGCTGCAAGGGAATAATTTTCTTATTTTATGGAGTCTTTGCATAAGGAAGTGAAGTTGAGCTTGGAATAAAGTAATCACAAGTATAAGAAGAATGCTAATAATTCTAGAAAACATCATAATTTTGAAGTTAGTGATAAGGTGATGGTTCATTTGAAGAAAGGAAGATTTCCTATTGGAACATACATTAAGCTAAAGATGGAGAAGTTTGTACCTTGTAAGATCTTGAAGAAGTTTGACAGTGGTAATGCTTATGAAGTTGAGTTACCTAATGACATGGATATATCTCCTATATTCAATGTTGCTGATTTATATAAGTATCATGAGTTAGATGATGAAGTTGTTATATCAGAAGATTATCCTAAGAAGTAAATCGAAGAATTTGAATAGATATTAGACTAAAGAGTTGGAAAGAACACAAGAGGAAAAGATTACTATGAATATTTGGTGAAGTGGAAGAACAAACCTACTGAAGATGCTTCATGGATTTCTCAATCTGAGTTGGATTTAGCTCAAGTTGTGACATCTTAATGATTCATGAGATTCATTTCTTATAACCCTAGTTGTCTGATGTAGGAGCATCTTGGGTTTCTCTACAATCCAATAAATTTTTAGTTCTATCAAGTTATAATGCCTTGCATTGCCGAGCATTCTGTTTGATTGCTAAATTATTAGTTTCTATCAAGTCATTCCTTTGGATGTTGAGTTCATGTGCTTGCTAAGTGATCCTTTGGTTTTTGAGTTCTTAGTTATTGTTGAGTCATTCCTTTGGGTGATGAGTTTGTGTGGTTGCTGAGTGATCCTTTGGTTGTTGAGTTTGTGTGGTTGCCAAGTGATCATTTGGATGCTAAGTGCCAATATTTTGTGGAGCCTTCATGTTTTGAGTTGTCTATGTTTGGTTCCAATTTGGGCTGACCTTGCTTGTATTTAATTTCAATATAGGTAGTTAATATTTGATGTGAGCCAACTTGGGGTTGCACATGCATTTAATATAAGATTTAATTCTGTGATAGGTTGACCTATGGCCACACAAGTATTTAATGAAGTCTAAGATTGAGTTTTAGGGAGATTGGAGGGGGTAGATTCATGGAGGAGGAGAATGGAAAGATAAGTGTCTAGAAGTGTGAATTTGAAGTTGGATCATGAATTTGGAAGTTGTAATTTTGTATTGGTCGTAATCGAGAAGGCCTTATAGCTAGGCATGTATACAAATTATTTGATGAGTCTATAAGTGTTTTCACTCCTTCCTCCTTTGATTGTTGTTCTTTATGTTGTGTTTCTATTGTGTTAACTCTTACAGGGTGGTTTGGATAGCTAGGTGTGCCTTTGGCCCTAATGCATCATATTCTTTCTTATAAAAAGGAATTTGTCTCCTTGTTGTGTCTTCTTAAAGCTATGTATGCTTTACAATTTAGTAAGAGGCATACAATGTATATTATAATTATTTGATTATCATAATTTTTGAAATATTTTTGTGTTAATAAATAAAAAATAATGAATATAAATATAATAGTAACTAAATGATTAAATTTACATAAGGTATAACTTATGTAATTAAAGTTTTACTTTACATTATTATATAAATATTTGCTTAAATATTTATAAAGATATTATTTAATTAGGGAAACTTTTGTTTGGAGCAATATTATATTATTATTTATTATATTTAATTTGAAAGACATAATTATAATTCTTTTTGAAATGAAATTAATATAATTTCTTATGAGAGATCAACATTACTCTCAAAACATTATTGGTATAAATTCAAAGTGATTAAGAGATTGATATAATCTCCACCTAAAAAACAAAGCTAAGATTGATATAATCTCTATATTATTGGTATGAGAGATTGATATAATCTCTATATGACCAAAATGATAAGACAAATCTATTCTAAAGAGTTAAGATATGCATATGTGATAAGGGCCCTATATGGAGGATATTATTAGAATTTTTTTTAGTGCTCCCCTCAAGATTCGTGACAAGGATTTAACCACATCATAAGTACTATAAGTTGAGTGGTTTTATTAGGCATTAACAAATTGATCTTTTGGTGCAATAGAAACCCCACTCTAACAAGTGGTATTATAGCTTAGTCATAGGTTTGAATCCTCAGACTCTTGGGTAACACCAATGGGGTGATTGTTAAAATTTGTTCAATGCTCCCATCGTGATTCATGAGAAGGGCTTAACTACCTACTGTGTACTAAAATTTGAGTGGTTGTTACACACATTGACAAATTTTTCTTTTGGTGCAATGAAAATCCCACTCTAACATATATCTTGTCTAGGAAGGACCTTAAAGGGAGCATTCCATAGAAGATGGATAAGTAGTTTAGGATGGTATTAGAATTGATGATATATCATCTAGGACTTATAGATCCTTAGGAGGCTTGTCTAGATGTACCAATTGAACTTTTGAACCCTTCAAGAAACTTAGATCTAATCATTAAGTATCTCGGTCTTTATATAGAAATTTAACATTTAGTAACATGTAGCTTACTATCCCAATACTAACCAACTTGCAAAATGATATACATTAAATAGTAAAACATTTCAAAGAAACATTCGCACAAGTATAACACCAAGATTTAACATGGAAACCCAAATTGGTAAAATCCACTAGAAACATGCTAGCAATATTTTCACTCTTATGAAGTGAGCTCTATTAGGATCCAACCTTGTTAAAGGTTAAAATATAGACTGTTAGGTGTGATCCTATTAAAGGATTTAATCACTTGTTAGGAGTGGCCTTGTTAGAGGACTTTAGAACATTCCATTATTATTACCTTGATTAAAGGATTTACAAATAATTATTAGGTGAACCTTGGTCAAAGGATTTCAACTAAGATAATTTTTTATAAAGTAACCTTAAGTTGATCTATTAAATAAAACTCTATTTTCAAATATAGATCACAATGTAGCTCATGTGCTATCTCATTGATTGGACTCCATTCATGTCTCCATCACTATATCTGATCTTCTTGGAAAAACCTTTAAGAAATCACTCTTCACCTCATATTTTCTCCTTCTTCACATCCTATCTACTTAAGTTTACCAATCAACCAAATTAGTAGCTACTAACCTCTCTTAGATTAAACCTCATGCCTCCTTAAATGCGTAGCTTTGGTCTTTTTTTTCTTAAGCATCACCATTGATCTTAGGTTTAGGTCAGATTCATCAAATCCTTTCATCATTTTGTTTCTTCTTTCTCCTTCTAGATACTTCTTAAAATTTCTCTTTGAATTCATGCCTACAAACACTCAACAAAATTTCTCAAAAATTAAATTCTCCATCTAATGAATCATTATCTTCATCACACTTTACACATTTCAAAAGCTCAAACTATGTTAGGTAGGAATCTCAATTCCTTCACAAAATGACAAATGCTGACACTCAATCAATAATGTGTTCCTCGGCCTTGGTCATCACTAACTATCTTTCTTGAATTACACTAACTTTTCTTGGTCCAATTTTTTTAATACTTTTTCATTACTGGTGCTCGATCAACACTATATTTTCATGGTTTCTACTATTCACTTGGTCAATAATGGCATATATTGGCTTCAACTATAAGTTCATTAATCTTCTTCTTTGAAGCTTAGTTTAGCCTATGCATTTGGTCCTTAATTGATTATCTCTTCTAGGTTTCAACTCAACTATCTTCTCCACTTAGTATTATAATTAAACAACACATTATCTTGTCAAAGTCTTGCTAATAAAGTGCCTATTGTAATTATGTATAACTCAACCTTTCCATTAGGTCTACTTGTTATCTCTTCTTTCCAAATCCTCTTCATGTATCATCTTTATATGACACTCTATTTAGGTAGGAATCATTTGACCAATAAGTTTTGACATTAATGACAACACAACATTTGTTCCAATTGTAGTTACCAACAATATTTCTCTTTGGCATTGATGGAAACACCTCACTTGAAGTTACCATGCAATCCAAAAAGTCATTCAAGTATCCACTTTATTTTCTTCGATCAAATCCCTTTGTTTTTAGTAATATATTTTCATTAATATCCTTAGCTTCATTCTGATTCTCATTTTAGTGACCAACAATTTCTCTAATCTCATCTTTTAGTTTCATTGTGATTCTCATTCATGCAACTCTGATATGCAACACTTCTAGACATCAATTGTAAAATATTACAACTTCATATTGGAACATGAACTCCCTCTTTGATACAGATCTTTTGAATGTCTTCACTATTTCTTGATTGCAATAACTCTTTCTCTATTTCCTGCATTGGTAGCTATACACACTTTTCCCTCTTTTTCACTATTGATGGTAACTTCATAACTTCTCTCTCTCTAACAACAATGCAAAAGAAACTTCAACATCTTTAGTTAACTTTGTCTCATACATTTTCAATATGTAGATATTTCTTTGTCGGTTCTCTGAACTAGATTCTCCCTCTATCATCTTATGTATGATTGATTCAACATCTTGTGCTTATACCTTCACTACTTTTGGAAGGTCCTAAAGTGTGATCTTCTATATCAATTTGTAAGATATTCTAATAAAAACATTTGATGTAGAGCTCCACCTTGGCTTAGGTAGCATCAATTAGGAGAATTGCCCTTAGTTTACCTCTTAGATATTCATGAACATCCTTAGGTAAAGCTTTTGCAAATATATCAGCTATCTGTTCCTTTATATTCAAATAATCCAATGTCACTTCTTTGTCTTGTACCTACTCTCTCAAGTAATGATACTTGATAGAAATATTCTTGGTCTTAGTGTGCATCACATGATTTTTAGAAATGTTTATAACACTTGTGTTATCATAGAATACGATAACTGGTTTAGTGATCTCTTTCTTCATTACTTTCAAAAATTTCTTGATCCACAATATTCTAAAACAATTAAGTATTGTTGCTACATATTCAACTTATGTTGTAGATTAGGAGATGCAATTTTGTTTCTTTCTTGTCCATGAAACAGGTCTCTTTCCTATAAAGAAAGCTCCACTACTTGTACTGTTTCTATCATCGACATTTTTAGCCCAATTTATATCAATATACACTTTCAATTCAAACTTGTCATTCTTCTTGTAATACAATCCATAATCCTCTACTACTTTTAGATATCTCAATAATTTTTTTAAAACCATCATATTATTATCCTTAACATTTGTAGAAAATCTAGCAACTATACCAACTGCTAATGCAATATCTGGTTTGATATGAACAACATATTGCATTTTTTTAGTCATTGATCTATACAAGGTTTGATCCACATTAATAGAATCATCATTATTTGAAATTTTATGTCCCTTATCCATGGGTGTTCCAACTGGTATTGAGTCTTCCATTCCAAAAGTTTTCAATATCTCCTTGATATACTTTGATTGTGTAATGTAGATACCTTTCTTCATTTGATACACTTGCAAGCCAAAAAATAATTTGATCTCTCCAAACATAGACATCTCAAACTCTTACCTCATTTTTTCTACAAATGACTGACATAATAAATCCTTTCCTCCAAATATGATATCATCCAAAAATATCTCAGCTAATAGTATCCCCTTTTTAGATTCAATCTTCAAATATAGATTTCCATTGTTATTTATCATTGCAAAAAAAATATTTACCTAATAAGTGTGAAAAATTTCATACCATGCTCTAGGGGCTTGTTTCAATCCATAAAAATATTCATGCAACTTATATACCATCTCTCTTTTGTTTAGGTCAAAAAATCCTTTAGGTTGTTCAATATAGACTTCTCTTTCTAGTATTCTATTCATAAATGTAGAGTTGACATCCATTTGGTACACTTTAAATCCTTTTTAAGTATCATGCACAAGTAGAGTTATCACTCCTTCCAATATTTCAATAGGGGAAAATGTCTCCCCATAGTCAATACCTTCTTGTCACATCCATTGTAAACTAGTCTTGCTTTGTTTCTTTTCACTTCACCTTTCTCATTCAACTTGTTTTTGAATATCCACTTTGTTCCAATAGCATTAATTTCCTTTGGATTAGGTACTAGTGACCAAGTTTTGTTCTTCTCTATATTCTCAACCTTTTCATTCATTTCTCGAATCTAGTGTTCATCATCCAAAGCATCCTTCACTATTTTGGGCTCAAATTCACATAGTAAGCATGTATCACTCCTCAATATTTTTCTTGTCATAACTCCTGAATCTTTATCTCCAATTATTTGATCAGGTGCATGATGTCTTCTCATATATTTTTCTAATTTAGACTCATATATTCTCACTTCTTCTTCAAGTTCATCTTGTGGGTTTGCTTTAGGTATCACTTCTTGTATTTTAACTTGTTCTTATGCTAAAACTCAATGTGCACTAGTTGTTGCTATTTGGAAGATTCCTTCTTAGGTTTAGATAAAGTGCAAGGCTCTCCTTCATCAACATAAGTGAATTTTTTTAAATCTTCAGGTTCCTTCTTACATTCAATTCCATTCTTTTCTACATATTCACCAACTTTCCCATTTTTACTTTGCACAACTTTGTTAGTGTTAGACTTCAAACACTTATATGCTTTACTCTTAGTGCAATAAACTAGAAATATACCTTCATTAATTTTTACATCAAGTTTTCCATTCCTATTATCCTTTAGTATATAAATTTTTCTTCCAAATACTTTGAAATATTTCACATAAGGTGCATATCCATATCATAACTCAAAGGGTGTAACATTAGTACCTTTCTGGACTTGTACTCTATTCAAGGTGTAAATTGTAGTACTTACAACTTCTCTCTAGTATTTTGGTGCAATATTCTTCTTGATCATCAGTGTCCTAGCATAGTCCATGATTGATTTGTTCCTCATTTTAGCTACACAATTTTATGGAGGGGTCCTTGGTGTAGACATCCATCTCTTGATTCCTCTATCATTCCAAAATGTGTTGAATTCCTCAGATATGAATTCACCTCCTCTATAAGATCTTAGACACTTCAAGCTTTTACCTATCTCCTTTTAAACTTTAGTCAAATACCACTTAAATATTTGAAATGTATCATATTTTTCTTTAAGAAAAATCACAATCATCATTCTAGAGTAGTCATCAAAAAATAGAATAAAATATTTCTTTACCACAATAGCTTTGCACACCAATAGGTTTGCAAAGGTCAGTATGAACCAACACTAAAATAAGATCAGAAGTATATCTCTTTCTCTTGAAACTAGAATTTGTCATTTTTCCCAATTGACATTGTTTACACATCACATTATTAGGTTTCTTCAATCTTGGTAACCCTCTTACTCTCTTCATCTAACTAATTTCTAACAAATTCTCAAAGTTCACATGACATAGGCTCTTATGTCATAACCATATATCATCACATTGTGCAAAAAAATATGCATCATCATATAGGTCTAGATAGAACAAATTACCTCTTGTTCAGTCTCCACTTCCAATAAATTCACTAGATCCATTGTAGATCTTGGCCTTCTTATTCTCAAATTAAACTTTGTAGCTTGAAATGTTCAACTATGCTACACTCAAAAAATGTATTAAATTCTTTCAACCTAATCAGAATGATCACATCTGATCTTGTCAGTCAATTTTATTGATTCTTTACCTTTTAGAAGGCATGGTGCATCATTACTAGGAGTACATCTAATTTTTTGTAATTTAGAGAATCTAATAACATAAATAGGAAGTAAGGTTCTTAGTACCTTTTTGATCATGTTCTCATCAATGATATCTCCTTTATCTCCTCTGATAAAATTCATAACTTCTTTGAATCATCCAACATGTATTGAAAAATGTTCTCACCTTCTACCATCTTCATGTCATCAAATGTTCCTCTCAAATTTTTTGATTTGTCTCCTACTACATTCTTATCTCCTCCATGGATGTTTTCCAACTTTCTCCACATCTTCTTTGCAGTGTTGCAATATTTTATGTCATCAAAATTTGAGTAACTTAGGGAAGATGCAATCTACAAAATTTCATAATTGTGTTCTTATTTATCCTTTATCTACTGGGCTATAATAAGTGCAAGCACACTTACGTATTTATTTTTCCAAGTAGAATACTACTAAATCTCCAATTCTAGCAATGTGTAGCTTCATCAAAATTTTCCATGCAGGGAAATTCTCCTTGTCCAACTTGGGTACCTCCTTTATGTACATCTCAATGTTTAACTTCAATTACCTTTAAACTTGTCTCTACAAGCACTAGAGATCTGATATCAATTTTTTGAATGATTTAGAATAACTAAGTAGGAAGTGAATTAGTTATACTCAGGTCTAAATATACCAATTGAACTTTTGATCTCTTCAAGAAACTTATATCTAATCATTAAGTAGTGTGGTCTCTATATAGAAATTTAAAATTCAATAATGTGCAACTTACTTTCCCAATAATAACCAACTTGTAAAATGATATGCATTAAATAGTAAAACATTTTAGAACAACATTCACACAATTATAATACCAAAATTTAATGTGGAAACCCAAATTGGGGAAATCGCCACTAGCATGCTACTAATTTTTTTCACTCTTATGAAGCTGGCTCCGTTAGGAGCTAACCCTATTAAATTTTATAATGCACACTGTTAGGTCTGACCTTATTAAAGGATTTAATCACCCCATTAGGAGTGACATTGTTAGATAACTTTAGAACATTCCATCAAAATGTTACCTTGGTTAAAGGATTTACAAATGACTATTAGGTCAACCTTGGTTAAATTATCTCAATTGATAAAATGGTTAGAAAGTAACAATAGGTTGATCTAATAAATACAAATCACTTTTAAAATAATACACATCACAATGTAGCTCATTTTCTAACTCATTGATTAGACTCCATTCATGTGTCCATCATTGTCTTTGATTTTCTTAGAAAAACCTTCAAGAAATCACTCTTTTCCACTTGGTATCGTCCTATCATTTTGTTTCTTCCTTCTCCTTGTAGAAACTTCTTAGAAATTCTCTTTGAATCCATTTTGAGAAACACTGAAACACAATTTCTTAAACCTTAAGTGGTTCATCTCATCAATCCTTATCTTCAACATGCTTTACATATTTCAAGAATTCAAATTGTGTTAGCTTGCAATCTTAATTCCTTCACAAAATGACAAATACTAACACTCAGTCAATACTGTGTTCCTCAACCTTAGTCACCAGTAACTATATTTTTTGGTTTACACTAACTTCATTCGGTCTAACTTTTGTGATACTTTGTCATTATTGATTCTTAGTCGACACTATATTTTCTCAGCTTCTACTATTCACTTAGTCAACACTAGCCCAACTCAACTTCAACTATAAGTTCCCTAATATTCTTCTTTGAAGCTTGGTTTAGCCTATGTTTTTGGTCCTTCATTGATAATCTCTTCTAGGCTTCGACTCAACTATCTTCTCCACTTAGATTTGTGATTAAACAATACATTATCTTGTCAAAGTCCAACTGATCAAGTGCTCATTGTAATTCCATATAAGTCAACCTTTCTACTAGGTCCTCTTGTTATATCTTCTTTTCAAACCCTCTTCATAAATCATTTTGATATGAAACTCTACTTAGGCACCAACTATCTCACTAGTAAGGTTTGACATCAATGAGAACATAATAATAGAAAAAACCACAAATAGTATGGAATAAATTGTACCGATATATGTGAACTTGGATCCAAAAATGCAACTTACTCATTCCAAATAATACTACAAAAAATATATATGGAAAATACAAAGAAACATCATGTTGATAAAGACCTATACGAAAAAGTAAATAAAGTAAAACTACCATGTCTCGATGGGTCATGAGAGGAAAACTGTTCAATCATGGGTGCAAACATTAGGCACATATCTATCATATAGTCCTACAATGGAAGTGGGAGCTATAAAGTTTTCCATACTTAATTTAAGGGGGTCAACCCAAAAATGATGGTACTACGGCAAAAATTCCTTATGGCTCAAGAAATTTACTACCTATAGTGAATTCACTCAAAAGTTGGTGAGTAGGTTTGATAGAAAAGATCCAGAGTGGTACTTCAAAGAGCTAACTCACCTCAAACAATTATGAAAAATAGAAGAATTTTCTAATCAGTTTCAAGACCTATCTATAATGGTTCCAAATTTATCCTAGAGCCAACTCATTCATCTATTTATGGAATGACATAAAAGTTCCATTAAAATCTATGTAAAACCTCTTGAACCCCAAAACTTGGAAGAAGTCATCAAAAAGGAAAAAAGATTGTGTCCAACACACCCAAGGAAAGATCCAAAAGCTTTATATACAAGTCATCCCCTGAGATAATTGATGTCAAAAGAGAATAGATTTGATTGAGAAAAAATATATGTTTTAAATGTAAGAAGCCTTAGAATCATGGACATTAATGTAAAAGAGGGAAAATGAATAAGATAGAAGAATTAAAGGCAAAAGAAAACCCTAGGAAAAAGGTAAGATTCGATGAATGAGAAGGAAGAGTCTTTAAATTGCTTGAGGACAAGCAAATTTAAGATGAAGGGAGTAACATAACCCTTGATAAATATAAGAATTAGTTAATTTAAATATATTCAAATAATAAAATTTCATCATAGAGAATAATAATAATAGCCCATTATAATTAATTTAAATAAATAATCTATTTATAATTAATATAATAATTAGTTAAAATAAAAATTATATATTCATTATGGATAACTAGTCTATTAATAATCAATTTACTATTAAAAAGAGATGAAATATACCACCACAAATATTACCAATCAATAATAATAATAATAACATTAAGCAATATGCACTTAAATGATACATTCTATCAGTTTTAACTAAGGATGGATTGAGTGACAAGGGGCACACCCTATGAACCAACACGAAAGAGTACATATATTAGATGGAAGGGAGTTCATACAATATTCAATTGTTGAGGATCATTGGTTAAACTATGTTGATGATTATGAGGTTAGAATCAACAATTAATATAGGATGGAGTTAGCACTAGCAAAATAGACTTTAAACTTGTAGATACTCCTCAAGGTCTGGCAAAGGACACCCTAATTATTCTTGATCCCATTTATAATAGGGATAAGAATTTTGAGTGCCCAATAATGAATGCCAAGGCAGACAAGGAAGAAAGTGATGATATCATGTATAAGGCCCAATATGTTATTGACATAACTAGAGTCTAGTTAAGAAAACCTTTCCCATTGGACCCTCTACCCAATCCACCTAGATTGGAGGTACCCATTAGGCCAAAGAAAGGAAAGGGGACCAAGGTCATTGTTCCTACATGTAAGGAAAAGTATTTGGTTAGACTAGAGATAGTTCACATGCACAAAAGGGATGTGGCCTATTCCATGAGGGAAGAAAAGGAAAGGGGTAAGAAGAAGCAAAAAGTAGTTACAGTGCAAGAAGAGGCACAACCTCAAGAAGTTTAGACAAAATTCACTCACTTAGTCCTAAAGAAGACAAGGACTAAAATATTAGTTATTGGAGGAAAAAGGAGGTTTAAGAAAATAAAAATTGCACCTTCTATCCTAATGACTATAATAGAGGAAGTGGAAGAAGAAGAGGTAGATAATATCCCCTTGGAAAGGACATAGTCAACATGGATGACAGAGGAGGAAAGGGGGAGATGTACTATAGAGATATCTTTGGGTACTGAAGACCAATGAATCCATATTGGTGATATTATAAATCAAGAATAGGAGGAATGGATGAAGTTGACAATGGGGAGTGGATTAGATTTGTTTGATCTATCTAACTTTGATTTCATACCTATTGGGACACAACTGGAGGAAGTAGAGATCCGGGACATGCCACACTAGGAGCCTTTACATAATGACTAGAATGATATACA
The DNA here is from genome assembly GCA_028749045.1 of Cupressus sempervirens. Taxonomy (NCBI): domain Eukaryota; kingdom Viridiplantae; phylum Streptophyta; class Pinopsida; order Cupressales; family Cupressaceae; genus Cupressus; species Cupressus sempervirens. Next base: position 309,796,338 of record CM053785.1, read on the forward strand.
TCCTCTCCCATAAGGCCTAGTAGAAATACCTCATCTACCTCATAAGGAACTAGGAATATCTCCTTTGCAACCACCTGAATAGGATAATGTATAGGTAATCCCTCTAGTGTTGGGATAATAGAGCCAAGGCAATGCAAAGAAGGGGACACAAATGGATCACATAGATGAGGCTCTATAACTAGATATGATAGGAAAAATGGAAGAATAAGCCCCTCCAAAATTACAACCATCCTCCTTTATTCCTATGACTATAGTGGTGACACCCAATATGGAATAGATAGGAGCAAGGAAAACTTTGAGGAGTATGGATAGGGGAAAGGGCCTAACATTTACCATTGTCTCATTTGATAACCAAGATATATTCTGTATAGGTATAACTCCAACATGGTTGACATGAGTAGTTAAGACCTGTCAAAGAATATATATACAAACAAAGGCAAAAGGAATGTTAGTACTGACATAGGTCATGTGGACAATGACATATTCTATAGAAGAGCCTCATAGGATGGCCTTAATTTCAAGGAACATACATGATGAAATAGTAACAAATATTTACATCCTTCTATTCCATGCTAATCCTGAGGCTATTACACCTCAATATTTTGAAATGTAAGAGGTTATATTGGGAAAACCTACCAAAGACACACCAAACATTTAACAACTTTGCGATTGAAATAGGTGTTTCAATAATGGAACAAGTTGAAAAGATTCAAGTTTTAAGGAGGAAAAATTAAGTTTTGAAAGGCTATGTGAGGGAAGTGGCAGGTTCCATTGACCCCGATCACCTCGAGACTGCATTAGCGACTACCCTTGAGAAATAAGCTCTAACACAAGAACCTATTGATTAATTTTTGGATGTGTGCAAAACATGGCATTATAATATTAAAGAAAAAGGGGTTGAGATCATAGAGTCTAACATGCATATATTGCATGTTATATAGAAAAATGGAAATAGATTGGCAATAATGCTCAACAAGGATTTTTGAATAAATAGAAGAAGTCTCCATGTGGAAAAATGACCTAGAGGTCCTAAAAACCATAAAGGGTCAACAATATTGGATGTTACTCAATGTATATTCAAGGGAAGAGATTGATAAGATAGATGAATGGATCAAGAACACTCAACCTAGGAATAAATTCCTACTAGTCCTATATGAGCATATTAAAGAACAAAGGCTAGAGATCAAGCTCAAATTTTGGAGGTTGATAAATTTTATAGTGCAACTTGTTTGGAGAAATTCCAAGATGACTCCAGGACTTAACTTTGTTTGACAAAAGAAATGGTAAAATAATTATAGACATCTTCAAGATAACATCCTTGAAGGATGATATACAAAGGATATTGAAGGCGAAAGTAATACTAAAAAAATTGGACTCCAAAATGGAGGATTTTGTCAAAGTAATGCAAGAGTTCCTAGATTTTCATAGGCAGGTGAGAAGAAAGTATTGATCTCTCAACCTATTGGATCTTTAAGAGATTTCCTCTTTTATCAAGAAATTCAAAGTGACACATCCAAACATTATTTTGGTAGAAGGGCCAAAAGACCTAGATGCTGATAATTGAAATTTTAGGGGTTAAGAAAATCTTGCCATTTTTGACACCTGATGGTGCACAAGTGCACAGGTACATAAGTTCACAATTTTACAAGGTGCACATGTCTGTCAATAGTTTTGGATCAGTAGTAGTAGTGCTAATAGTTAATTTCTAGTTCTAATTTTTTATCATTACATTCACTAAAACACATTTTGGTGACAATTCAACTGATACATACATGTAGTGAAGCCCAAGTTTGCATCTAAAGCTACTAGTTAACTACTAGTTCTAATTTTTTAGCAATTCATGCACTAAAAACACATTTTGGTGGCAATTCAACTGATATAGACATGAGGTGAAGCTCAAGTTTGCATCTAAAGATGTGTGACAGACTCCCAAATCATCCCAAGTATTCTCTCTTCTCATATTCTTCTTATTTATGAGTTTTTGAGTAATGTAAGGGTTAACGTAACATATAATTAATAAAATAAAGGGTGCATACCTACCTAGCACCTAGTTAGGAGTTTGTTTGCACATAATTTTCTTAAATTAGTGATTTTAGATTGGTTTTTGCAAAGAAAATGCCCAATATCCTAAAATTGTATGAATGATGAAGTTTCTTATAGATTCAAAGATGTAACATGTATTCGAGGGTATCATTTTGATTCAATAAATTATGTTACTGGTGCTCTCATTCTGTGTAAAGTCTTTCTTGTTGGAATGTGTGTTTCCTCTATGAATTTATGTTCATGAATAACAATGGTGCCAATGGTTTTATTGTGTTTTAATTCTTGTACAATATTTTAGTATTGGTGTTTGTCATTTTTAAACAAATTTCTCTATTGTGATGGGAGAAAGGATCACCATCATGTTCTTGCATAATGATTTATCTCATGTGTGTGCACTTTTTATGGATACAAAAATTGATGAATTGTGAAATACTTTTTAGTTTCCATTAGTTCCCTTTGACAATTACATCAGTGGAGTTAAGGATGTGTTGCTCTTGATTTCATTAGTTTTATTCTCAATCTCTTTCAAAAATTCAATTTGTAGATGCTTTGTTGCTATGACTTATGTCCATTAGGAATTTCATTTTTAGCAATTTTCTTTAATTTATAGTTACCCTAACCCTGCTATTTTCTTTTGAACACATAATTAAAATAAGAATTCATATAGTTGCATGGGTAAAATTTTCATTCATCAATAGTATCTAAAAATACAAAAATACAGTAGTTTGTGGTCACTTTTCTTTAGAGTTATAGGATTTACATATAGTAGCAAAGACTTCCTTATGAATAGTCACATTTAACTTCAATTGAAATACCTAGTAGGTTGGAAAAAAAACCATCTGTAACCTTGGGGTTGGTTAATTTGATAAGATTTTCAAGCGAGAAATTTGTAAAGATTTGTGTTGTTTTTGGCTTTTAGAATGACCACTCAACAACATCCATAGTAGAGTGAAAATTAGATGAGAAAATTTGAAATATCCCTCGAAGATTCGATAGCATTCGGTAAATACACTCTTTATTAGTTTTTTTCTTTCCACAACAGTGTATAAAAGACCTTTGTTATTTTAATTTTATTAGAAAGTCCTCAAAAGATGGAAATTAATTAGGTACAATTGAGGTAATGTCTACCTAATTCTAAAGCTCTCTGAACTCATTGATAGTGCAAAAGAAATCTTGGAACTTGGCTGACATCTCTTGAGGAGTGTTATCCATCAAGATGAAATAGTAAGTTGTCTAAAACATGCAAGGAAATTAGATCCATGGTCTCATTCATCTTATTTTTGTGTTGCATAACTTCAAATAGCCTCTTCAAAACTGATTTCACTACATCTAAACAAGTCCAAAACCCTTTTGAATGAAGAAGTTGTCATTGGAATACTTTAGAATAACTTAGAGAGGGGGTGAATTAGTTATCCAAGGTCTAGATGTATAAATAAAACTTTTCATAGCTTAGTGAACCCATAAGAGATTTATCATCATGCATGCATCCATAAGATTATACAATCACTGAAAACTTGTAGGTTACTATCATATCAACTTGCAAAAATATAAACATGAAACATAACAGATTCATCAACACAATTGACACAATGATTTACATGGAAACCCAATTTGGGGAAAACCACTAGTAACATGCTACTCTTTTTCACTCTTCTAAAGCGATGCCCTGTGAAAGGCCAACTCTGTTAAAGGTTACAATACACACTGTTAAATGTGACCCTATTAAAATATTTCAATCACCTTGTTAGGAATGAGCCTCTTAGAGGACTTTAGACTAGTTACTTGGAATGTCACTTGGTTAAAGGATTTACAAATGACTATTAGGTCAACCTTAATCCAAAGGATTTTACCCTAGATTGATACAATTATTAGAGAGTAACAGTAAGGCTTGATTTGATAACAACTTACAACTCCATTTGTAGATTATAGATCTCTATTTTAGTCCTCCATTCTGCTTGGCCTTCACACATTTAATCTCTAATAGCTTGTTCATGCCTCAAGCATTCATACCCTTAAGCCTTCTTTCTTAGCAAGCGAATGTAGACTCTTCTCTTAGGTTACTTGATGAAGCAAAACCCTTGACTCCTTGTCTCCCTTAAGTTCTTGCACATGACAACCTTTGCTTCTGACCAACCATTCCTATAAATAGGAAATTAAGATCTTTTTCGGCTCATTCTCCATCATCTAATTTAGGGTTAGGATAGATTAGGTAGGATACAATGAATCTACCCCTCATTCCATATATCTTCTAGAAACTTCTCCTTGAATCCTCTTTGAATTTGCCAAAAATTAGTTTACCTTGAATTCTATGCTACCAGCTCATCAATCTTATCTTCCACTTGGTTCACATAATCTAAGAAAACAAACTTGTTGGCTTAGATTCATTGAATTCACAATCTTTCAAATAATCCATCCACTTGGCATTATCTGGCTTCTAATGCTTGACACATACTGCATTGCTCAACATCCTCTATGAAATTACTCAACATGAACTAAAGTTTATTGGTGCTCAGCATCAACTAAAACTTTACTCAACATCTACTGTTCTACTTGACATACATTAGAATGAACTCTTGGCTCCAACTGATTTTCTACTTAGCTTGCATTGACTTTGCTCAGAACCTACTATCCACTTGGTCAAGCTTTGTAGAAAAGCTTTGTGTAATTTGTTCTTCTAAACTTTCTTAGTGTAACCAACCTTTGTAACCTTAAGTAGATTATAAATACATCATGTTATCATTGTCTTAACTAATCCTTATACTTCTTTACAAAATCATTACTCAACCTTTCCTCTAGGTGCTATTGTTACATCATTTGATCAAATCCTCTTCATCAATCAACTAAGTGATAGTACTTAAATCATATAAGTAGTTTTCTTATTAAAAAATAGTAGGTTTGACATCAATGACAAAATAATGATTGAAATATACAATCTCCCTCTTTAACAATCTCCTTCTTCAACAATCTCTTTTCAATCTATTATCAACAATCTCTCTCTTTGGCATTGGTGGAAAACCAAATTGATCAACCAAATTGACTAGGTTAAAATAGTAATGCCAACAAAATACCAAAAAGAAAATAATTCCTTTTATTGAAATCTCTCCCTCTATTAGTAACTTCCATCTTCTAAATAGGTTGTAAAAGTCTTTTGAGTCCTCCTTATAACTCCCTCTAAATTTCTTCTTATATCTCCCTCTAAATAGGTAGATGTTAGGATTTCTCCCTCTTTCATGCATTTTATTATCCCCTCATCATACTTGTATTTTCCTTAGATTAGCAATTATCTCCCTTTATCTTCCTCTACTATTATCTCCCTCTTTGACAACAATGCCAAAGACTTGTCATCTTAACATGCAGATATAAGCTTTTTTAGCTTCTTCAATTTCTTCCTTTGTCACCTTGCTTGTCACTATTTTGAAGTTTTAGCTCTTTGATTAGATTAGGCAGCTCCTAAAGTAAGATCCTTTGCATCAATTTTTAATACATGAAAATCAACTTGTTTGATGCAAGGCACTCCTTTTGTTCCTTAAATAGCCTTTTATAGAGGTATCACCCCTAATTTACCTCTTAGATACTCATGAGCATCCTTAGACAATGTTTTTATGAAGATATCAACAATTTGCTCTTTTGTGTTAACATATTCCATCTTCACCTCTTTATCTTGAACTAATTCTCTCAAGTAATGATACTTGATTGCAATGTGCTTAGTCTTTGTGTGCATCAAAAGATTCTTTAATATATTGATAGCACTTGTATTATCACAATAAAGTGTCAATGGTTTTGTGATCTCTTCCTTCATACCTTTGATTAACTATTTAATCCATACAATGTTTGTACAATCTAAAACAACAACAACATATTCAACTTCAATAGTAGATTATGAGGTGCAATTTTTTTTCTTGCTAGTCCATGTGATCAACCTCTCACCTAAGGAAAATGCTCCTCCACTGGTTCTCTTTCTATTATCAATATTTCTAGCCCAATCAACATTATTATAGGCTCTTAACTCAAATTTCTCTTTTTTCTTATAGTATAAACCAAACTCTTTTGTTCCTTTTAGATATCTCATTATTCTTTTTATAGCCATGAAATGATTCTCCATAGGATTAGTAGAGAATCTTTCAACTATCCCTACAGATAATGCAATGTTAGGTCTTCTATGTACTACACATTGAAAATTTTCAATCATAGACCTATACAATGTTTGATTCACCTCAACAAAATCATCATTCTTTTATAATTTGTGTCCTGTCACCATAGGTGTACTTACTAGTTTGGAATCCTCCAATCCAAACATTTTTAGTATTTCTTTGACATACTTTGACTAAGTGATGTATATACCATATATCATCTAATATACTTGCAAACCCACAAAGAACTTGATCTTTCCAAACATAGACATCTCAAATTCTTGCTTCATTTCATTTGCAAAAGTCTTACATAAAGTATCTTGACCTCCAAATTTGATATCATCAACAAAAATTTCAGATAAAAAAATACCTTTTCCTTTCTTTGTCTTCATGTATAGATTGCTATTATTATTAGTCCTTTCAAATCCAATCTTCATAAGATAATTATGAAGTCTCTCATACCATGTTCTTGGTGCTTGTTTCAAACCATATAGAGTCTTGTGTAGTCTACAATATACCATGTTGTTGTTGTTAATATCAAAAAATCTTTCTGGTTGTTCTATGTAAACTTCATCCTCTAATATGTCATTCAAAAATGCAGATTTAACATCCATTTGATAAACTTTGAAACCTTTATATGCATAATAAGCAAGTAAATTTCTTACTCCTTCCAATCTAGCAACAGGGGCAAATGTCTCTCCATAGTTAATTCCTTCTTCTTGTGCATATCCTTTGCAAACTAATCTTGCCTTGTTTCTTGTGACTTCCCCATTTTCATCTAGCTTATTTCTAAATACCCACTTGGTGCCAATCACATTTTTGTCTTCTAGTCTAGGAACTAGAGTCAATGTTTTATTTTTCTCAATTTGTTCAATCTCTTCTTCAATGGATTTACTCCAGTATACATCTTCTAAGGCATCTCTTATTAATTTGGGTTCCTTCATACTAAAAAAAAAAAGTGTCATTTCTCAATCTATTTCTTGTCATTGTTCTAGTATCTTTATCTCTAATAATCTATGTAGTAGGATGATGTCTTTTGCCATATTTGGACAATCTTGGTTTAGCTCTAGTTTCTTCAATTTTTCTTTTAGTTTCAAAATCACTGTGTGCATCTCTACTAGGTAACTCAACATCTCTTTCATGTACACTAATCTCAAATTTAGAATGTGTATCAACTTCATTCTATAACTTGACATCTAAATTTAGCTCAATTCCTAAATGCAACTCAATATTCATAGTATGTGACTTGACAATCATTGGAACTTGTTGTTGGTTTGTAGTTTGATTTGCAACATCTACTTTAGTAGGCATACCTTTATAAAAGTATACAAATGATTTTTATTCTTCTAGTTCTTTCATAACTTCAGCCTCATATACTTCTATATATTCATCAAAATTCACATTTGCACTTTCCACAACTTTGTTAATGTTAGTATTTAAACACTTGTAAGCTTTACTTCTAATGGAGTATCCTAGGAATATACCTTATTCACATTTTGCATCTACTTTACCATTCCTAAAGTCTTTAAGAGTGTAACATTTCCTTCCAAATACCTTAAAATATTTCACATTAGGTGAGTATCCATACCATAGTTCAAAAGGTGTTGAATGAGTACCTTTCTTGACTTGTACATGGTTCAAGGTATAGACAATTGTATTTACAACTTCTATCTAATACTTTAAAGCAACATTTTTCTCCATCATGAGTGTTCTAACACAATCCATTATAGACTTGTTCCTCCTTTTAGCTATTCCATTTCATGGAGGGGTTCTAGGGTTAGATGTCTATCTTTTGATTTCTTTTTCATTATAGAACATCTCAAATTCATTTGATGTGAATTCTCCTCCTTTGTCAGATCTCAAACACTTTAGACTTTTACCTATTTCCTTCTCAACTCTTTCCAAGTACCACTTAAACATTTGAAAAGCATCAGATTTCTATTTTACGAACATAATTGTCATCATTCTAGAATATTCATCAAAAAACAACATTATGTGCTTATCTACTTTGTAGCTTTGCACATCAATTGGTCCACACAAGTTAGTATGAACAATCTCTAATACTCCTTTAGAGGTATGAGTTTTACTCTTAAAACTTGACTTTATCATTTTGCCTAATGACATTGTTTGCACATTATATTATCAGGCTTTTTCAACTTAAGAAAACCTCTAACCTTTCTCATGTTATTAATACTATCTGAGTTATCAAAATTAACATGAAATAATCTTTTGTACCATAGCCATACATCATCAAATTTTACAAGTAGACAAGTAGCATCCTCTATATCAAGATAGAATAGAATACTCCTAGTTTGATCACCCTTTCCAATTAGTTTCCCATTTGTGTCATACATCTCAACAATCTTGTTTTCAAACTCAACCTTACATCTTGAATTATTCAGTTGTGACACACTCAAGAGATTATAGTTAAGTCATTCAACATAGTAAGCATTGTCACATAAAATCTTATCTATGAGTTTGATAGAACCTTTTCCTTTTATCAAAAATGGTACATCATTACCAAATCATACACAATTTCCATCACAATAATTTAGTGTAATGAAATTACTTTTGTCTCTAGTCATGTGATGTGAACACCTACTATCAATGATCCATCTATCATTCTTGTTCACACAAGTCACTAGTACAGTTGCCTCATCTTCATCAGATTCGTCCTTCATTGCAACATATACAACTTCATCATCATGTTCATCTTATTCATATTTTGTTTCATCTTTAGCAATGTAGCATGAGTTTTGGCCTTTGTCTTTGTAGTCCTTGCTATCTTCATCTCTTCTACTCTTGTATTTGTCACCACCTCTGTAGTTTTTATTCTCTAGACATCTAGTGGCAATATAACCAACCTCATTGCAATTGAAACAAATGATAGGTAATTTACCTTTGAACTTTCTTTTACCTTTGTGGAATCTTCTTGCCAGTAGTGCTTCAAGCTATTCTACATCCTCCTCATTTGTATCACTATCACTAGACACATACTTTATGTTTTTCTTCTTCTTCTTCTCACCAAGTTCCTGTAATGACACCTTAGCTTTGAAAGTGGATTCAATATTTTTAGGTTTGTAATTATAAAAGTTAGATAGCTCAAAAGTAGTGAGTCTACTTACTAGACCTTCAAGTGATAGATTATTCCTTGGTATACATCTTAGTTCTTGAATTACAAAAACTCTAATAGCATATATAGGTAATAGTGTCCTTAAAAATTTGCTTAGTATAGTTTCATCATCTATATTACTAGTAGCTCTTGTTATTGCATTAACAACTTCTTTTATCCTTGCAACATATTGAGCAATATTTTCACCTTCTTCCATTCTCATATCATCAAACTTGCCTCTGAGACTTTCAATTTTGGCTCTTAGAACATTTGCATCTCCTCCATAGATAGTGATTAGGGCATCCCACATTTTCTTTACACGATCAAGACTTTGATATCATCAAATTTGGCATAAATTAGGGTAGAGACGATCTCCAACATTGCATGGTTGTGTTCTTTCTTCTTTTTCATATCCTTAGCAGTTGGGGTTCCAATAGGTTTAACATGCTCTATGGTAATGGTAGATTGTGCACAATCTCCAAGTCTTCCAAGGTGTAGCTTTATCAAACTTTTCCATGCATGAAAGTTATCTCTATTAAGGTTGGGTACTTCTCTTTTTGACATCTTGATCTTTGTGCTTCTAGTACCTTTAAACTAGTCCTCTTAAGCAAATGGCACTGATACCAATTGTTAGAATAATTTAGAATAACTAAGGGGCGGGGGGGGGGGGGGTGAATCAGTTATCCAAGGTCCAAATGTATAAATAAAACTTTTCACAACTTTGTGAACCTATAAAATATTTATCATCATGCATGCATCCATAAGATTATGCAATCACTTAAAACCTATAGGTTACTGTCAAATCAACTTGGAAAAATGTAAAGATGAAACATAATGTATTCATCAACACACTTGACACAATGATTTATGTGGAAACCCAATTTGAGAAAAAATACTAGTAACATGTTATTCTTTTTCACTCTTTTGAAGTGATGCCCTATGAAAGGCCAACCTTGTTAATGGTTATAATACACATTGTTAAATGTGACCTTATTAAAGGATTTCAATCACCCTATTAGGAGTGAGCCTTGCTAAAGGACTTTAGACCATTTTCTTAGAATGTCACCCAGTTAAAGGATTTACAAATGACTGTTAGGTCAACCTTAATCCAAAGGATTTTACCCTAGATTGATATAATTATTAGAGAGTAATAGTAAGGCTTGATCTAATAACAACTTACAACTCCATTTGCAGGTTACAAATCTCTATTTAAGTCCTCCATTCTACTTGACCTTCACACATTTTAGCTATGATAGCTTGTTCACCCTTCAAGTATTCGTACCCTTAAACCTTCTTGTTTAACAAGCCAATGCAGACTCTTCTCTTAGGTCATTTGATGAAGAAAAACCTTTGACCCTTTGTCTCCCTTAGGTTCTCACACATGATAACCATTTCTTTTGACCAACTATTCCTATAAAAAGGAAATTAAGATCTTTCACCACTCATTCTCCATCGTCCAATTTAGGGTTAGGATAGATTATGTAGGATACAATGAATCTACTCCTCATTCCATTTATCTTCTAGAAACTTCTCCTTGAATCCTCTTTGAATTCACTTAAAAGTGGTTTACCTTGAATTCTATGCTACTAGCTCATCAATCTTATCTTCCACCTAGTTCACACAATCCAAGGAAACAAACTTGTTAGCTCAGATTCGTTGGATTCACAATCTTTCAAATAATGTAGCTACTCGACATTATTTGGCTTCTAATGCTTGAATCATACTGTATTTCTTGAAATCCTCTATGAAATTACTCAGCATGAACTAAATTTTACTGGTGCTCAACATCAACTAAAATTTTCTTAGCATCCATTGTTCTACTTGGCATACACTAGAATGAACTCTTACTCAGATCCAATTGATTTTCTACTCGGCTTGCACTGAATTTTCTCGAAACCTACTATTCACTCGGTCAAGCTTTGCAAACAAGCTTTGTGTAACTTGTTATTCTAAACTTTCTTAGTGTAACCAACCTTTGTAATCTTAAGTAGATTATCAATACATCATGTTATCATTGTCTTAATTGATCCTTATTCTTCTTTATAAAATCATAACTCAACCTTTCCTCTAGGTGCTATTGTTACATCTTTTAATCAAATATTCTTCATCAATCAACTAAGTGATAGTACTTAAATCATATAAGTAGTTGTGTTACCAACGAATAGCAGGTTTGACATCAATGACAAAAAAATGATTGAAACATATGATTTCCCTCTTTAAAAATCTCCTTCTTCAACAATCTCCTTTCAATCTATTATCAATAATTGTGGCATTATGGATTTCCTTGTATGAAAGTTTCTAAGTATATTAGCTTTAATCATAATTGAAGCAATATATATATATATATAAAATTTATATTAAATCTAATTATTCATATATAAATAAATAAAGAAATATATGTGTGTGTGTGTGTGTGTGTGTGTGTGTGTGTGTGTGTGTGTGTGTGTGTATGTACACACACACACACACATATATATATACATATATATGTTTATATATATATAGCTCTTATGCTTTCATATTATATCTATCTATCTATTTATCTATAAATACCAAAACCTTATAATACTAACCAATAAAGTATATACCAAATGAGATAATATACCAATTGAGATAATATGTATTGAATGAGTTTAGTATCGAGTGTTTTGGATAACTAATATCATGAACCATCACTAGTCATTTGTTAAGGATGTAATTATTATAAAGTAAATCAGTATATTGATTGGTGCCTTCTAAGGTATGTGTTGGGGTATGATTATGTAGAGTCATACCCCTACATAAACATACCTCAATGCATACATATATATTGCATGAATTCTGAATTTTGGATCAATCAATTACAAAGACAATTGCATCTTAGACTAATTTAGATCTGCACATGTATATAAAACTATATTAGTACAAAGACAAAATGAAATCAATACTTACATATAAGGATATTTATTATAGATGAGAAATATATATATATATATATATATATATATATATATATATATATATATATATATATATATATATATATATATATATATATATATATATATATATATATATATATATATATATATATATATATATATATATATATATATATATATATATATATATATATATATATATATATATTGAATTGAAGAATGTTCAAAATACTTACATATTCAGATCATAAATTTAGTAAATCTACACCAATAAATGATCATTAAAATTTACATGGTATTAGAGTCCAATTGGTAGAGAGACTTCTAGATTTGAATTCTTGAAAAAATAGTTGCAAACATGTCAAATAATGTTAATGTAGAGGATAGGTTAGAAGGAGTAGAAAATTTCTTCTAATTGAAAATTTGAATTATAACAATTCTCAAAGAATTATAACTAGAATCATTTATTGAATTAGATATTTCAATACTTGAAGATGAGGCAGAAAAGGCCACTTGGAAAAGATGAAATAATAAAGCCAGGAAAATCATTATTGATTTAGTAAAAGATCATATTCTTCCATCCATCTCAAATCTCAAAAAGACATTCGAAGTATTTAAGAAAATTAAGGATACATTTGAAATCAACAACTCTAGTAGATTAATTACATTAAAAAGTCAATTGATGAATATAAAAATGAATAAAGAAGTGTCAATTTCATCCTACTTTGGAAATATTTCTGAAATAAAGAATCATCTATCTTCTATTAGAAGAAAAGTAGAAGACTAAGAACCATCCATAATAGTACTTAGATGATTACCTATATCTTGGGAAGCATTCATTTAGGTTGTTAGAAGACCCTCAATACTAGCTTTTGATCAACTAAAAAATGATTGCACATCAAAAGAATCAAGACTAATTTTGATAGGGATCATTTCAAATCAAGAGGCAGAAAATCAAGTTCTTTTCTTAGTCTCCAACAACAAATAAAACAAGAGAAAATTCAAAGAAAATAAATATGATAAAAGAAAATCTAATAACAATTACAAAAGAAAGGACTTTTCCAAAGTTAAATTTTATAAGTGTGAGAAATTCAGACATACTTTCAAGAATTGTCCAGGAAGGGAAAAAAATCCTAGCTTCCTTAGTTGAAATAAAAAAGAATGAAAATTTGTTATTTTATTCTACTTTATCAAGTGAGATGAAATCTAATGAAAATGTATTAGTGGTGCTTCTCGACATATAATAGGATTCAGAGATAAGTTTGAAATGGTTGAAAATTATCTTACTAAACGAGTCACCATTGGAGATAACTCCACATACCTAGTAAAAGGAATTGGGATTTGTTCTATAAAACTAAGAACTGGCGTTACACTAAAATTAAAAGATGTTCTTTTTGTACCAAGAATAAAAAGAAATCTAATATGAATCTCTATACTTGCTGATGAAGGGTTTCAAGTCAACTTCAATGAAGAAAAAGTATTGTACTGGCCTAAAAACACTAATCTCAAGAATGCTATCATCATAGGGACTAGAGATGGGACCTTATATAAACTACAAAACATTCAAAAGAAAGCTTTAAATCATGAAGTGACAAATTCTAATGAAGTATGGTATAGAAGACTCAGACATATTGGATTTAGTTCACTTCCAAATATAGAAAAAATCACCACTAGAACACTTAGCTTAAATTCAAAACATATAGGCACTTGTAAAGGATGCACTCTATGAAAGAATATAAAAAACCTTTTCCTCCTAGTGAACACAAATAAAAATAAGTTCTAGAACAAGTTCACTCTAATTTATGTAGACCTATGACAACACTTTCTCTAGGAGGATTCTCTTACTACATAATATTCATTGATGATTTCTCTAGGAAAACCTGGATCTATTTTTTAAAGGTCAAAGAATTGAATGAGGTCCTATCAAAATTTAAAGAGCTTAAAGAAATAGTGGAAAATCAAACATAAAAATAAATTAAAATGCTAAGATCAGACAATGGAGGAGAATATACCTCTAAAAATTTCAAATAATTGTGTACTTGTATAGTAATTAAGAGGGAATATATAGTACCTTATAATCCTCAACAAAATGGGGTAGTAGAAAGAAAAAATAGAACCATTATTGAAGTAGGAAAAGCCATGCTTGATGATCAAATTTTACATTTATCATTTTGGGCAAAGGCCACCAATACAACTATTTACATTTAGATGTCCACGCTCAGTACTAGAAAACATAACTCCTAAAGAAGTTTTTTTAGGAACTAAACCAGACTTGAGTCATCTTACAAAATTTGATTTCCTTTCTTACATTCACATACCTAAAGACAAAAAATAAGTTAGAACCATCTAGGAAGAAAGGAATATTTGTTAGGTATAGTGAAAATTCCAAAGGGTATAGAGTCCATGTACTTGGACAAAGATCAGTTGAAGTGAGTAGAGATTTCATATTTGGAGAAAACACTTCTTTAAAACTATCTACAAGTATAGAAGATGAGCCCATCACAAACTTAGTTGAAAATATACAAACTAAAATTTAGATAGAGAACATATTAGAAAAGAATGAATCATTAATAGATATAGATAATAGAGACATCACTAATATCAAGAAAAAGCCATTATGGGAAAAAAAATGATTGAAGAAAATAATGTTGAGCTAGATGAAATTTCCAAGGAAAGAAAGAAAACTAGAAACAAATCTACACTACATTAGTAACTGAGCTTACTAAATCTGAACCATCAATTGTTAAAGAAGCCCTAACCTATCAAGCCTAGAATGATGCTATGGTTGAGGAATATCAGTCCATATTACAAAATAATATTTGGGATATTGTACCTATACCAAAAGACAAATCAGTTGTTTCATCAAAAGGGTTATACAAAATCAAATATGCTTCTTATGACAATATAGAAAAACATAAAGAAAGGTTTGTTTCTCAAGTTTTTTTTCTCAAAAAGAAGGTATTGATTATGAGGAAACTTTTTCTCTAGTTATTTGCTATAGTTTGGTAAGAATAATTATTGCAATTTTAGCATCCAAAGGATGAAAGACACATCGAATGGATGTCAAGGCCACATTCCTAAATGGTGTCATAAATGAAGAAGTATATGTTAATCTTAGATTGTTTTTTACATATGGGTGACAATATATTTAAGTCATTTACTTAGTTCATGCCAAACAAGTAATACATGGCCAGCATAAGTTGTTAGATAGTATATGCGAAGCGACAAATATTTAGTATGTGCTGAGTAACTACTTAGTGCCAAGTCACTCAAGTGCCGAGCAAATAGTATGTACTGAGTTATACAGATGTCGAGTGATCAATGGATGCCAAGTCATTCAGATGTCAAGTTACAACATTGAAGTTGTAGTAGATGTCGAGCATCAAGGACTTCTGATGCTGAGTTATATAGTTTTGACATAGTTGTTTGTAATGACACAAACTTCTATGTAAATCATTTTTGAGATGACTTAAGGATTGTTTTGTGATCTTAGATGATAATAAAAAATCTTTATTATGAAGCCCTATGCATTACATGCATCCAATCAGAAAAAGGGAAGGTTTAAGAGGAAATATGGGTGAATCATAGTTGTTGATTCATACCTAACTCTAAGTCACCTAGGTCTTCTTAAGGAGGAAAAAAACCTAAAATTTTTATGAATGGGTAAGGAGAATTGTAGAGAAGTTTGCATGGACAAATAAAGAATTCATGGTGACTAAGGAGTTATGATTTGAGATACATTATAGAATCAGTTAGAGGAGAACAAATGAAAGGAATTAGAGGATAAAAAAGATACATCTAATCAGAAAGGATCATGTACACATAAGGAAAGAGGTGATCTATCATCAAGCAACAAAGTGCTAACCGAAGGATCATTGCTGAGACATTCTAACAGGTGAATCAGTTAAATATCTTAACATAGTAGTTTTAACAGGCTATTGTAAATCTTTTAATAGGGTACTTACTTCAATGTAAGTTAAAGTCCTTTTACTAGGCACACTTCTAACAGGGTGTTGAAATCCTTTAACAAGGTAAGATCTAACAATCTTGTAAGCCTTTAATAGGGCATACCTTTCACAAGGTAGATCATGTTTCATGATCATAACATTGTAACCTTCATTGGATACACTTTATTACTGCAATAGTAAAGATTTGTGGGTGTCATCCCCACCCTAGTTTTACCTTCTCCTTGGAGGGTTTATGGGTAACCAAATATCTTGTGTCATACATGTGTTGAATGTTTTTTCTTTCATACTATGGATGTTTATGCTTAATTTGGTATTTTAGTTTATATGCATAGACTATGAGATGGATGTGTGGTGAATGATTTTGAGGTTAAAATTTTGAATGTTGATTCATAGCACCCCTCTCAGAGTTTACTTTCCCTACTATATTTCCAACAATTGGTATTAGATCATTGGTTCTCTAAAAATAAAGCTTTGTAGCTTTGAGGAAAGATCTTGGAGATGGAAGTCTATAAGTTGGGAAAGAATATTGAGAACTAGAAGATTTAAATAAAACTTGTCCTACAGTTGAATGAAGCAAGTAAAGAGTTTAAGTGATCACTGAAGAGAAGGACACACATTACCAAGAAATTGACACTACTAAATTGTCTGCAAATGGTAACACAAGTGAATTCGATGCAACAGTTGTAGATCTAATGGAAAAGAATGGAACCCTAATAGAAGAGGTCAAAAATATTAAGAGAGAACAAGAAGTCCAATAAATATTGTTGTGTGAGGTGATCAAGTAGTAAAAGAAAGCTGAAGAGGAAAAAGTCAAGATTGAAAATGACAAAAGAATTTTGACCAATAGATTAGAAGAGAAAACATTAGAGGTGAATAGGATTGCTCACATGCAATTGGAAACATTGAATCAAATGATGATTGTAAATCATGAACTAAATGGAAAAGATATTGAGATCATAACACTAAAGTTACAAAATAAAAAAATAAGAAATGATTTGATAAGAGAAAAGGAATTTGCTGAAAGTTTTAATAAACCTAGTAAAGATATCAAGTACTTTGAGCAATTGATGAGATCTCTTAGATCCAATAGTGATACTACTAGATTGGGTTACACTAGTACTGAAGAAGGAGAATCATCCAAAAGTAGTGAAGAAAGAAGTAAAAAAGGTAAGAACTCCAAACCTAATTTTCATAATTGTGGTAAGGTAGGTTATACTACCACTGTTTATAGGAGAAAGATTACAAATTAGAATCCTAAGCAAAAGTTTATGGGTCATTGCCACAAATGCAACAAATAAGGACATCAGGCACACAAATGAAGAACCAAGATCATAAGCTATAACTAGTAGAAGTATGGACATAGAGCATATGAGTGTAGATCCAAGCCTAAATGATCATCAAACAAGTAGTAAAAGGTAAAGCACAATAGAAACTCTTATAATTGAGATTATAATACTAGTTATAGTTGTCACTATTGTCAAGACTATAGACATGTTGCTGAAAATTGCATAAGAACATATTTTAGAAGTGACTACAAAATATGGTTGAGTCAAACTACATGTTTTAGCTATTTAAAGACTAGTCACATAAGCAAGAATTGTTCAACAAGGTCAAAGGCACCAAGAAGTGAGTTCAACAAAGGAAAAGGAAAGGCAGATGTTGAAAATTCTAGAGATGAGATGAACAAGACATGGAAGAGAAAGGAAGATTGTAGTACATCAAGTTCAGATGGGATCACTTCACCCAATTGGTCAAGTGATCACACCACCTCCAATTAAGAAATCAAGAGGTATGCATGAGACTAATATTTAATAGACATACTATACACTAGTTTCAAGGATTTAGTTCTATAAACATTATATTTGCATGGAGAAATATGCAAAATGTTGTTAAGAATCTAGAAGATATCTTTACATTTTGTTAGTTTTCATGTTACTGTCAAGCATGAAGAGTTTTACTTTAACTATTGAGTGAAATGTTAGTTGATGAAAAGATATTAGAGGTGATAGTGTTGACTGAATGCATAGCAGTTGCTGAGCATAAAGGAAACTTCATAGAAGTTGAGTGAGTTGAAATTTCTATTGAAGCCAAGCTTACAACTATGTAAGAATTAAGCATTAAATGTGAGGTTTTAAGGTCTATATGATCGATTTCTACTCATTTGACATAATTCAAATTTGAAGAAAAGCACAAAGAGCTAAAGGAGAATCGAAGAGATCATTCCAAGTGTTTGCAAGCAAGATTCAATAGTTTCTTGACACCATCTCAACAAATTTACAAAGGTATTTATCATGTGCCAATCTATGCAATTTGAATTTTTGTAAACCCTAGGTTATTTTAATGGCATCTAGTTCTTTAGTTCCTAAGGTTAAAGAAGGTAAGGAAGTTTTTAATGTATAATTGATAAGCAATGAGATCAATAACCAAACTTTAGAACTATTCTTGATATTACTTACAAGAAAGATCTATATGGTGTGTTATCAATGATACCACCACAAGTTTTAATGATTCAAGATGTGAGATATTGTTGAACATGCAAGGTGTGTAGCATAGGTGACATGGAGATTAGGGAATCCTATGGGAAACTATGTGAAAATGGAGTATTAAAAGACAAATTCAAAATTTTCGATAGAAAAGGGTTAACCTATGCCCTAGATTTCCCCAACATCTTCAAAATAGAATGGATAAAGAATAGAGTTCATGATAATTCTATATGGTTGGATAATGGGATCATGAAGATCACAAAGAATATTGTACATAGAGTAATAAGGTATCCAACCCTAGACCAGCCTAAAACCATGAGGAGTGACGCAAAAAATTTTATTGAGAAGAATAAAGGGGTAGTGTGGAAAAAAAGAGGAATGACAATTGACACTATCTTAGATCCCCTAATTGCTTTTGTAGTAAGGATTATAGCACACAAATTCTATCAATCTAGTAGGCTCAGCAATGTACCTTGTATTGTTGTTGACATGGGCTACAAGATAGTTAAGAAGGATCATACTTATGACCTTGCCAAGTTGTTGATGCAACATTTGTCAGAAAATTTGGGAGAAATAAGGAAGACCAAGAGTGTACAATGAAAATCTGGTTCAAATCTTGTATGTATATTATTCTATATACAAAATACATTCATTACTTTTGGTAAAGTTGCATGAAAGACAAATAGATCTATTGCAATGCAAATAGGTGAATTTATTGAGCAACTTGGAATTTTTTTAAGGTCTGTAATGACTGGCTACTTTGAAAATTTTAAGTAGTCAATGAAGAAAAGACTGAGGATACTAGTTTCACTAGTTGAGAAACATTTCAATGATGTTCGCTTTGTAGTTGACATTGATTTCACATATGTATAGGCTATAGTCCCAAGAGTAAGGTGGTTAAGACCACTAGGCTATGAGAATAATGTGAATGAGGCCTCTATAGCTATTACTATTAGGAATAACCTCAGAAAAAATAATAGTTACATAAAAATATAACCAATATCAAAAAATAATAGATCAAACAGAAGAGAACACAAGATACCGAGATTTAACATGGTTCACTTAATCCCTGGGCTACATCCACCAACAAAAAGTACAATAGTATTATTATCCAATGATTACAATCCACAGTCCCTTATAGCTCAATACCATTGTAAGAAGCTATAATATCACCATTACATTATGAAATCCCTAACCTTAAGCCTTTTTATAAAAGATTTTTCCACTTACAAAATTAGGGCTAGAATAAGTCATCCAATGGGAAAAATAGCAACTAACACCTTTTACAATATAAGGTCATTTTTGGCTTCAAGGGTGTTGCCCCCCAAAACCCCTATAGGGGCACTTCTCCTTGACCTCATCATAGGGGTGTTGCCCCCAAACCCTCATAGAAATAATATAGGGGGAAAAATGAGCAAAATAAAACTCTGAGTCTGATTAGGCTCCACATCACAAAAATTACATCATTACTTGTAGAGGAAATAGATAAGAGTACTACAGCCTTTGGAGATTATGATGTGGCTAAATCTAAAATTACAATGGATTTAAAGACTACCTTAGTTATCAAAAAGAAGAATAAAATGGTCAAGAAACTCAACGATAAATTTGATAGGGGGAAAAAGAATAAGAAGAAGATGACGATGAAGAAGGTTAAGATGTACCTTCCCAAGCACCATTGGCCATTACTCAAGGTCAAGGTGAAGACCAAGAAGAAGAGGTAGAAATTGAAGAAGGTGCCAAGGGAGAAGAAGCTAGTGAAGCACCTAAAACCACTGAGAAAAAGAAGATAAAAGTTAAGACTCTAGCAGTGAGAAAGCAAAAAAAGGTTGCAAAAATCATACAACCTAAGCCTATAGTTCCTACTACTATAGCAAGTAGAAGAGCTATTGATAAATAGGCTCAATAAGTAGAAAAACCAAAAGAGAAGAGGGCTAGATCAACTAGTAAAGAAGAAGAGTCTAAGAAGAGACCGAGGGGAAAGTATATAGCTCCAAATGAATCTAATGAAGAGAGGACATAATCTAATGACAACAACCAATTCAAAGTGACAAGTCATATTCCTTCCTTAGATTTAGATTATATATATGAAAACATAAAGAATAATGTTGACCTATCTAGTTTCACACATATTGAGTTTGATAAAATTGGGAAAATTGAGATGAACCAAGTAGAGGAGTCAATATATGTCATGATGGAAACATTCCAACAAACTCCAATTGAGATTGTCAACTAATTACCAAAAGATCTATATGATAGAGTTGAGCAAAAGTGGCAATATAGTCTCAATATAAAAATACAAATCAGAGACTACACTTGCATGTAAGTGATGCTAGAATTGGATAAGGTAACAATGAAAAATAAAATAAAGAAGCATGTAGGGAAATTTGTACCTAAATATAGGGCATTCAACATATTGCAAAATAATATTGAGGATGTTGTATAGAAGACTACCTAGTTGTGGAAGTCATTATATGGTTTGACAACACCCAAGGCAATAGAGAAATCAACTATTGAGGTAGGTGAGGAAAAAGATTAAAAAAAACAAGTAATAGAGGTTACCAAAGAAGATACTCAAAAAAATACAATTGTGGAAGGCACTAAAATTAACATAGACACACAAGCACTAGCTAAAGTTGAGCAACATATAGAACAAAGTGTACTAGATACGCTAGTGCCAAGTGCCAATCCTCAACATGAGTTGAATATAGACATTGATACTATAAAGATTATAAATGTTTCTAATACTATCACTTAGAACATCAAATTCCTTGTAGATGAAGACTTGAAGAAGATACTGATAAGATCCACTACCTAGGAGAAAATTTGTGAAAATCCTATACTAGTAAGTGTTGATAAGATTAACAAGGTCGACAAGGCATCTATAGGGGAGGAAATTCAGAAACAAGAGACATATATAGCCCCTCCTCAATCCACCATGGTACAAGCTACATTACCTATTGTAGTATGTCAAAGGAAGGAGACATCAATTTCTACTATCAGTACATTGGTACAAAGTGCTCAAGTCTCAGGCAATGAAAAGGAAAAAGAAAATGAGAAGGATTACCTGAGGAATAGGTTTTGTCTACTGTTAGTACATTGGTACATTACCTATAGAAGCACTGGTGACTTTTCCAAAAACTACTACTCCTCCAAGTTAAGCTCTTCATAGGCTAAGTATAGAAGCTATACCTTTATAATCATCAAGGTTGAGTGCAAGCACATCTAAGGTAGATGAAGTTACATCATTTGGTGATGTGAACTTGGATGAAGTGATTCTGTAGCCAAAATTTGATTTTGCAACCATCACTATTGAACAAATGAATGTACTACAAGATGTTCTTGCAAAGAAGAAAAACCAAGAACTTCTCAGAAGGGAGCATAGATAGAAGCAATTTTTTCTAGATATCAAGGAAATTTTTCTTGATGCATTTAGCCTACTAGTGCTAGAAGAAACAAAGCTTATCATAGAGTAGTTAACCAACTTAGTTGAGAAGGTTAATGACATAGACCTGGATTCAAATGTGAAATTACTTGAATGGTCTGAAAGAAAGTTTCAAAATAAGGTTAATGAAAAGATATCAAGTGCTATTGTACTATCACAGGTTGAGTTAGCAACCAAAGTTAACACTATGAAGAAGGTACTAGAAAACATTTTCTCTTTATATAACAAATTTTTTAATCCAACACTCTTCACACAAGAAGTCAAGAGTCACATAATAAGTTTAGAGAGTCATATGCACTGAACTAGCATGAATCTACCAAGTTCTTTATCCCATAGTGAGAAACATTTTAGGAATCTCCTGAACTCCCAAAGTTAGTTAGTAGTACTACATGCAGATGAAGCAACCATAAAGGCTAAATTGATCAACATCCAATCAATAATAACTCCACATATAGAGATATTGCACAAGGAACTAACCTTTTCTGAAACATTCATGAAGAAAGATCCACATCTTTCTACTAATGAAGGCTTAGTACACCTAGCTATCGAGTTGGCCATCCAAATCAAATTATTGGAGGTAGCTTGTGACAATTGGGATGCTACTTTGAAAATTATGCTTGAGGTCCATAAAACATTTTTGGACAAACACACTATAAGTGTATAACCCTTTGACCTAAGTGTCAAAAAGGGGAAGAAATTAGAGAAAAATTATGGGGGAGATAATGAAGGAGATAATATTTTTGGGGGAGCTACTATTTTTGAGAAAGGGGGAGCCAATGGTAGAAATAAAGTACATATATCATCTTATGCACATCTACTCACCAGGAGGAATGATTTTGGTTCATATACAAAAAAACACAATT
Organism: Cupressus sempervirens; assembly: GCA_028749045.1. Taxonomy (NCBI): domain Eukaryota; kingdom Viridiplantae; phylum Streptophyta; class Pinopsida; order Cupressales; family Cupressaceae; genus Cupressus; species Cupressus sempervirens. The sequence continues at coordinate 309,819,300 of CM053785.1, forward strand.
AACTTAGGGGGAGTTATTGAAATTTGATGTTTGACTAATGAGTCATAAGTTTTTGCAAAATTTTGAAGTTTTGAAATATTATATATAAGTGGATATTATTTGAGTTATGCTTGAAAGGCTTAAGGTTATTCATGCATGACCAAGTATTTTTTCCACTCATGTCAAAGGGGGAGATTGTTAATCTCACATTGGTTTTGACATATGAGTGACATTATACTTAAGCCATTTATCTAGTTCATGCCGAACAAGTAATATATTCCAAGCATAAGTTGTCAGATAGTATATGCCGAGTGAAAGATATTTAGTATGTGTCAAGTAACTAGTAAGTCCCGAGTCACTCAAGTTCCTAGTAGATAGTATGTGTCGAGTTATATAGATGGTGAATGATCAATGCATGCTAAGTCATTTAGATCTTGAGTTACAACATTGAAGTTTTAGTTGATGCCAACCATCAGGGACTTTTGATTTGAGTTATACAGTTTTGGCATAGTTGTTTGTAATGGCATAAATTTCTATGTAAATCATTTTTGAGCTAACTTAATGATTTTTTTTGTGATCTTAGATGATAAGAATGAATCTTTATTGTGAATCCATATGAATTACATGCATCCAATCAGAAAAGGGAAGGTTTAAGCGACAATATGGGTGAATCACAATCATTGATTCATACCTAACACTAAATCACCTAGGTCTTCTTAAGGAGGAAAAAACCCTATACTTTCTATGAAAGTGTAAGGAGAATTATAGAGAAGTTTACATGCACAAAAAGAGAATTCATGGTGACTAAGGAGTTGTGACTTGAGATGCATTATAGAATCAATTAGAGGTGAACAAAGCAAAGGAATTAGAGGAAAATAGAGATACATCTGATCAAAAAGGATCAAGTACAAAGTAGGAAAGAGGTGATTTGTCATCAATAAACAAAGTGCTAACTAAAGGATCATTGTTGAGACATTCTAACAAGTGAATCAAATAAATCTCTTAATAGAGTAGTCTTAATAGGGTGTTGTAAATCCTTTAATAGGGTGCTTACTTCATTGTAAGTTAAAGCCCTTTTACCAAGTACACTTCTAACATGGTGTTGAAATCATTTAATAGGGTAAGATCTAACAATATTGTAAGCCTTTAACAGGGTAGATCATGTTTCATGATGAAAACACTGTAACCTGCATTGGATACACTTTATTACTATAGTAGTGGAGATTTGTGGGTGTAATCCTCATCCTGTTTTTACCATCTCCTTGGAGGATTTCTTGGTAACCAAATATCTTGTGTCATACATGTGTTGAATTTTTTTGCTTCATACTATGGATGTATATGTTTAATTTTTTATTTTGCTTTATATGCATATATTGTGAGATGGATGTGTGGTGAATGATTTTGAGGTTGAAGTTTTAAGTGTTGATTCATCCCCCCTCCTAGAGTTTACTTTCCCTATTGTATTTCTAACATTACATACTGAACAACCAAAATGTTTTTCTATAAAATTCAAGGGAAAATATGTATGTAAACTCAAGAAATCTCTCTATCGACTCAAAAAAGCACCTCAAGATTGGTATGAAAGGATAGATAGCTACCTCACCAAACTAGGATACTCAAAGAATGCAGTTGATCTTAACATCTACTTCAAAATTTCTAATGATGACATGTTAATACTTTTTTTATATGTTTATGATATATTGATAACATGTAATGATCACTTGATTGAAAGATTCAAACAAGATCTTATAGTTGAATTTGAAATGAAGGATCTAGGTCTACTACATTATTTTTTAGGGCTAGAAGTCTGTCAAAAGAAAGATCACATTTTTCTAAATCAAGGAATGTACACTCAGGGCATCTTTACTAGATTTGGAATGATGCACAAAAAACCTCTAACAACTCCAATGGAAACTAATCTACACAACCTATTTAAAGAAGAAGCTGTGAATTTTGAGTTTATTGATCCCACTATTTACAAATAGATCATTGGATCACTTATGTATCTTCTAAATACTAGACTTGATATCTGCTATGTCACAAATGTGTTAATTCATTTTATGCATGAATTAAAGAAGATTCATTTGATGGATTCCAAACATATCTTGAGATATCTACGTGGCACTCTTGGTCTTGGTTTGTAGTACAAAAATGTAAAGACCAAACTTTAAGGATATACTAATTCTGATTGGGCTAGTGTTCCACAAACTACAAGAGTACTAAAATGTGTTACTTCAGTCTTGGATCAACTATAATATCCTGGTTTAGTAGAAAAGAAAAAATAGTCTCCTTGAGTTCCATTAAAGTTGAGTACATGAAAGCCTCCATGGAAGCATGTAAAGTAGTATGGCTAAGAAAGCTATTATTTGGACTCTTCGAAAAAAAACTAAGTCCTACAGTGATTCATTGTGATAACTAGATCTCCATCAAGCTTTTTGGAAATCCTTTTTCCCACAATCAATCAAAGCTCATTGAGACTCCTTATCATTATATAGGAGACATGGTTGACATAAATGTTATCAAGCTGATTTATATCAGCATAAATGAGCAAAATGCTAACATTTTCACCAAGCCTCTTGCAAAGTTGAAAATAGTGTACTTCAAAGGTAAAATTGGTATGACAATTTTATAATTACATTTGTAAATTAATATATTCATGAATAATTGAAATTTAGATTGTTTGAAAACTTATGTAATGAAAGGTGACGATCTTTCTTGTCTAAGATCACTAATATAAGGTGATGACCTTACTTACAGTTGGTCTATCTTCTAACACCAAAAGTGTTGAAGTAATTGGTATCCTTGCTCTTCGGGCTGAATTTTGTCAGACACATTGATAACCATCATGGTTCTTCAGGCCAGATTTATCCAGACACTATGAGAAATCTATTATGGTTCTTCAAGCTAGATTTTTGGTGGACACCATAATTTGACCACATTTTAAGTGGTGTATAATCTTGTGTTATAATTTCTTCAATTCCCTTCTTGCTAAAGAGGGATATATACACACATCTATATATACATATACATATATACATATATATACATATAGATATATAAATACATATACATATATATACATATATACCCATATATATACATATATATACATATATATATGTACATACATATATACATATATATATATATATATGCATATATATATATATATGTATATATGTATATATGTATATATGTATATATATATATGTATGTACATATATATATATATATATGTATATATATATGTATGTACATATATATTTGTATATATATATATATATATGTATGTACATAGATATATGTATATATATATATATATACATACATATATATATATATATACATATATATATGTACATACATATATACATATATACATATATACATATATACATATATATATATATATATATATATATATGTATGTATGTATATATATATATATATATATATATATATATACACCGAATGAGATAATATATAAATTGAGATAATATGTATCAAATGAGTTTAGTGTCGGGTGTTGTGGATAATCGATACCATGAACTGTCACCAGTCATTTGTTAAGGCAATGATTATTATAAAGTGAATCGGTATATTGATCAGTGCTTTCTAAGGTATGTGTTGAGTTATGGTTACGTAGGGTCATACCCCTATGTAAACATACCTCAATGCATGCATACATACATACATACATATATATATATTGCATGAATTCTAAATTCTAGATTAATCAATTACAAAGGCAATTCATCTCAGACTAATTAAAATCTACATGTGCACACACACACACACACCCACACACACATAACCATATCAGTACAAAGAAAAAAGGAAATCAATATTTATATATAAGGACATTTATTTTAGATTAAAAAATACATATATATTTATAAGAAATTGAATTGAAGTTGAATTGAAGACTATTCAAGATACTTACATATTCATATTGTAAAGTTAGTAATTCTCCACCAATAAATGATCATTAAACTTTACATAATTTATATGGGGTTAGAAGTTCTAGAGAAGAAGAGGTCTCAGCCATTATTTTAGAAAATTGAGTTTGTAAAAAAGTTCTAGTTTTTTAATGTAAATTATAGAAACAAGAATGAAACTCCCCCCACAATGTAATAGCCAAATCCTAGAAGCAATATGAAAGCCATAAAAGCAAGACAAAGAAATATATACTTTTGAAAATTATCTATGTACATGATAATTTTTTTGATGAAGAAAACTACAGATCTGAATAGAGCTCTCCAAGACCTTTCCAATGCTTATTCATTTATGTGCAAAATGAAGTCTAAACAAAAGAGATGTGCCTCTTGGAGCGTAAAAATTAAATTATATCTTTGACTATGAAAATAAGTATAAAAAATACAATATGAGGAGATCAAACCTACACCACTAGAAATTAGTTGGAACCATCTTTCTAATGGTATCTCATTTGTCCAATCTTGACACCATATGCCCAAGGTACAACCAAGAACCCATTAATTATTTTTATGAATGAAATATTCGACTATTTAAGGGCTATCAAATTTTTTCTCAGAATAGATGACTTCATGACTTGCATCTATAGACATGTACTACTGATGTTAGTGATTGTACAACTAATACATACATACTTTTCCTATTAAAAAAGGAAACACCCTTTAAAAAAATCTAAGCACTTTTATAAAAGAGGGTTTTTTAATTTGATGATTTGAAACTTAAAAAAGAATCAATCTTAGGAAGTGTACATGGTCTGGAGAAAAAAAATTGTCTTACCAGTTGTAGGACCTAGAAAATGGGCTAATGTCTGACATACTATGAGAAAATCACAAACCCAATAAACATATGTTAACACCCTCTAGTTTACCATGAAAGCCAAATGAATCAAAACAAGAAAGTAAAACTCCCTCTTTCATTTGTAGCTCTCATGTCCTTCTTTCTTCTCCATGTGATGTAGCTCCAAATTTCCTATAGTGCACACAATATTGAAGAAAAATTCTATGATAATGATGGTGCTATGAGAATACTTGAAGTTATGATTTTAGTGTGAGAGATGGAGTGAAAATACTAAAGGGCCAAGGAATCAAGAACTTAAGAATTAGGACCAGAAATGAGAGAAAGAATGCTCATTTTATAATCAACACGAAGGATGAGAACATTGGATTTATCACTCTTAGATATGTGACTTGGCACAAGATTCCTTTGAGAATTTATGAAACATATGACACAAGATTCCAAGTGTAGAATTGTATGATGCTTGGAAGTCAAACTTGGCTAAAGATGGAAGTGAACCTATGATGCATCATATGACACCTCAAACCCACTTAAAGCCAAGAATCTATGACAATGGAAGCCAAATATGGATGTGCATAAGAGAATAAGAATATTGTATTATGACATATCTTAGCCAAGTGTCAAAGGAGAATCCATGAGGTGTCACACCCATGTGTCATGACGATGTCAATATTTTGTGGAATATTTGAATTAAAAATTCATTATTCCACACAAATAGAAATTAGTAAAAATGGTATTAATGGTGGAAAATGTGACTTAGGAAATTGAGAATTTCCATGGTTTGTGAATGATGAACCAATTAATTAATAAAATTAATTAATTGAGGATGTTAATTAGGCAGAATAATTAGTAAGAATGACATAGGATTAAATTATGGGTTATTTAATCCTATAGAGAAAATTAGTAAATGATTAGCCAAATTGATTAAATAAGTGTGACAGTATCCTTTGATGAAAATGTGATGATGATATGAATTGAATAGGATGATGACATGTAGACCAAAGCCATGGTCAAATTGATTGATTGATTGAAATTGATAAGATGTCAAGGACTCATGACATGAATTAGAGATACATAACATTTAGTCGATATCATAAATGGTATAGGATTGAGATTGATATAGTTGATCATAATAACATCGATGAATGATATCAATATTATTAAAATGGTTGATAATGCCATGATTTGATATTGAAAGACTCAATGATGTCAAATATTGGATGACATGAATGATAGTTTAACGTAGCACTGAGAGCCATGATAGTAGTAAGGTTAGATTGATAAGATTTGATAGGTTTCCAAGGCATTGAAAGCCACAAAAATGCCTAGAATTGGATAGATGATGATTGATTTGGGATGTTTGATACATTCTAGGTTGATTATAACTAATTTTGGGTGATTTTGGGTAGATTTGGGTTGATTTTGAGTTGATTTGATATGATTTTGAGTTGATTTGAAGTGGTTGCAAGTTGATTTGATATGATTTCTGATGATGTTGAAATGGTTCCAAAATGATATGAAATTGATATGAATGATGATAGACACTATTGAGATACAATTAGGTTGGCCAAAAGATTAGAGTTAGTGGAATGAGAAAATGGGATGAATTAGTATGAAGAAGTGATGTTGATTCAATGGCCCAAGAGTATTTTCAAGGGTTACCACTCAAGATAGTGACCAAATAATGAAAATGATCACTCAATTTTTTCAAAATGAAGATAAAAATCCAACACAATTGATTGTTCAAAAATTAGAGTTCAAACACAAAAGTTATGGCCTTCAGAGTGTAACATAGGGGCTCCATGAGCAATTCTAGGCATCTTGCTACCCCAAGTGTGCCCAAAATGCACCCAAGTGTGCCTAATGCACACTTGGTTAGCCTAAGTGTGCTATGACAGTGCCAAGTACACCCATGGTGCACTTGGGAAGGCCAAGTGCACCTTAAAAGTGTAGATTGCACCCTAGAAGGCTCTGGGGGCCAAAAATAGCCTGACTGGACTCAAAATGACCTAAAACTTTGTGTGCATGCCAAAAATGGTGGAAAGAGGTTAAAAAATGAGTGAAATTAGTTAAACATGGTCACATTTGGTCAAACTAGTTAAACAAAGGTCAGATTAAGGTTGGACTAGGTGGAAAACCCTAGAAGGTTGACAAACAGTGTAGGATGATGCAAGAATGTAGGAATGCAAGATGAAGATGATTTGGTGTATTGGAACACATGATCATGGTGGTGAATGAATATATGAATGAAAGAAGACCCAAGGTATGAGATGAGGACCAACTAGAATTAGGTGCAAACTTTTGGTGCTATATGTCAAATGGAGCTTCATTTTGATGAAACTATAGATGCAAACCATTTTTGAGCATCTACATTTTGCCCCTCTTTGATACAATGTGATTTAGAGTGTTGTGTTAAATAATAATGATGAGAAGGCCATAAAAACATATATATATATATATATATATATATATATATATATATATATATATATATATATATATATATATATATATATATATATATATATATATATATATATATATATATATATATATATATATATATATATATATATATATATATATATATATATGGGTGCCCCCTTCAGAAATTGACTAAGATATGCATATGGTAGGTTAATTTGTTGATAATGAGATGCAAGGTAGTGGATGAAGAAGACATAAAAGATGGAGGAGATGAGATGAGGAAATGTTAGTATGATGAGAAGACTTTTGCTTTTGTAAAGTGCACTATATGTCAAATGGAGCTTTATTTTGATATGGAAAATGGAATGCAACACATCGTGGCATAAAGGGCCAGAGTGCTAATGCAAACCTTTTGCATAAACAAGCATGATGCAAACAAAAAAATGAACCTGTCCTTCCTAAGGCATATATACATGTCCCAAAATCTAAAAGGTACATTGTAACAAATAGAAAATAAAAGATGACGATGAACCATCCTGGCCACTCTCATAGACCAGTTTATATCATTGAGTGGCATAGGAACACGATCGAAGAAAAAAAAAGCAAAAAAAAAAAATCACTCACTAAATAGCATGAACCAACAACCATTCTTGTCCATTATTACTTTCTTTTTAGTGTTTGAGGTCCTTAGATAGTGTTTGATAGGTTGATCACGTGGTGTTTGCAATTGTTGGTTTAGTTGATAGGTTCATAGTGACATGTTGGATTGATTATTGGCTCACGTTGCTCAAATAAGTGTGATTGTCATTGAAGTGCAATGCTTTGAGTTTCAGTCTAAAAAGGTGCAAATGTTTACACAAAAGGTGTGATTATTTACAAGGTTTATTACAGATTTTTGATGGGTTTTGTGATTTTTAGGATTTCTTCAAGACATTTTATGATTTTTAGGTTTTACTTTAGGACATTTTTTAATTTTTAGTGATTTGTTTAGGACATTTTATGATTTTTAGTGATTTTTTTAGGACATTTTACGATTTTTAGTGAATTTGTTCAAGATATTTTATGATTTTTAAAAAATTTTCAGGATCATATTTGAATTTTTAGGATTTTTTCAGGATCATATTTGAATTTTTAGGATTGTCTTAGGATTGTATTTGAATTTTTTAGGATTTTTTTAGGATTGTATTTGAATTTTTAGGATTTTTTTAGGATCATAGAAGCATATACAAGTGTTAGCTCCAATCTCTTATGCAATAGGTCTAATGGATAAAAAGTTCTTAGGGATATGCCCCCAGTTCAAGTTCAAACTCATGCACCATGTAGGTAATATGCCCTCAGACAAGACAAACTATGTACAAAGGCCAATGACAGAGTATGTAGAGATTGGTGAAGGTAAGATAACAATGGAAATTAATGAGTTCATGAGCCGTGATCAAGGAGTAGGGATGCCTTGTAATATGAAGGATATGATTAGGGAATGACAAAAGGGGAGAAAACCAAATGGAATCCTGATAGATGGAGGAGCAACAACTGATTACACATGGTGCTTGTTTGCCAAGTTTTCACCATGGTACTTGCCCAAAGTGCCTATTCGCTAGGTTTTCACTTTTGGATAGAATTTTTCTCTTGACTCAAATTTTAGTGCCAAGATTCCTTTTTGTTAGGTTTCCATCAATGCATTTATTTTTTCATGACTTTTTTCACTTTTTTTTTCCATGACTTTTTATGTTTATTTTTTGATATTTTTTCAGGACTTTTTGTCATTTTTTTGATTTTTTTTAGGACTTTAAGATAGAATCAAGTGTAGTACTTGCGAAGATGCATGTTGTTGATAGACATGGGAAATGGTTCACCCTTTGGAGTCACAACCTGATATACTCCAAAAACAAATGATGCAGTAACTACATAAGGTCCTTCCCAATTTTTTTCAAATTTGCCTTGTTTTTCTCTATGCTGTTGGGTCTTATAGTTCATCTTCAAGACCAGATCATTAACCTCAAAATGATGACCTCAAAATTTATTTTTATAGCTCTATTTGACTTAGTTTTGGTAAGCTTGTAAATGTGTCAAGGTAGCTAGTCTCCATTCATCAAGCATCTCCACCTCATGGAGTCTAGATATTCGATAGTTTTCATCATCAACAACATCTTGTAGGGACACTCTCAATGATGGAATTTCAACTTCAATGGGAAGGATGGCCTCAGTACCATAGACAAGAGAGTATGGCATTGCACTAGTAGGATCATGCACACTTGTTCAGTAGACCCAAAGAGATGGATTTAGTTGTAGGTGCTAGTCTTGTCCAGAATCATTGACAGTCTTTTGGAGAATCTTAACAATGGTCTTATTAGATACTTCTACTTGGCCATTGCCTTCTGGATGGTAAATACTATAATATCCATGGTAGATGTTTTACTTCTCATAGAGCTTGTCCACATTCTTGTTTTGAAACAAACTACCATGGTTAGTAATAATAGCCAAGGGTACTCCATACTGACATATGATGCAGTTTAGAATAAACCTTGAAATTTTCTTTCTAGTAGTAAAATTCAGAGGGACAACTTCAACTCACTTGGTAAAATATTCTATTGCTGTGATAATGAACTTATGACCATTAGAGGATGGAGGAGAAATAGCTCCAATAAGATCAAATGCCCATTGTGAAAAGGGCCATGGAGATATGATTGGCTACAATTCTTGTGCTGGTGAATGGATCAGATTGCTATGTATCTGACACTTATGACATGTTCTAGAAAAATCATGGGCATCTTGTTCCATGGTTGGCCAATAATATCCATCTCTAAGAAGTTTCTTGGCTAGAGTAAAACCATTGAAATGACCTCCACATATACCTTCATGAACCCCATGTAAGGTTGTTTCAACATCTTGTGAGTCAAGGCATCTGAGAAGGGTTTGGTCAAAGGATCTCTTGTAAAGGGTGTCATTGAGGATGATGTATCTAGTGGCTTGATGGATAAAGGCTTGAAGGTCATTTTTGGATAAGTTGGGTGGTAGGATTTGGGTGTGTATGTAATTGTAAATGTCTTGATACTAGGGTGAATTGGTACCAACAAGTTCACACACAAACTTAGATTGAGGGAGCTCAAATACTTGAATCAAGAGTTTCTCAACTAGGAATTCATAATGTTCCACATTTTGAGGCATATCAATCATAGAAGTGATGGTAGCCATAGCATCAACTTACTTGTTGTGTATTCTTGGTAGCTGACAAAAAGAGATAGTGACAAATTTAGACTTAAGGAAGTCCGCCACCTACTTATAAGGCATTAACTTATCATCTTTGGTTTCATAGGTTTCATTGACTTGGTGGATGACCAACGAGGAATCACCAAAGAGTTGTTAATGATGAATGTTCCATTGGATAGCTATCTTGAGTCCTGTGATTAGTGCCTCATATTTTGCTATGTTGTTTGTATAATGGAATACTATCATTTATGACTTGGGAATTATGTCTCCTTGGGGAGTGATAAACATAATGCTGGCTCCTGAACCATTTCATGTATGTGATCCATCAAATTAAAGGTTCCATTCATTAGCTATATCCATGTTAAATATGGTTTCATCCAAAAAGTCGATCAACATAGGATGATCATCTATCATAGGTGCTTCTGCTAACTAATCTTCTATCACTTGCCCTTTGATTGCCTTTTTGTCTACATATTCAATGTCAAATTCACTAAGGATCATGACTTATTTGGATAAGTGTCCTATGAGAGTAGTCCTACTTAGGAGATACTTCAGTGGGTCAATCTTAGAGATGAGCATTGTTTTATGATGGAGCATGTAATGTCTCAACCTTTGGGCTGCAAAGACAACAACAAGGCAAGCTCATTCAATGAGTGAATAATCTAGTTCATAGCCCACATGTGTTCTGCTGATGTAATATATGGATCACTCTCATCCTTGTTCATCATTTTGTGCTTAGAGAGCTCCTAATGCTATATCTATAGCATATATGTATAGAATGAGTGGTTTTCTTGGAATAGGAGCCATTAAAACTAGTGGATGTAGAAGATAATCCTTGAGCTATTGGAAATATTCTTGGCACTGCTTGTTCCATTGAAAGGATACTCCCTTACATAAGAGGTGTTGAAAAGAGTGACACTTGTCTCCCAGTTGTGCAATGAATCTACAAAGGGAATTTAATCTTCCTTGTAGTCCTCTTAAGGTTTTCAAATTTTTTGGAGGAGGCATGTCAAATATTGCTTTTACTTTCTCAAGAGCCACTTTAATGCCTTGTTGAGAAAAAATGTATCCTAGGAGATTTCTAGAAACAACCCTAAATACAAACTTTTTTGGATTTAGATAGAGCTTATAGCTTTCCATTCTATTGAATATCTAGTCTAGGATGCCCAAATGATCTTTTCTTTTATAGGATTTGCAAAGTAAGTCATCAATATAGTCTTCCATTAGGATGTGCATGAAATCATGGAAGATGGTAGTCATTGCTCTTTGATATGTTGCCCCAGCATTTTAAAGACCAAATGGCATGATGTTCCAATAGTATGTTCCCCAAGCGCATGTAAAAGCTATTTTTTGTTGATCTTTAGGGGCTATTCCTATCTAATTATAGCCAAAAAAGCCATCCATCAGTGATAACATCTCATACCTAGCAGTCATGTCTACAATGATATCTGTATTTGGTAAAGGAAAATCATCCTTAGGACATGCCTGTTTAAGATCATGGAAGTCAATGCATATTCAAATGCCCCCAGAGTGTTTTCTTACTAGTACTAGATTGGATATCTACTTTGCCTAATCAATGGGTCTTATGAAGCTGACATCCAATCATTTCTTCAATTTAGCTTTGACAAGGAGGGCAACTTGAGGATGCATTTTTCTCAAGTTTTTCTTTACTAGTTTTATTCCTGGTTTGAGTGGCAAATGATGAAGGACTAGTTTAGGATCTAATCTGGGCATGTCTGCATAAGACAAAGAAAAGTTGATCTGTCTCTCTAGAAAGAATTTGATAAATTCATTCTTTTCTTCTGGTGATAATGAGGCTGCAAAATGTATGACCTTGGGTTTGTTAGGATTTCCCAGATTAATCTCTTCTATCATTTCCAAAAGTAATGCTAATCTTTCATTCAATGGGGGTGTGTCCAATCTTCCATCCTTGGGTGCCTTAGGGAGGTTTTCACCCTCAGACACGTCCTTTTATTTTTACTTTTTCATGGTCTAATGGCACCTTTTGATTTTCACCAAGAGACCTACTTGTGTCTTTTTTTGTTATTTTCTCAATTTTGTAACTGGAAGGTGGAGTTGACTCCCCAAAATATGCCATGATGTTTAGATCAATGGAAAATCCAAACTTGTGATTGCCTTGTGGTAAATCTTCATAGAGCTTAAAGAACTCTATGATGGCATCATCATTTTCAAACTGGTCAAACATTGGTGGTCCTTACTGGTCCCAATCAATAAGTTTATGGAAAACTAGGGAAATGCCATCATTGGTATTGAATAAGCTTTGGTCAAAGGCATATGTATGGATATCTGCTTCAGTGATATCATCGAGATCATGTTTAGAAGTAGGAGGGCTTGGATCCCAAAATGTTTCGATCCAAGATGAATAATTGGTTGGAGTGATAGGTGGATTTACATGTTTGTCTTCCATAGGTAGGCTATTCAGGTCAACAAACATATGATCAAGACTGAGGGAGGTATCAGGATCATCAATGTTGGATACAGATTGGATGGGTTTAGATTGGGCATTCTTGGATGCCTTGTCATCATTTGAAGCATTCACATCCTTAGATGAGGATGAATTAGTATTAAGAAGACCCAAAAAAAATAGTTTGAATCCAAGTCCCAAGCTTTGAGGTTGTCCTGATGCAGTGATGGGTTGAACAATGCCTTGCTTTTGAGGTCCCAGGCCACTACATCTATCATATCCCTTTTTCCACATGATGGTATTTTTCCACATCTATCATATCCCTTTTTCCACATGATGGTATTTTCTATGAACATGTCTATGAAAATACCTAAGCTTCTCCAATGAATTAACAATGTGATAAATGGTTCTCCCATCTTTTGTTTAGTTGAGCTCAAATTAGAAAGTGTCACCTAATTCGCAAGGTTAAAGACAAAGTGGGAGATGAACTTGTCTACTAGCTCTAACCAAGATTTGATCATACCAGGAATTTTGGAGTACCATTCAAGTGTGGGCCCACCTAGAGAATGAGGGAATAACCTAATGAGGTAAGTGTGCTCATCATTGAGTTTGGTACAAGAGGCACAAAATTCTTGGATATGATCAACAGGGTTGCCTTTTCCTTAGTATTTTTCAAATCTTGGAGCCTAAAAGTGTTTTGGGAATGGAGGGATATATAGACTTTTATCGAATGGATTAGGACATAGGTCCCTTTCTATATATAGAGCCTATTTCTTTTGGACTCCCAATGCCTTGACTTGTTTGGAAAGTTGTTTGAATTTTTGCAATAGCTCTTCATTAGGGTTTTGCATGATAGCTTCCCTTCAATTCTTTTGTGCCTATGAGTAGACCGTTTGCTATGGAAAGAACTATGTCTACTTGGTTCTAACATTTCTGTGTCTGATTAGTCTGGTGATGTGTCACTAGGTCATGAAGGTATGTTAGTACCTCAAAGATAGAAAGGTCCCTACTGTGACACATGTTGGGGTACTTGTTGTGGTATTTGATGTGGCACTTGTTACAGTATCGAATGTGATTAATGTACCATGTGTTGTTGTTGTGCCTTTTTTTGTGGTTTTTGTTGGGATACCTCTGTTGGTTGTATGTGAGACCATGTATGTGATTGTTTTTGTAGAGGTATCTATTGAGGTTGTTGTGGCATGTGCTATTGTTGTAATAAATGTTTTTGGTATGCAATTTTTTGCTCAAGGCATCTTTGGTATTCCAGCTATTGTTTGAGATGCTCTTGTTGTTTAGTAAATAAGGCTTGTTGTTGTTTGAATTGTTGTTGATACATTGTGTGTAAATCAAGTGGGTTTACATTGGAGTGCATGTTAGAGATGTTGGATCCTTGCACCACTTGAGGTTGTTTGCTATTGATATGTTGCATGTGTGTTGGAAACATTAAGTTCTTGGACTATTGCAGGTTGGTGTTGTTGGGGTAGTTGGTTATACCCTTGAGAATTTCCCACCATGTTGGTATTGTCACTTTGGCACCTTTGTGTGTTAGAGGTTTCTCCTTGGGACATCATATTGAATTGACCATGAGGTTCATTCCTTTTGGGAATAGGTGTAATTTCAATAAGAATTTTCTTTTGTGCATCAATAGGGATTTTTGTAGTTGATGTTTCACATGGTGTACTTGTGGGAGGCTCGATAACATTTGATGTCATAACACTTGGTAGGGTTAGGAGAAAATGTGTACTTTGTTGATTTGTCTCCAAAGGAGGTATGTTTGGCTTTCGGCCTAGAGCACAATTCCCTTTAGGCACATCTTGTTGTTGGACCATGTGATTGAGATCAAGTCTTAATGTCCTCTTAGGATACTTAGGAAGAGTTTTATTTTCCTTTATTGGTTGTGGTTCATTAAACAAGGGATTAATGTTGATGTGTTCAAATGTACTTTGGAGGATTTAAATAGTTGATTCTTGGTGGGACCTTATAGGTGCCATTATCATGTTTGAAAACTCCAAAGGTTGTTTTCCCTTATCTAAGTCCAAATTGATCATGGGTTGTATGTTTGGACTTAGGTCCCTTCACATTTGGGTTGAATTTGAAAATTTCTTGGGCTGCCAAAAGTTTGAAGTTCTTGCAATTTTTTTTTCTTGACATGCCCTAACCATTTCTTCATCAATGGTGCCATAATCAGAGTCATCACTTAGGTCTACAATACCTTCTTGTATGTTTGATGTATTATAGTTGAAGGTACTTGTAGTGGGTTTTCTGAATTCAAAGGAGTGTGTTTGTTCATCCTCGAGTGTGGTTGGTACACTTCCACCTCCGGGTGGTATTGGCATGAATATTAGTTCAAAGTCAAGACTCAATTGAACCATCCCATGTGTAGGGGAAATTTTTGAAGGAAACCTCATGTTAGGTGCATTTTTTAGGGTTTGTTACATCATCTCTTGGTTTTGGTGATCTTGTGGATACATGTTTAAAGGGTCTGCAAGTAAAGGTTGTGATGCCTCAATTTGGTCTTCATTAAAGGTTTGTTGGGTTTTCTTGCTCTTCTCTTTTCTTGGATGAGATTTTGGTTATGTTGGTGCCTCAAAAAACAAAGGTTGATAAAGTTCTTTAGGTCTCTAAGATGATTGTGTCCTAGTGAGTGTTGGCATGATACCTAAGGATACAAATGCTGTGGAGGAAAACCTAAATGGACTCCCTGCCTCCCAAGTCTGCACCTAAACTATCAACTACCCTCAAACAGGACCAAGTGTACCCTTGGTGCACTTGGGGCTATGAAGGTAAGTAGTTGGTAAGTAGGAGGTATGTAATGGGTAAACAGAGGTGTTAGGATGCCTAAAATGAAAAATGTGAATGATTTGAGTGTTTTGCAAGGTTTAGGCATGCAATGCAAGGTGTGGATGTGTAGATTAGGGTTTTGGAACCTAGAATGAAGTCCCTAATTAAAAAATGTGCTCTAAAACTACCAAGTGCACTCTAAAACTACCAACTATGCACCTAAAGTGTGCAGTTGGTAAAATAGGTCAAAACTTGAAAATTAGGATGTGGGTATGCAAGATATGAATGTTTTTTTGGATTTTTAGGTGTCTAAGGATGTTGTGAAACCTAGGAAAATGTCAAATGAAGTGGGGTTTTAATATTGAAAGATGAAAATTTCCTAGGGAAACCATGCAAATGTCCTAGGGAAAACATGCAAATGCAAATACAAAGTGATGTTTTGGAGATTGACTAAGGGAGATGAAAATGACCCTATAGTACGAAAAATGAAGGTTATGGTTGGATTTTGGACTTGGTAATGATGCTAGGGGTTGATGTATGCAAGGTAGAATATGAAAGAGATGGTGTTATAGGGTTGAAAATGATGTTTGGGATATGTGAAATGAGGGTATGTGATCAAGAAGATAATTTGGTTGATGGACAAGTTGATAGGAATTGATAGTGAGAATGATGCTAGGACTTTGAAGAATGCAAGATGAAGGGGATATAACACTAGGGTAAGTAAAAATGATGTTTATGGACTATAGGAATTATATGTTTATGCTAATGATAAAGGTATATGCAAGGTTTTGAACTTAGGTGGAATCTTTAGAAAGTATTTTGTCTAGGAGTTTAACCTTGTGATAATGAACTTTGGATCTTGACCAAAAAGTGATAAAGGACAAAAAGATCAAAATGATAGAGATGAAAAGGTAAAATATATCAAGACATAGATAGATTTTGACCAAAGAAAATGATAAGAAAAATAGAAAGACTAATCAAGATTCATCATCCATCAACACTAGGAGATACTCTAGGACTCATACTTTGTTTAGATTTTTGACTAAATTCAAAGGTTTTGGGGTTCAAAATGATGTTTAGGTGACTCAAAATGGTAGTTATGATGATTGAATATGCAATGTGGACATGTCCTAAGATGAAAAGTGGGGTTTTGAGTGCAAGATGTGGTTTTGGGTCACGTGTAGAATGAGGACCTATAGGGGCTCCTAAATGCAGTTTTGGGGTCCTAAAATGTAGTTTGGAGGCCCAAAATGGTCATACAAGTGCCCAACTACACCCTGATAGCACCAAGTGCACTCTAAAAATATGAACTATTTATATGGTGTAGTTGGGGCTAGTTTGGGATTAGTTGGTAGTTTCATGGTGCAATTGGGAGGCTGGATTGAAGGGTTGTTGATTCTGAGCAAGGTGGTTGTCAAGTTGCTATGACAGGAAGCTAAGATGTTGGGGTTAATGTTATGATGGGTTAGGAGATGTAGAATTAAGGTTAAAATGTAGGAAATGATTTCCTAAGTGAAGATAATGAAGGTTAGGAGGTGCAGAATGCAAATCAGGGCATGCTAAGACAGGAGGACCTATCTAGGTACCTAAGGACAATATTGAGGCCTCAAAATGTTGTCTGGAAGCCCAAAATGGGTTCTCAAACTACCAAGTGCACTTAGATAGTACCAAATACACTGATGGTGTGGTTGGGGCTAGTTTGGGCATAGTTGGTAAACTAGGCTGAAACTAAGGCAATTTTGAGTGCTAAGGTTTCCAGATTGATGCCATAGTGAGGTAAATAATAGAGGAAAATGCTAAGACCAAAATGGAGGCTTAGAATGATGTTTAGGACACCTAAAATGATGGTTAAAGTGTTCAAGATGAGATTTAGGTATGAAAAGATGCAAGATGGGCAATGCAAAATGCAAGTTTGGGGGTTGAAATGCAAAGAATGTAGGCTAAACCCTAATGAGTGCAATATGAAAGATGAGGAATAATAAGTGAAGAATAAAATATGCAAGATGAAGCCTAGATAATGCAAGTATGATGGTCAAAACTAGGGTGAATGCAAGTGGTTTCTATGAAAGGATGAAACCTATGTTATGCCAAGCACATTTAGGATCACAAGTTGCCATGTTTTCTAAGCCTTGAATGTATTGGACAAAGTTCATAAAGTCTTGAAAATAGTTGAAATGTTTTGATAGTGTTTGATGTTATCCAAGATGTAAATTTGAATGTTAGCTTTATCTTGATTAATGTTTTACACACACACAAGACACATTAAGACAAGAATACTTGTTGTTAAAAGTGAACAAGCACACCACAACCTAGGCTTTAGGACTCTATCTACTAAATTCCTACTTGAACCAAAGTTTAGCCATACTTATCAAGAGTGGACAACCTAGGATCTTGGCACCATAGGCTCCCCCTTATAGTGCACTCACTTCTCAGGGCTACCAAGATCCACTTCCTGAGGGGCATGACTTCCCAAGGGATTTTTGCCTCTACTAAGGACCGTGAGAATGTAGGATGTCTTAACAGGCATGGGTAACCCCTTGAGCTAGTGGATAGAAGGGATTTTGGCCACTAAAACAAGGTTTCTAGTAAGGGCATTCCATTCAAAAAGTAAATGATAAAATTTTGTAGAAGGTCTCCTAGCCCCGAGAACTAGGGTTTGACATACCACAATGGTACTGGAGGAGAGCTATCACTCAGCAATACCACTGACATAGCTTTCACTATAATCAAGTTTTATATATTAGTTGGAATGTTGACCTATTTTTTGGCCCATTACTACTCTGAAGTCATCCCCTGGCATACCCAATATCGAGTATCTTGGTCCAAGGTAGGTTTCCTATAAAAGTCACACAGATTTCTCTTACATCCAAGAAACATGAATGGAGAGGGGAGAGGATATGTCCATGTAACCCCTAGGGTTTTAAACACCATAGACATGCCAAGTAGAAAAGAAAAAGCTTATTTTAAGCAGCAAATGAAGTGTTACCTAATCTAAGAAATCCACACACATGGTTTTAACAAACACACAAGGTCTTCGAAAATGTCTTGTAAACAAATGTTAGTAGTTTTTCAATGCTTAGTCTTCATCCAATGATTGCCACATGCTGCAAATAGACTATTAGTAACACAAAATCATCTAACCTATGTCCTAGAAGCAAAAGGAAACCTTAGGTGCAAATTTTGATTGAAACAAGTGCTTTCTATGAACCAAGTGCTCTCTAACAGAGTAGACTGCACCCTAGAAGGCTAGAATGACCTAGAATGTCTCCAAGTGCACTTAGATAGTGCTAACTACACCCATGATGCACTTGGGACTTAAAAGGGTGTAGTTCGTAGTTTCTGGGTGTAGTTGGGAGGTCAGTGGAAAGTTGTGGGGAAATGGTGCCTAAATGAGACATAGAAACTAGAAATTTTGAAACCTATACTATCAAGTGTGCCTAGACAGTGCAGACTATACCCATGGTGTAGTTAGGGCCCAGAAGGGCACAGTTGTAGTTTTTGGGTGTAGTTGGGAAGTGAGGAATAGAAAACAAGGGTTATGGTGTCTCCTAGGTCCCCAAAACTACCTCCTAGGGATCCCAAGTGTGCCTTGATAGAGTAGAGTGCACCCTAGGAGTGCAAGCTAACAAAATACATGAAACAAGAGCATACAAGAATCTTACTAGGCCCCCTAATTAATCTAGGTATGATAAGGAAGTGTAGATAGTTGTTATACCCTTCCAAATGAGCTCCTTCCTTGCACCTACAAGCACAAAACAAGAAAACCCAAGTTAGATAAGCATGTTCACGTAGGGTTAACCAAATGTAGGAACTAGAAAATGGGCTAATGTCTTACATACTATGAGAAAATCACATACCCAATAAACATATGTTACAACCTCTAGTCTACCATGAAAGCCAAATGAATCAAAATAGGAAAGTAAATCTAAAACTCCCTCTTTCATTTGTAGCTCCAATGTCCTTCTTTCTTCTCCATGTGATGTAGCTCCAAATTGCCTATAGTGCAAACAGTATTGAAGAAAAAGTCTATGATAATGATGGTGATATGAGAATACTTGAAGTTGTGATTTTAGTGTGAGAGCTAGAATGAAAATACTAAAGAGCCAAGGACTCAAGAACTCAAGAATTAGGACTGGAAATGAGAGAAAGAATGCTCATTTTATAATCAACACGGACGATAAGAGCATTGGATTTGTCACCCTTAGATATGTGACTTGGCATGAGATTCCTTTGAGAATCTATGACACATATGACACAAGATGCCAAGTGTAGAATTGTATGACACTTGGAAGTCAAACTTGGCTAAAGATGGAAGAGAATCTATGACGCGTCATATGACACCTCAAACCCACTTAAAGCCAAGAATCTATGACAATGGAAGCCAAATATAGATGTGCATAAGAGAATAAGAATATTGTATTATGACATATCTTAGCCAAGTGTCAAAGTAGAATCCACGAGGTGTAACACCCATGTGTCATGATGATGTCAATATTTTGTGGAATATTTGAATTAAAAATCCATTATTCCACACAAATAGAAATTAGTGAAAATGGAATTAATGGTGGAAAATGTGAATTAGGAAATTGAGAATTTCCATGGTTTGTGAATGATGAACCAATTAATTAATTGAGGATTTTAATTAGGAAGAATGATTAGTAAGAATGACATAGGATTAAATTATGGGTCATTTAATCCTATAGAGAAAATAAGTAAATAATTGGCCAAATTGATTAAATAAGTGTGACAGTATCCTTTGATGAAAATATGATGATGATATAAATTGAATAGGATGATGAGAAGTAGACCAAAGCCATGGTCAAATTGATTTATTGATTGAAATTGATAAGATTCCAAGGACACATGACATGAATTAGAGATATGTAACATTTAACTAATATCGTAAATGCTACAGG
The DNA here is from genome assembly GCA_028749045.1 of Cupressus sempervirens. Classification (NCBI taxonomy): domain Eukaryota; kingdom Viridiplantae; phylum Streptophyta; class Pinopsida; order Cupressales; family Cupressaceae; genus Cupressus; species Cupressus sempervirens. The sequence continues at coordinate 309,839,823 of CM053785.1, forward strand.
ATTGAGATTGATTGATATGGTTGATCATAATAACATTGATGAATGTTGTCAATATTATTACACTAGTTGATAATGTTAGAATCTGAAAAGATTAATAACCTAGAAAACTAGTGCAAAGAGTAAATATCTAAACTATGAATGCAAATGATACAAAATCAAAATAGCATCATAGAGTTAGTCTCCAAGAGGGTAATGCAAATGCTGGAAGAAAAATAGCATTAAGAGGATGCAAAAACAAGAGATGCAACTACAAGCTAGGTAGCATGCTTATATAGGCTAGGAAGAGGGAGGAGGTGTCAACACCAACCAATGAGGAGCAACCATCTATCAGACTAAAGATAGCAAAGTATCTTCCCAAGATAGCTAATGGATGCTCACATGTAGGAAGGTGACACCTCACAACCATTCACCTAATAAGACATGCTTTATTAACCTAAGCAAGATTATTAAAAAGTGTAGGAAAAACCTAGCAAAATAGGAAAAATAAAAAACTACACTAACACCCCCCCATAACCGAAGCTTAGGTGGATGTAGAAATGGGTCCCGGTAAGTCAAGCCTGATGAGGTACCCATGTACATAAGATTTATCAAAAGAGAGAGAAAAGAGACCCCCCCACAAAAAGGTCAGGACTCCGAGTGAGAGGAAGAGGCCCCCCCAAAAGATGAAGCATCCTGCACCCCCAGCAAAGCTCGCAAATGAAGGAACTTGCTCTCAGTGAAGGGTTTGGTGAAGATATCAGCAACTTGCTTTGAAGTAGGACAATAGCGAAGGTCAATGACATGACCATGGATGAGCTCCCGGATGTAGTGCATGTGGACCTCTATGTGTTTGGTCTGTTGATGATGAACTGGATTCTGTGAGATCTGAATGGCACTCTGGTTGTCACAAAATATGAATGATGGCCATTTGATCTGGATACCAAACTCAGTGAGAAGATGTTGAATCCAAATGGCCTCAGTGGCAGCATTCATAGCCCCCCGATACTTAGCCTTAGTAGAAGACAAAGCAATAGCAGACTGCTTTTTGCTCGACCAATAAATAGGACCTAACCCAAGTGAGAAGCTATACCCTAAAGTAGACTTGCGATCCTCAGAATCACCTGCCCAATCTGAATCTATGTAGCCCACCAAATCAAGCTCAATACCTGTTGCGTAGTGAATCCCACAACTATGAGAACCCTGAATGTAGTGAAGGATCCGCTTGGCTGCTTTCCAGTGTAACTCATGGGCTCTTACATGAATCAAGAGACCATGCCTACAGCATAGGAGATGTCAGGTCTTGTATGAGTCAGATAAATGAGACTCCCAACAAGTTGGTAGTATAAAGTGCCATCAACAAGTGGAGAAGAACATTGAGCCTCAAGTTTGACTCCAGAAAGGAAGGGAGTCAGAGCAGGCTTATAGTCAGCCATATGAAACCTCGAGAGTAAATCTAGAGCATACTTGGATTGTGTGATGGTGATCCCAGAAGGAGACTGAAGGATCTCAATCTCGAGAAAGTAATGCAACAAGCCCAAGTCAGTCATCAAAAAATTGTCTTGAAGGGCCACTTTGATAGCCTTAATGGTGGGTGAATAACTTCTTGTGATTAGCAAGTCATCAACATACAAAACCAAAAATAAAGGTGAATCACCTTGTTGCAAAATGTACACATTAGGATCAGAATGGCACCGAGTGAACCCAACTGATAGAAGGAAGGAGTCCATCTTGGCATACCAGGCTCGAGGAGCCTGTTTGAGGCCATAGAGAGACTTTCAAAGATGACACACAAGTGAAGAATCCTAAAGGAAGCCTTGTGGCTGCTCCATGTAGATCTCCTCATGAAGGTCACCATGAAGAAAAACACTCTTCACATCCATCTGATGTACTTCCCAACGATTAGCTGCAGCAATGGCAAGAACAATTCGAATGGAATTCATTCGGGCAACTGGTGCAAAAGTCTTAGAGTAGTCAATCCCAGGAACCTGGGAGAATCCTTTGGCGACCAAGCGAGCCTTGTGTTTGTCAACTGACCCATCTGCTGCAAATTTTGTCCGATAGATCCACTTACATCGAACAAGTTTTCTTCCTTTAGGAAGAGGGACAAGATCCCAAGTGTGGTTCCTCATCAAGGAACTATACTCTTCTTTCATAGCTGTATCCCACTCAAAAATACCAGAAGCCTCATGAAAGGACTGTGGATCTGAGGCAGTAGCAATGAAGAAATGTGGAGCATCTTGGAATTGTGAATGAGTTTGCCTGGTGTCTAATGGATCCCCAACCCAATCACCTACAAACTGCAAGGTTTTTCTAGCCCAAAGTGGGCAAGAAGATGGAGAATATGGAGGGGAATCATTAACCTCTGAATGATGACTAGGAGAGGAAGGAGGTGAGTTCTCTGAATAACTTTCTGCATCAGAAGTAGAGGTAGAAGACTGTTTAGGTGAATCTAACTCATTAGAAGATCTGTCATGTATTCCAAGTGACTCTAATGTCAAGGTAGAAGGAGTTGGAGAAGTGATAGAAAGTGAGCTTGAAGATCCCTCCTCAAACTGAACACTCCTCTCAATGAATAATTCATGTGTAGTAGGGTGGAGCAATCGATAACCCTTCACACCATCAGGATAACCTACAAATATGCAAGGTCTGCTTTATGGATCCAAGGCCTTACATTTCTCTGTAGGAATGTGGGCCCATGCAGGGGAGCCAAAAACTCGAAAGTTCTTAACTGATGGTTTTCGACCGCTCCAAGCTTCAAAAGGAGTAACTCCCTTCAAGGCTCGGTGAAGAACACGGTTCTAGATATAGCAAGCATAGTTAATGGCTTCTGCCCAATACTGTGGTGCAAGAGATCTAGAGTGAATCATATAGTTTTCCATTTCCTTCAAGGATCTATTCTTCCGTTCTGCAACACCATTTTGTTGAGGATTGTATGGAACTGAATGCTGTAAATCAATCCCCTCTGAAGTGAAAAATCTTTCAAACCGATGGTTGACATACTTACCACCATTGTCTGTGCACAAAACCTTGATGGCTTTCCCAGATTGCTTTTCTACAAAATTTTTGAAGTCTTGAAAATGATCAAATACCTCTGACTTCTGTTTGAGAAAGTACACCCATGTATATCGAGAAAGTTTATCAATGAATGTGAGGACATATCAGGCCCTGCTGAAAGAAGGATGTTGAAATGGACCAGCCAAATCACTGTGAACTAACTCTAGTATATGTGAATCTCTCCATGCCTTAATTTTGTCAAAATTTTCCTTAGGATGCTTACCAAGAATGCAACCTTGGAAAACACCTCCTAAGAATTGAATCAAAGGCAACCCTGTGACCATGCTCTGCTGGTTGAGCTGATGCAAATAGCGGAAGTTAAGATGGCCAAACCGTTCATGCCATAATTTACTCACATCATTAGAGTGAGTGAGAAAAATAGATGAAGGAGGATCAGGAACAAAGTGAGAAAATAGATAGAGCCATGACTGACGATCTGCTCTCCCAACTGCAACTACAGAATCACTATGCAACTCACGTATCTCCACTGAATCAGGAGTGAACTCAATCCGCTTGCCTAAACCTATGTGAGTGATTTGGTATATTGATAGGAGATTAGTTGATAATGAGGGTACACAAAGAACATCATGGAATGTGCCATCCCCCACATCAACAGACCCTCTCCCACACACCTCAATAGGAGTGTCATCACCCATCAAAATAGAAGACATAGTACATGGCTCCAAGGATGCAAGTTCTTCCTTAGATGAAGCCATGTGGTACGAAGCACCTGAATCAAGAACCCAAGTGGATGGTGAGGAAGCAACTGCAACAAGAGCTTTGCCCTTTCCTTTCCCCTTGTTGTTTTCTTTTGCCTTGTTAGACTCTTCATTAGAACTTTGTTTGATAGACTCAAGAACACTAATATTATTATTCTCAAGAATGTATGTCAAGTGATCAATTTGTTTCTTCAAAAATTCATGTTCATCATGACCGGGTCTTTTACAATAGGCACATTTAACCTTTTCTTTCTTAGGCTTATCGCCCTTAGAGGATGAGGTATCAATAGTTGCTTTTGAAGCAATTGGTATCTGATCCTTCTTTTCCTCACTATTATTTTGTTTCTCATCCTTACTATTGTTGTTACTACTTTATCCTTTTTTTTCTTTTGTGCCTTGGTTGGTTGCTAAGGCATGTGACTTAGAGGACTTAAGAGTGCCCATCTAGATTAGCTTGTCCTATTCTCAAGTGAGATTGATAGCAAAATCATCTAGAGATGGCATGGTGAATTGAGTACCAAGTGCACCCTTAGTAGCATAGAAGGTAGAGACAAACACAGAATATTCTAAACTTAGCTTAGAGAGAATACTGAGAATCAGTTGTTCATCTTTCTTTTCAATTCCACATTGTTTTAACTGCAGCCTTAGTGATTTCAATTTGGTGAAGAAATCTTGGATTGTGTTGAAATTGCCTGGACTCGAACTAATTAATTCATTTTCCAACATATGACCCCTCATTGAATCTTGTGTGCCAAATAATGTTTCTAGCTTTGTCCATACTTCATTTGGTGTATCCAAAGACTCAATTTGAAATAGCAAGTCAGGAGAAGCAAACAAACACAATGTTCCATATGCCTCATCACATTCATTAAACCACTTAGGCTTGTCTTTATCTTTAGCAGGTTCAGTTTCAAGTCCCATAGTTATCCTATTTAATCTAGCTTTCCTTAAGTGAATTATCATGCATGATTTCCACTCAAAGTAATTGTATGGAGTTAGGATGGGCATATTTGTTTGATCCATGATGAAGAAATGCAAAGAAATGATAAAAAGAAGAGAACCCAGCCACGACAATGCCCCCCCCTTTTTACTCAATAAAAGAACCCCCCCAAAGAAATATGATTTGGCACTTTATTTTAGTGCATTTACAACTACCACTAGAAAGAGATACTTAGTGGCCTTGATTTCAATGCATTACAAACCCTTATGAAAAGCATATGCTAAAAGTGAAACTTGGGCACAATAATAAGGGAAACAAATAGCACCACTGTGATCTACTCAAAAAATATGCACTTTCAAAAAAAGAATCGCCTCGATATGAGGTCATATGAGAAAGTTATGATCCTCTGAAGTTTCCAAAATGAGAACTATGCACACTCATGGCTAAGAATCTGCAATTTCTAAAGAATTCATGCATGAAAATCAAAAAATAACTCCACTAATGGATAGAGCACAAAAAAATAGCCAAGTTCATAACAAGAATCATCAAAATCGGAGTCTGTATGAGCAAGAACGAGACATTTGAAAATTGCATTCAAATTTGCGGCTACCAACGGAGAGGGGTATGGCTGTAGCTTTGCATGCTCGATTCTGAAAAATATGCAGCTTGCATGCAAAATCTAAAATATTCCCAAATGGTTTTTCGGGGCTGCGAACAAAACCCAGAAAGCATTTTTCTTGCTGATGAACAGAAGATGTTGCTGTAGTGTAAATTAGACGCCTTTAACAGTAAAAAATGGCTCCAAAAATCAGAAAATGACCCTAGCAACCAAAATATGACATGCAAATGCTGGATCAGCTTCTTAAGTCCATCAATGGCATGCTGAAATCTGCAAAACTGATTGAAAACTCCAAATATGCAAGTTGGTTGTCAGATTTGAGATTGAAACCCCAGAGAAAAACTATTTTTGTCAAAACTTTTCTGATTCTCAGGATCATCCAAAGATGCAAGAGAAGAGCATACTTTGTTTTTCAAAAAACTACAATAAAGTTTATTTGCCCCCCCCCCCCCCCCCCCCCCGAATCTCTCAAATAAGGAAACTAAAATCTACTCTTGCACATAGAAAAGCTCTGATACCATGTTAGAATCTGAAAAGATTAATAACCCAGAAAACTAGTGCAAAGAGTAAATATCTAAACTATGAATGCAAATGATACAAAATCAAAATAGCATCATAGAGTTAGTCTCCAAGAGAGTAATGCAAATGATGGAAGCAAAATAACATTAAGAGGATGCAAAAACAAGAGATGCAAATACAAGCCAACTAGCATGCTTATATAGGCTAGGAAGAGGGAGGAGGTGTCAACACCAACCAATGAGGAGCAACCATCTATAGGACTAAAGATAGCAAAGTATCTTCCCAAGATAGCTAATGGATGCTCACATGTAGGAAAGTGACACCTCACAACCATTCACCTAATAAGACATGCTTTATTAACCTAAGCGAGATTATTAAAAAGTGTAGGAAAAACCTAGCAAAATAGGAAAAATAAAAAACTACACTAACAGGTAATGCCATGATTTCACATTGAAAGACTCAACAATGTCAAAGATTAGATGACGTGAACAATAGTTTGACCTAGCATTGAGAGCCATGACAATACTGAGGTTAGATTGATAAGATTTGATAGATTGATAGGGTTTTCTAAGGCATTGAAAGCCACAAAAATGGCTAGGATTGGATAGATGATGATTGACTTGGGATGTTTGATACATTCTAGGTTGATTAGAACTAATTTTGGGTGATTTTAGGTAGTTTTGGGGTGATTCTAAGTTGATATGATATGATTACAAGTTGATTTGAAGTGGTTGCAAGTTGATTTGATATGATTTTTGATGATGTTGAAATGGTTCCAAAATGATATGAAATTGATATGAAAGAGGATATGAATGATGATAGACACTGTTGATATACAATTAGGTTGGCCAAAAGATCAAAGTTAGTGGGATGAGAAAATGGGATGAATTAGTATGAAGAAGTGATGTCGATTCAATGGCCCAAGAGTACTTTCAAGGGTTACCACTCAAGATAGTGACCAAATAATGAAAATGATAGCTCAATCTATTCACAATGAAGATAAAAATCCAATGCAACTGACTGTTCAAAAATCAAACTTGAAACACAAAAGTTATGGCCTCCGAAGTGTAATGTAGGGGCTCTAGGAGCAGTTCTGGGCATCCTATTGCCCCAAGTGCACCCAAAATGCACCCAAGTGTGCCCAATGTACACTTGGTTAGCCCAAGTGCACTATGACAGTTCCTAGTGCACCCATGGTGCACTTGGGAAGCCAAAGTGCACCCTAAAAGTGTAGACTATGCTCTAGAAGGCTCTAGGGGCCAAAAATAGCCTGATTGGACTCAGAATGACCTGGATCTTTGTGTATGCCCAACATGGTGGAAAGAGGTTAGAACATGAGTAAAATTAATCAAAAATGGTCACATTTGGTCAAACTAGTTAAACAAAGGTCAGACTGAGGTTGGACTAGGTGCAAAGCCCTAGAAGGTTGACAGATAGTGTAAGATGATGCAGGAATGTAGGAATGCAAGATGAAGATGATTTGGTGTATTGGAACACATGATCATGGTGGTGAGTGAATATATGAATGAAAAAAGACCCAATAGATGAGATGAGGACCAACTAGAATGAGGTGAAGACTTTTGATGCTATATGTCAAATGGAGCTTTATTTTGATGAAACTGTAGATGTGAACCATTTTTGAGCATCTACACTAGTCAACTGCATTTAAATTGGATAAATCTTACATGGGAATACAAATTTTTGGGCACTAAAAATCCATCTATGAGGTCCATTTGGTCCAAAAGCCCTCTAAAAAGAGGCTCACCTCCATATCTAATCAAAAAACCCTCTGAAACCTTCAATCCCTTGAAAATCCAAACATTCTTCAAAACCAGAACAAGGTACAACTAGTCAAAGCTTTGATACCATGTATAAGTTGAGAAATATAACTTTATAGAGCCCAAAGAACACCTTCATGCAAGAACTTCTCACAAAGAAGTAGAGATAAGAAAAAGCAAGGGTTTAGGTTCTAAAAATATTAAAGATTATATTATTAGACTAAAAAGATGAATCAATATACAATGGATTGATCCTTATAAAAAGAGATCAAAACCTAAAAGGAAAACCCTAAAAGGTAAATATTTAATTATTGTCTCTAATGCATGAAAGTGAAATCTTGCAAAGGAAGTAAAGTTAATTTAGTAAATAAAATAAAATAAATACTTTACTCTAGCATTAAACAATTTTGCACACTCTTCCTCATCTTTCAGAAATGCATCAACTACAGTCTCGAAGTATTTTCTATCCCTATAGAAATTCTTGCTGAAAATGGGAATACTCATGACTTGAGAAACCATGTTCTCTATGATTTTAATTTTCCTACCTTGGTAATCTAGGATACCTTCATCCCAATTCTTATGAAAGAACTTAGTAATCATCAAATTGCCACCATGGAGGTGCTCCATAAATGGGGTAAGACAACTAACTTTTAGGATATCCCAAACATTCATTCTCTTCTTCCATTTCTCATCTGAAGAAGGCTCTTTATGTCTCCTTTTCCATCCCACTCAAATTAGAGAGTTGTGTGAGCCAAATGTAGAGAAAAAATAAGGAGCTACAGAAATAGGAAAAAATAGCAAAGAAAAAGACACACAAAACATGAAAGTAAGAAAGGTAATTATTGTCAAGACTATATAAAATATATCTCACTTTACTTACAATCATTGATCTATCACCTTGAGGTACAAACATAATCAATCTATAAAACCCCCTCCTTACCATTAATCTTATCATAATTAATGCATAAAGTAACCTCATTCAAGATGGCCACTTCACCCTACCATCTCATGTGTTGTTTAGAATTGACAACCACACTAGATAAAGAGTCAACAACTATGTTGGACTCTCTATAGGTATGGGATATATAATATTTATTTTTCCAAGAGGGGTTATACAACCCCTTTAGGAAATTGACAATGTTAATTGATTCACCCTCGCACAAAATATTAGTAGCCCCCATATCCTTAGCTATTCTTATGGTTTGAAGAGCTGTCATCACCTCAACAATGTAATTAGTCTATTTTCCCAAGGGGAGCATCAAACCATTAGAAATTGGCCAAAATGATTCATTAACACTTCTCCATCCTTAACTTTCCCATGAATACCCTTGGTTTCCCCATCAACATTATCTTTGAGCCAATCCATAGGAGGAAAGAGCCATTTTCTACTCTTTCCAAAAATAAATTTAAGAATAGGAGAGGAAGGAAAGATCCCATTTAAATTATTTAGAGGTATGGTATAACAACTACAGAAGTTATGCTGAAAGGCCCTTGTTCCACTAGTGAAATTGAATGACTCACAAAGAGCCCATCAAGGATCAAGTTTTTCTAAGTGCAAGGGCTGAATTCATAAGGGATGAGGCTGGGATCATGCCTCAAGTCCAAGTTTGTAAACCATCCATAAAAAAAAGAACTAGAGGAGTTATAGTTCTCTAAGACAACCCACATAATTGAGTGGAAAATAACTTTGGAAGGAGAAGGCCTACCATATGAAAATCCAAGGACCATAGTCTCTTAAGCTTAGATGAAAGGGGGCTTCATCAAATAAAGCTCTTAGAAATGGATATATTCTAAATTTTTAGATTTTTTTTTTTTAATATATATTTTTACATTAATTTCTACTTTTTGATAGGTTAGAACTATTTTTGTTGGGGGTTAAATTTATTTTGTTAACTAAAAAATTTACACACATAAAAAATTACAACCATTCTAAAATCTTGTCTACCATTCTAGAAGGAGAAAGCATGACATTACATATGTCTTCCTATAAATGCAACAACATCAAAAAGTACATCACTACATGTTAATAAGAAATCTATTACATTTCTCATATATTCACATCTCGTGGGTATCATTTAGAATGTTGAAGAAATGTTGACCCAAGAGCATCCACGATGGTGTGTTAACCCATGTTTTCCATTTGTTAGATGTCATGTTATCTGAGCACATAGGAACTATTAGTGGTAGTTGAAGAATTTAATGCAAGAGTTTGAAATTTAGATGCATATAGACTTAGGTGCTCCATTTTTAATTTCAAGTGGGTTTGGACACTCAAATCAATAGGCCATTTTAAATATCTAAGGTGTAACTTCTAAGTCAATCTTAGAGAGTTTTAGAGAGAGTTTTGGAAGAGAAGAAGGAAGAAAGGGAAATTCATTATAATAATTTAGAATAAATGAGAGGGGGATGAATCCATTATCTTTGAGTCTAGATGTAACAATTCAACTTTTAAATACTTGAAACAACTTAAACAAACTAAGATACTCACTCAATCTCTATAGCATATCATCAAATTAACATTTCATGTAATGTCATAATTATCTATCTTTATAAGTACCAACTGCTAGTAGATAAACTAGTATAAAATATAACATGCAAAAAAATAACATCCACACGTGATAATAACACTTTGACACCATGATTTAACATGGAAATCCAATTTGGGAAAAATCACCAAGTAATATGCTACCAAATTTTCACTTTTTTGAAGTGATCTTAGTTAAGAGACAACCTTGTTAAAGGTTATACAACACACTATTAAATGTGATCATGTCAAATGATTTAATCACCCTATTAGGAGTGGCCTTGCTAGAGGACTTTAAAACAATCCGTTAGAATGTCACCTTGATTAAAGGATTTAAAAAATGACTATTAGGTCAACCTTGGTTAAAGGATTTTGGATTGATATAATGGTTATAATATAACATTAAGTTTGATCTATAAATTACAACTCACTTTGCAAATTCAGATCTCCATTCACTCATCTGCTGGTTTGTTGACTGGCCTACATTAACATCTCCATCTCTAATCTTCTTGGTACCTCCTTAGGAAATCACACTTCACAAACTCTTCACACTTTACCTCTTTTTTCCACCTCTTTACAACTTCTCCTTAAGATCACCAATCAACCATGAACCAACCTTTAATTATTCATTCATTATACCTTCTTAAATAGGCAATTTCAATCTTTTTCCACTTAAACATCACCGTTGATCTTAGGGTTAGGTTAGATTCATCAAATTCTTCCATCTATTTGTTCTCCTTTTTCTTCTAGAAACATTTGATCAAATCCTTATCTTTGATTGTATAAAATACTCTCCTCATACATTAAATATGACAAATAATTAATCCTTATCTTCCATGAACTTTGACTAATTCAAAATTCTAACTATGTTGACATCGAAATCAAATATTTCTCAAATTGTAAATTATATGGTCAATCAACAATCACTATGTTCTTCAGCTTAGTAAGAACTATGTAACTTGACACATACTATACTATTTCACTTGTCATCAGTATAATTACTTGACCAATATTATGCTTGGTCATAACTTCACTTCTTCATCCATTTTCTTAGCAATAACTAATTGCTTGGCTTCTACTAAATTCCTTAATCTTCTGCTTCAGTTCCTTCATTGACCATACAATTTTGATACTCAATCAAGCTTATCCTTTTCACTTGTTTCAAATCATAGCTTCATCCATCTATAATATAAAATTCATGTATTAGTTGAACAACATATTATCTCATGAAGGACTAACTTCAAGTGCCCATTGTATTTCCATGATACATAACATGTCTCAACTCAACCTTTCACTAGGTCACCTCATAATCTATTATTTTCAAATCCTCTTCATAAATCAAATGATATAGCACTCTACACTGTTAATGAATTTCTTACCTATAGGTTTGACACTCTATCTTACCACTAGGTTTGACATCAATGACAACATAACAATTCCTCCAATTTTAGTTTCAAACAAAAGCTTGGTGGTGATTCCATATCAATGAAGAGGCTAAGTACTAGTTGACAAGAGTTAGAGAGTAAGAGAGTAGATCTTCTCAGAGAATGTATGTAAACAATATTTGAAAAATAGTAGAGTCTAACATTTTATTTTTATTTTTTCATACATATAGCATTTTCATTTTCATGTTATCCCTCTATACTTTAATAGAATTTAAGTTATTTTGTAATAGAAATTGTGTGTGTGTGTGTGTGGATCATTTATTTCTCTTTTCTTATTAAATTAATCTTGTAGGTTTAGTTTAGTTTATCCTAGATTTGGATGTAGCTCCTCCCTATTTGATAAGACACATGAGTGTTGAAATGAACCAAGTGATATTAGAGATGAGATCCATTGTGTTGAGAAGAAGGCTTACATGAAACATGGCCCAAAGAGGATGGGGTCGAAGAAGAAGAAGAACCACGGATGAGGATCCTGGACTTGTAGAGGAAATTAGAGGTCTTATGACATGAATGTAAGCCATGGAAGTGTCTCAAAGGAGGAGAGTACACCTATAATAGACTAGTGACAATGAGGAAGAAAAATCCAATGGGAGAGATGAAGAGTTACATCAACTCGAGGTAGATCTAGAAGATGATAGAATCATTAGATATCTCACTAAAGAAAGCATTAAGGTATGACTTGATCCTCCAACTTATAATTGGGGACTGAAGATTGAAGAATTATTGGATTGGATTAGTGATATGGATAAATATTTTGTGTTTGAGAAAATTGAAGAAGAGAAGAAGGTTAAGTATGCCTATACTAAGATAAAGGATCTTGCATCCCTATGGTGGGAACATGTGAAAATGGATAGGAAATGGAGAGAGGAAGATAAGATTTGGTCATGGGATAGATTGGTAAAACATCTCAAGTCCAAATTCTTGCCACAAAAATATTAGATCAATATTTTCAAGAAGATGAAAATATAGGATTCCACTAAAGAGTTTTACTAGTTAAACATAAGTGCTAGCCATGTTGAAGAGGATGCATAACAAGTTTCCCATTATTTGAATGGATTACACATAACCATCCAAGATGAGATACGCATGGTTAATGTGCACATCATGGATGATGCATATTAGTTTTCCTTGAAGATTGAGGAGAAGCTCAATAGGAAGAAACAAAGTAATTCATAGGGAAGAGGCAAACCTTAACATGGAAGAGGATAGCCCAACAATGGTTAAGGCTCCACCAAGAAACAAGATGAAGTAGACACTTCAAGGAAGGGGAAGAGGAGGCTTCCCTATAGGAAAAGAAGGTTATTTTTGTAGAAGGGGATCCTTTGGAAGAGGTGGAGGAAGGAGTTTCAATGGTACTTGTTACCAATGTGGAGAAATAGGGCATTGAGTTTTTGAGTGCCCACAAATTCAATATGATGGAGGAAAAGGAATAGAGGCTAGAGTGCATGTGATGGAAGTTGAAAGTGAAAGGAAGAATCCACCAATATGTGGAGAAGACCCAAAGAGGGAGACTTATTGATGATGCAAAGGGTTTTGTTGAATCCCAAAAAGGATAAGTTGGAATAAAACCAAAGGTAAAAATTGTTTTGGACAAGATGCAAGGTAAATGGTAAATGTTGTAAAGTCATTATGGATAGTGGTAGCACCAACAATACTGTGTATGAAGAAATGGTGAGAAAGATGAATTTGAAAAGAACCAAGCATCCTAGTCCATATAGAGTCTCATGGTTTCAAAATGAGAATAAGTTGTTAATGAATGAACAATGTTTGGTAAGCTTTCATATTGGGAATTATAAGGATAAAGTCATGTGTGATATAATTCTAGTGGATGCATGCCATCTTCTTTTGGGAAAACTATGGTAATTTGATTGATAAGGTGTTCATGATGGTAAATTAAATGCATACACCATCAAGAAAGATGGAGGAGAGTATCTTTTATTTCGCATAAAGGATAGTGAAGGTAAAGGGAAAGATAAATCAAGAGTATATTTGGTCTCTGGAAAACAATTTTTGAGGGACTGCAAGAAAGAGGAAAATTGTTTTTCTAGTGCTACAAAATCAACCACGATTGGAACAACCAAGGAGGAAGATGAGATACCAAGGAAAATCCAAGAGATATTGGAGGAGTATTTTGAAATCTTGATGAAAATGTTTCCTAATGGGTTACCCTTGATAAGAAGCATTAACCATTGTATGGAACTAATTCCCAATGTGATCCTTCAAAATAAGGAAACATATAGAATATCACTAAAGGAGAATCGAGAAATGAACAAAAAGGTGCAAGAGCTTCTTGATAAGGGTCTGACTAAAGAAAGTTTGAGTCTGTGTGTGGTTCTAGTAATCTTGGCACCAAATAAAGATGGAGGTTGGAAAATGTGTATTGATTCAAGAGAAATAAACAAGATAACAATCAAATATTGATTTCCATTACCACGAATAGATGATCTCATGGATTACTTGAGTAGAAATAGATACTTCACAAAATAGATTTGAAGAGTGCTTACTATTGTGGTTTCACAATGCATGCCCTATTTCACTAAGAAATGGGGACTCCCTACTTTAATTTTTTAGCTTTTCGGGTCCCTAGTCTAGGGCCTTAGTCTTTTTAAGGGTTTTTTATGGTGTTTTTATCTCATTTGGATCTCTATCTAAAAATTGAAATGTCAAAAACTTTGTTTCTAAGGGAGAAAATCAAGTTTGCATGCTGAGAGGTGCACCAATGCACCTAGTGCACCTCACCAGGTGCGCTAGTGCACTGGTCTTTTAGGGAAAAGAGTACATCTCCCTTGGAAGTGAACAACAACACACCTAAACACCCACAAAAGATGCACACCTTGTTTTTTTATTAACATTACAAAAAACTCATAAAAAGCCTAAGCTAAGTTTTCAACTAGTATAAGGTGTGAAATTATACACTTTATACTAAGGTTAAACACCCCCTTTGTATCATAAGGGTGTGCACCTAGTGCACCCCATGAGGTGTGCTAGGTGTGTACCCTTAATATTAAGGCTAAAGGTGTAGGAAGCAACACCTAGTGCACCTTTGAGGTGTGCAAGGTACACCATTTTTGTTTTCCAGAGGTGTTTAATAAGGTTTTTGAGTTTTTTTAATAGTTATGGTTTCAAGGTTGATTTTATTTTGTCATAATTAGGGTTTATGTTAATTAATTGTTTCAACTTTTTGGACTAATGTTTTATTCTTAGTGCAGATAAAAAGACATCCTTAACTTGTTAGGGTTATAACTTTTGACCTAGAACTCAGAATTCAAAACCATTTACACTATTGGAAAGAAGAACTAAAAATTTGATTTTAGTCCCTAAAATAATGATCCCATGGCTACCTAGTTTTAGGGACCAACAAAGGTTTCAACTTGAAATTTTGAGAAGAAGATCTCTGAAAAAGCTAGTTAAGAGGACCTAGAAAAATATTGTGAAAAAATATGGAAAAGGTTCAAACATTTGATCATCTAGATCACTTGGTCTTTGACCAAGAAGGATTGAACAGTCAGAGAGAAGAAACAATCAAGAAATTTACATTGAAGATCAAAGATATAGAGGTTGGACACATGAACTAGAAGATATTTTTCATCTTATGTAAACTATTAATGACAAGATTCAACACAACTACCTTGGGATTTTAGAAGTAGAAGGAGTTCAGGTCTATGAATTTTTTTGGCTATAAAGAGGGTATAAGTCGTCAAAAAGATCAAAGTAGACAAAAGTGATCTAAAACCCCATTTGAGAAAAATCCAAAAACCATTTTCAAAATTGAAAACTTTGATTTTTTGGTGAATTAAGGACCTTGCACAAATTTTCTCCCAAGTTGCACTAGTGCATTTCTTTTGAGGTGAGTTGACAATTAACTGCCAGCTCTAAATTTAGAGCTTTCTATGCATTGAAAACACATTATGATGATAGTATAACTCCTAGAAACACCTAGTGAAGATGGAGCTTCTAGTTTTGGCATCTTCAGAGACTCCTACATCATTTAAAGGCTTTCTTCTTCTTATTTTCTCATGCTTTCTTTGTTTTAAGACATGTAAAGGCTCATTCATCCATTTAATGATATAAATATGGATGGATTCCTACTAAGCACTAGTTAGAGAGTTAGTTTGTACATAATTAGATTTTTTAAAATTAGTTTAGAAGCATATATTTGCATAAAGATATCTCTCACTCTCAATGCAAATTGAGGAGAATATTTCTTATAAATTTAGGAATGTAATATATATTTTGGGGCTGCCATTATTTTGATGCAATAATATATGCTATTGGTGCTCACATTTGGAGTGTAGTGATTCTTATCTAAGTGTGTTATATTTTGTGAATGTATGTTCATGGAATGAAATTGACCAATAGTTTTATTGTGTTATTCTAGTTGTGCGATCTTATAATTTTGGTGTTTGCTACGGGTCTACAAATTCCTTTGACATACTTAGTTCAAGAAGAGATCATCATATTGCTCCTGCATATCTCTTTGTCTCACATGAGCACACTTTCTATGGCCTTGCAATTTGATGAAAAGTGAAACATCTTACGATTATTGAATTCCCATTGATGATTGCATCAGTGGAATTAAGGAAGTGTTGCTCCTATTTTCATTGGTTACCCATCGATCTTTTCAAAGGCTTAGCTCTGAAACACATTGTTTCTGTGGCTTATGTCTATTAGGATTTTTCTTTTTATGTTATTTGCTTCAATTTCTTGTTACCCTATCTTCATTATTTTCTTTACTAACCCCTTGGTTAAATTAGGAATTCATATAGTTTCATTGTTAGATTGCATTCATTTAAAAAATAGAAAATACCAAAAAACATATCTCTTTTGTGGTTGTGAAACCACAATAAGATTGGTTATTTTATTCAAATTTGGTTCAAACTAGAAAAGGCCTCTAGTTAATCCCAGATCACCTGAAACCTTGGAGTTAATCCCAGATTAAATTTTCAAGAGAGGAGTTTGAAAGGATTCTTTTTGTTAAGCATTGTGCAAAATGATAGTTCAATAGTTACCATCAAATGAGGATAAGAGAAGGTGATGAATGGGAGACTGCATTCAAGACTAAGGATGGATTATATGAAAGGCCAATGGTGTCATTCAGATTGATGAATGCTACAAGAACCTTTATGAGATTGATGGATGAAGTTTTGAAGTCATATCTTAGTAATTTTTTGATTGTATATCTAGATGATATTTTGATTTTTAGTAGGATTAAAGAAGAAAATTTACATCATGTTAGAGTTGATCTACAAATACCAAAGGAAGAAAAATGATGGTGAATTTAACAATGTGTAGTTTCATGAAAGAAGAGCTAGTATATTTAGGCTTTGCTATTTCCAACAATAGTTAGAAAATGGATCCAAAAAAAGTGAAAGCAATAGTTGATTGGCTTTCTCTAAGAAGAATGTTTGAAGCAAGGAGTTTTAATGCTTTGGAAATCTTCTATAGGAATTTTATTCAAAATTTTAGTGGGATATGTGCACCAATAAATGAAACAATAACATGAGATAAAAGAGAATTTGTTTGGAAAACAACAACTAAAAATAGTTTCAATATTTTGAAGGAGAAGGTGATAGAGAAACCTATACTAGAAGTATTTAATTTTGAAAAGGTATTTTAGGTTTATTGTAATTCAAGAAACATAGTAGTAGGTGGAGTCCTAAGTCAAGAAGGAAGACCCATAGTATACTTTAGCAAGAACCTCAATGAGGCAAAGAGAAAATACATGTATAATCAAATGTTCTATGCAAATTGTGCAAGTACTCAAGAAGTAGAGGCATTACTTGCTACAAAAGGAGTTGTGCTATCACCATGCATTGAAATTCATCAATAGAAAAGGTAATTTGAGTCAAAGGCATGTGAAAATAGTGGAGTTCCTTCAAATTTTTCCTTTTATTTTGAAACATAAAACTGGAAAATCAAATAGAGTTATAGATGGATTAAGTAGAAGATATTTGTTGCTAAATAAATCAAGTGTAAGTGTTGTTGGTTTTGATTGTATGGGGGAGTTATATGAAGAAGATAGAGATTTTAAGGAGGATTGGTTAGCATACAAGAACCCAGTTGGGGTTGATAGAACTGCATTGTTGGAGCATTTCATACAAGAAAATTTATTGTTTAAAGGAAATATGTTATGCATTCCTAGAGGTTCAATGAGGGAGAACTTGATAAAGGAAAAATATAGTTGAGGTTTAGGTGGACATTTTGGAGTGGATAGGACATTAGTACATATGAGTGAATGTTACTTTTGGTTAGGGATGGGTGCATATTTGAAAAGGATGGTGCAAAATTGTCAAGTATGCCAATATGCCAAAGGAGTGAAAAAAAATACTGGATTATATCAACCACTACCAATACCAAATAAGCCATGAGAGTGCATTAGCATGGATTTTTTTTTGGGCTACCTCAAAAATAAAGAGCTAATGACTCTATCTTTGTAGTAGTGGATAGATTTTCAAAAATGGATAATTTTATACCATGTCAAAAGTGTAGTGATGCTTCCCATATAGCTACATTGTTCTTTAAGGAGGTAGTTCAGTTGCATGGTTTTCCAAAAAATATTATTTTAGATCGGGATACAAAATTTGTTGGACATATCTAGCGTACTTTGTGGAAAAATATGAGAACATGGTTGGGATTTAGTTCAACACACCATCCTAAAACTGATGGTCAAACAAAAGTTGTAAACTAAAGCTTTAGTAATCTCTTGAGATGTTTGGTGGGTGAGGAAAAAAATCAATGGGATTAGATATTGGAGAAAACAAAAATATGCTTATAAAAACTTAGTAAATTGAAGCATATGGAAGAGCCCATTCCAAGTGGTGTATGGTTACAACCCAAGGGTAGTTGATGAGTTGAGAGATAGTGTTGATTTTACTAGGAGTGTTGTAGCAAAATATTTTGTAGAATACATTCATCAAGTACACAAGGACATGAAAAGATCTTTAGAGAAGAGTACCATGAAATAAAAGGAAGATGCCAAAAAACATAGAAGAGTAGATTAATTTAAAGCTAGAGATTTGGTAATGACAAACCTATGTAAAGAAAGGTTTCCATAGGGAACTTATAACAAGCTAAGAAATAAGAAGATTGGCCCATGCAAGGTTGTACACAAGTTTTCATCGAATTCTTATGAGATTGAAATTCCAGTTGGGGTAGAAATCTCACCAATATTCAATGTAGCCAATCTATACAAGTACTATGAAGGTGAGTTAAGTAGAGAACAAGATTCACTTTAAAATTTGTTGGATGCATCAAAATGGGCATATCAATTGACAGAGAAAAGAAATTAAGGCATAAAGAAAATTATTGATTCATGCATAGAAATGAAGGTTTGACAAAAAGAGTATTGTGACTATCTAGTTTGTTGAAAGAATCATACAATTGATGAAGCTTCTTGGGTTAGTGCTTCAGAATTGAAGAAGCTTTGGATTGAGGTCCCATCATTACATGAATATTTATGAGCTTCATGCCAATGGAACATTTTTTGTACCTATGGTGTATGATGCAAGAGCATCCATCATGGCATGTTAACCCATGTTTTTTTGTCTATTAGACATTGTGTTATCCAAGAATGTAGGAGCTACTAGTGGTGGTTAAAGTATTCAATGCAAGAGTTTGGAATTTTGAACTATCTAGACTTAGGAGCCGCATTTTGAATTTCAAGTAGGTTTGGGCACTCAACTCAATAGGTCATTTTAAATATCGAAGGTATAAATTCTAAGTTAGTTTTAGAGAGTTTTGAAAGAGAAGAAGGAAGAAAGGGGAAAGCTTATTTGCGATTCCATATCATTGAAGAGGCCAAGTACTAGGTGCCTAGAATTAGAGAGTAAGAGAGTAGATCTTCTAAGACAACATATGTAAAAAATATTTGAAATGTAATAGAATATGAAGTTTTCTTTTTATGTTCATATTTCATTCATGTGGTATTTATGTTTATGTGTTATCCCTCTATGCTTGCTAAGAATCTAAGTTATTCTATAACAAATTTTATGTGGAACATTTCTTTCTCTTATCTATTTAAATAAATCTTGCAAGTTTAGTTTGTCTTAGATTTGGATTCAACCCCTCTTTATCTAATGGGAAATAGGGGAGTTGAACTGCACCACATGCTCATCTTACTAGATGATCCACAATTTCCAATTATAGCCATCATTGGTATGGACAACTTGGAGAAGATATTTCTTCAAAATGTATACATAAAAAAAATCTAGATTTGATATATATATTTGATTTTTTTTTGTATCTAAATCTTAATTTGCCAAGAATTTGCAACATGATATAGCCTTTCACATAGGCTTAACAAGTCAAATCTGGGGAGGTAGCATAACTAAAGGAAGAGCGATTGAATTGATTAATGAGTGTTTGCAAGGGAAAATGGATTATATGTGGAAAGCAAATAATCTGTTATATAAGCTTAGTTTGCAACTCTTGTGATTTTAGTTTGGAATGGTCATTGTTGAATTGTGCATTCAAGACCTTCCAATAGCTCCCTAAATAAAAAATAGTCCAAAAAATTCTAGACCAAAAAATGTAATTAGGGTGTAAATAAAGATTTTTTTGAACAATATGCCAAAACCTATTAGAGGATAAAGGAAAGAGGACTTTTTTCAAATGAGATAGCCACTGTGACAAGAAGAAAAAGAAAACCAGAATACAAAATCTAGCATTTAATTTATTATTCAAAATGAGCTAAATTCTCATGTAAAAATATAATATTATTTTCTTTTGAGACAAATCAGTATGTTTGAATGCCAATATATATGCTTTTAGTTCTTTTTAAAGTTTTACTAATTTAATTTCTATCATGGAGAAATATTGCAATTAAAAAATATTATAACAATAACTTAATTTTCTCAATGTGACAAACTTGTCATATAGTTTCAATATATTGACATATTTCTTAATTCCAAAAAATAACTAATTATTTGAGAAGCTATTGGACATAAGAAAAAAAATATGTATTAAAAAATTATCTAAAAATTTAACTATACTTTTCTTTAATGAATTATTGAAGCTACTAAAAGAAAGCCTTCATACAACATTTTATTTTGGAAAGTCTCTATTAGTACATTGAGAATCCATTTTACTTGGAATTTGATTGTTGAATGCTATGGGAAGTTAATTGAAACTCCATGTTTGAGCTTAGTACAATTCTTGCTCAGTACCATAGGTGCTCTTCTTGACAAGGCAATAATATTTGAAGTTAATCTATGGTC
Organism: Cupressus sempervirens; assembly: GCA_028749045.1. Taxonomy (NCBI): domain Eukaryota; kingdom Viridiplantae; phylum Streptophyta; class Pinopsida; order Cupressales; family Cupressaceae; genus Cupressus; species Cupressus sempervirens. The sequence goes on from CM053785.1 coordinate 309,860,615, forward strand.
ACTATTTTAGTCCTGGCTATTATTTTGACTATCTTGGTCAAAATTCAAGTTGTAATGTTTTATGCAACTATCATCCATGTTCTTCTCATTCATATTGGTGAGAAGCATTTTTCCATTTCTTATGGCATCTACGATGCTTCAAATTGCAAAAACAAAATAAATGAAGCTTTTTTAAAACTAAAAGAGGGGTAAAAGTTTATTAAAACAAAAAGATGAATAAAAAGGAGAGCTCAACAAGGCACTTTATAATGGTCAACAATGTCACCAAAATCACATACAGATCTAGTGGATGTTGCCCTTATCCACAATATTCCAATCCTGAGCATGTTCAGAAGCCCAATGAAGCTTTTTGAATTGGGTTGCTAAAGATTGGGTTTTGTTTTAGATTTAGAGAGCATTTCCCAAAAAAATATAGAGAGGTAGTTGTTCATTTTCTTTAACAATGACAAATTTTTTTTGTTTGGAAAATTGATTAACAAATAATGACTTCTACAATTTTATTATACTTTGATTTCATACAGTTTTCCCTTCACTATAGCCTTCTAAAATAAAACAAATCCCTAAAATTGTTTGAAAGAGTACAAAAATATATGTTATTTTCTCTTATTGTACTTGTCATAGGAAAATACAATATGCATTCACTCTACTCTATTAATTACCACCAATCACATTGCTTTATTTTTTTGTTATAAAAATAATCATACTTTTTGTAAAGTTTAAATTTCTATTTTTAATTTTTAAAATAAAAATACTATTTATTTGAAATCTCATTCTTTCAAAAAAATTGTGTTATATGACCCCCTTTTTTAGTCCTCCTCCATATTCCATTTTGTTCGGCTTTTTTTGATGGAAATGATATTATTAACATATTTTAGCAATTAGTTTTCAATAATAAAGAACAGTGCATATATGCCAATTTAATTATTGTACAATTTTTTTCAATTTTATTATTGATAGTTTAAAGAAATAATGTATATATATAAATATATATAAATATAAGGCAAAGGTGGACATAGCCACAATATATAAATAATAATCAAAACTAGTTCGATAACTCCATGGGGAAAGAAATAGCAAGAAAACCCCATTTTTTCTTTGTTAAATTGCAAAAGAAACAAACTATAATACCCCTAAATTGGCACATTGGCATTTTGAACCAATTTTGGTGCGTCAATATTACAACATCTATTTCTTGATCAATTAATTCCTATTGTACTAGGCATTCTTGATTCTTATCATCTTTACTTGACCTAAGTGTTGAATGTGTAAGGAAACTCAGGTGCGGAAACAACTTCCTACACTAATCTCTTAAGAGAAGTATGGTGCAAATCCTATTAAAATCTTTTACACTTACAAATTCAATATCATGTAAACAACAATATTTCAGCCAACCAAGTATAAAGAAAATAGATAGAGAGAGAAATACATAACACAAAGATTTGTCAGTGGGGAAAAACCTTTCAGTAAAACAACCCCACTACTCCAGAACCTGCATAATGTATTATCTTCAACACAAGGTTACAATACACTTGCAATGCAAGTTCAATAGTGACAGCAGAAGACCCCAGTAGCAACTCACAGTACCAACAATACACTTTCTCGCATGGCTTCTCTTTGCAAACCCTAAAAATGCTTACAACATGCGCTTCACTTTAGGGCTACTCCCAAAGATAACCATATTAGGGTTTTACCATTCTTCGAGAAAATAGGAACCCAAACCCCACTATTGGGGTAGAGTGTACATTACTCAAATTTATTAGTTGGCACATGTCTTCACCTGTCACTGAATCTTCCTGACATAGCTCTTACGTGTCATAGGAATCCGTCATAATTGTTTTAGCCATGATCTCCTTATACACAATTCAAGATGCCAACACATCAACATTATTTGCAAGAAATACATTTTACAAAACAAATAATAAGAATAGGAATTATCCAAGGTTGAGACACCTTATTCCTAACATTCTCCCACTTGTTAAACACCTTGTAAGAGCAACAGGAACATAACAGGAACTAATTGCTATAGGCCAAAAGGCCCATAGACATCGAACACCATCTAAACTTCTTAGTGCGCACTGGTTTCGTTAATGCATTTGCAACATTCTTCACAATATCTACCTTCTCCAAATTTACCTTTCCATCTTCCACCATATCTCTCACAAAGTGAAATTGCACATCAATGTGCTTCGTTCTAGCATGAAAAGTTGGATTCTTCACAAGGCAAATAGCGCTCTTACTGTCACACCAAATAGTAATCTATTCTACATCAACACCAACATCAGAACACAATCTCCTAAGCCAAATGGCTTCCTTACAAGCATGAGTAGAAGCCATGTACTCAACTTCTATAGTGGACAAAGCAACCACAGGTTGTCACTTGCTCATCCAACTGATGGTACCACCAAACATAGTGAACACATAAGCACTAGTGGATCTCCTATGGTCAATATCACCTACCCAATCTAAATCCACAAACCCATGAATACAAGCTGAATGCGGAGATCTAGAAGAGTTACCATGATAACATATGGAGTAATCTAATGTACCCCTCAAATATCTAAATACTTGCTTAATTGCATCCCAATGTACCTATCCAAGATTAGCCATAAAATAACTTAGGACTCCCACTACTTAGGAAATGTTTGGTCTAGTATAGACCATAGCATACATAAGACTGCCAACTGCACTAGCATAAGGTAGTTTACTCATGTCCTCCATCTCACTAGGAAATTTTGGACAATCATCTATAGATAACTTTGTTCCCACAGAAAAAGGAACACATAGTGGTCTACAATCTACCATGTTGAACCTGTCCAACACAGACTTCACATACTCACTCTAACTCAACCAAAGTTTTTTGTTAGACCTGTCTCTATTGATTTCCATACCTAAGATGTACCTAGCTGCCCCAAGATCTTTCATCTCAAACTGTGTTGACAACTGAGATTTAAAATCAGAAATCATACCCTTAGCCTTCCCAAATAGCAACATATCATCAACATATAATGTAACAATAAGAAGGCGATCATTTTCAACTTTGAAATAAACACAATGATCTAATTTTGATCTTAAAAATCTAATTGATAACACAAAGGCATCAAACTTAAGGTACCACATCCTAGGAGATTTCTTAAAACCATATAGAGATTTCTTTAATCTGCAAACTAAGGATTCTTTACCTTTAACAATGTAGTGCTTAGGCTATGACATATAAATCTCTTCCTCCAAATCACCATGAAGGAAGTTGTCTTCACATCCATCTGTTCTATCTCTAAATCATATGATGCAGAAAGAGATAACAAAAATCTAATGGATGTCAACTTTGCAACAAGAGAGAATATTTCACCATAATCTATTCCCTCTACCTATGAATACCCCTTTGCAACCAATCTAGCTTTGTACCTTTCAACACTGCCATCTACATAGAATTTCTTCTTGAACACCCATTTACAGCCAACAGATTTTCTCCCTTTAGGCAAAGGTACAAGGTCCCAAGTTTATTTTTTCTCTAATGAATCCATCTCATCATCCATAGCCTCAATCCAAGAACCTGCATCTTCCATGTCCAAAGCCTCTTTCACAGATCTAGACTCATCAGTATTAGTAATCAAAGCAAAGGCATAACTGGAATCTAACATAGAATAACCAAACCTTTCTAGTTGCTTTCTTTCTCTCAAAAATCTTCTCAAGGGCTGTGGTTGAGGTTGTTCTTCCTCTTTTTCTGAACTATCAAAGCTGCTAGAGCTCTCCTCATCATTAGACCCAACATGGCCTCTCTGTTCAGTCTTCTCAGGGGTAGCAAGCAACTGAACAACATCTTTTTCCTTTTCTTTTTCATCTGGTTGTAGCACAATAGGAGAAGATTTTAGCTCTCTAAAAATAACATTTCTACTATACAACACCTTACTAGTCACAGGATCCCATAGCTTGTATCCTTTCACACCAGCACTATATCCGATGAAAACACATTTAATAGCTTTGTTTTCCAACTTAGATATTTTCTCCTTTGGAACATGTGCATATGCTTCACAAACAAAAACATGAAGATTTTTAATTGAAGGCTTCTTACCAAACCACACCTCCATGGGTGTCTTACCAATAAGGGATGATGTAGGAGATCTATTAACCCAATAGCAAGCAGTGGCCACAGCTTCAGCCCAAAACCTTTGTTCTAAACCAGCTCCATTAAGCATACTCCTAGCCTTCTCCATCAGTGTCCTATTCATTCTCTCTGCAACTCTATTTTTTTGTGGGGTATAAGGAGTTGTCTTATGCCTCTCAATACCTTTTTCTTTACAAAATTATTCAAACTCTGCTAAGAAAAATTCACCACCATTGTCGGTTCTCACACACTTAATCTTCTTACTAGTCTGATTCTCTACAAGGGCTTTAAATTCCTTGAATCAACTAAAGACTTGTATCTTACTTTAAAGGAAATAAATCAATGTCCTTCTACTATAATTATCTACAAAAGATACAAAAAATATAGACTTGGAGATTGAAGGAACTTTTACAGGACCAAATACATCAGAATGAATAAGATCCAAAACATCAGAAGATGTGAGAACTAGAGTAAAACTAAACACAATTTTGTTTACCATAGACATAGTGTTCACAGAAGTAAAACTTGAGATTGCAATCATTTAACCCCTCAACGAGATTTTGACTTTTCAGGGTTCTGAGACCCTTTTCACCAATGTGACCAAATCTCATATGCCACAACATTATCTTTTCTGCAGGAAGCTTACCTTCCAAAGTGTTTGCAATGATCCTCCTCCTCTAACTTGACACCAGCTGATGTCAACTGTGTAGCCAGTAGATTAAATGCATTTAAATGATCCATTAAGGATCCACCTTCCCCCATTCATAGAGAGTACAACTTCTTCCTCAAGAACAACTTGTTCACCAGAGATTTGGCCTGATACATGGCCCCAAGTCTTTCCCACACACTATATGCGGTTTTCTCATCTAGAACATTCAGAAGAACCCCATCGGTTAAACAGAGTCTTATGAGACCCTTAACTTTACAATCTTTGATATCCCAATCTAATTGAGCTATAGTTGTTGGTCTTGTAGCACTTGAAGTTGCTTCCCATAGGTCACAATCTTCCAACATGTCTTCCATCTTGAGTTTTCACAACTTGAAATTAGTGCCATTAAATTTCTCCACCTCCATTCTTCCATATGATGAACTCACCATCTCAATCTGCAAATAAGATTTAGGATGCTCTACACAAGACTCCCACTCAACTTGAGATTAGCTCAAAAAACTGTACCCAACAACTAGCATCAAAATTTGATCAGGCTCTAATACCACTTGTAAGGAAACTCAAGTGCAGAAATAGCTTCCCACACTAATCTCTTAAGAGAAGTATGGTGAAAATCCTATTAAAATCTTTTACACTTACATATTCAATATCATGTAAACAACAATATTTCATCCAACCAAGCATAAAAAAAATAGATAGAGAGAGAAACACATAACACAAAGATTTTTCGGCGAGGAAAAACCTTTTGGTAAAACAACCCCACCCCTCCAGAACTTGCACAATGTATTATCTTCAACACAAGGTTATAATACACTTGCAATGCAAGTTCAACAGTGACAACAAAAGATCCCAGTAGCAACTCACAGTACCAAGAATACACTTTCTCGCATGGCTTCTCTTTTCAAACCCTAAAAATTCTTATAACATGCGCTTCACTTTAGCGCTACTCCCAAAGATAACCGTATTGGGGTAGAGTATATAGTACTCAAATTTATTAGTTGCCACATGTCTTCACCTATCATTGAATCTTCTTGACATAGCTCTTACATGTCATAAGAATCTGTCATAACCGTTTTAGCCATGATCTCCTTATACACAATTCAAGATGCCGACACATCAACATTATTTGCAAGAAATACATTTTACAAAACAAATAATAAGAATAGGAATTATCCAAGGTTGAGACACCTTATTCCTAATAGAATGTAGAAAATCCCTAATTTGTATCAATGACATACTTTATTTAATTCCTAAATATTAATTGAAATTAGGTAAATTAACCTTTTAATTGAATTAATTTAATAATAATTCCTAATTACTTTAATTTAATTTAATCCACCCTCTTTAGCTAATACACATAAAAAGAATTAAAATGCATTGATTTAATAAAATATACATATCATAAGTGTTGAAACTAATTATTTAATTAATTAGGATATTAAATTATGATGTCATGTTTGAATGGATCAATATTCTTTCCTAATTCATCTCATATGAAAATTTATATATATATATATATTGATTTGATCAAATATGGTCATCATAATTGTTGAAACTAATTATTTAATTAATTAGAAAAATAATTATGAGCATATATTTGAATGGATCAATATCATCCCCTATTTCATCTCATTCAACTCCATAAAAAATGGAGGACTCAATCTCACATTCAATATGAACTGTACACTTGGTTTAATCTTGACCATTGATCGGATTCAAGATTCTATACAAGAGACCCCTGACCTCTCATTTGAAGAGGATGCAAGTGAAGGGTATCAAATTGTTGTTGGATTTATCACTCAATAATTTTGTATTGGAATCTCTAGTGCTTTTACATGCTCATCATCTAGATATAATGCACTCATTTAGCTTAATTTTCTTTTCATTGTTCTTAGATTAATTTGAAAGTCATCTAGATTAATCCATATTTTTGCATTCAAAAACATAAAAAAACATAGATTAATATTGCATTTTCATTCATTTAAATCCTTCATACTAGTTTGGTCTAGTTACTGAACTCTCAATTCTAAGAGCATATAGTAAAACCCTATCTAGTAGAAGGAAATAGATTGCCTTGTGGATACATACCGAATGAATAATATCATTGTCATCACAGGATGTTACTGACAAACAATGATGATGTTGAAGTGTGTGGTTGAATTAGAGGCCCATATTTAACACTCACATTTCTGGCGCCTATTGTGGGGCAAAAAAATCAATTATTTGGCCTCATTTTTATTCATTTTTGACATTTTGAACTTTTATCCATACAAAATGATGAATCCTCATGCACAAAGAAGTTTTCTTGCATGAGAAACTTAAAATTTTGTATCATTCTATGTACTTCCTCACATGGGATAGCATATGCTCATGCAGTGACCAGACTATTATGGACAATCTAAATCAAAATGAAAAATGTCACCTTATATGAAATGCTTGATGGTATGTTATCATTGCTAATGAATTGTTTAGGAGAGGTCTTGATGGTACACTCCTTAGGTGTCTAGAACCTGATGAGTCAAAACATAAATTAATAGATGTACACAAAGGAATTTTTGGGTCACACTCAAATGGCTTGACACTAGCTCACAAACTTATTGAAGCTGGTTACTATTGGCCAAAAATGGAGGAGGAAATTAAATATTCCAAGTCTTATAAACAGTGCCAACTCCATGGAAATCAGATTCATGCTCTAGCCAAGGAGCTAATTACTTTCATCATGCTTTTTCCATTCCAACAATGGGCCTTTGATCTAATGGGTCAGATTCATTCATCTTCTTTGAATATACACAAGTTCATTATTACAACTATAGACTATACACAATGGTTAGAAGTAGTCCCTCTTTCTGAGGCTAATGGAAAAACTATAGCTATGTTCATTCTCAACTACATCATTTGTAGGTATGGTGTACCTTCCTCCATCATTATTGATAATGTGAAATAGTTAAAAAATAAGGATCTCAAGGAGTTGTGTTCCAAATTAAAAATCATGCAACATTGGTCTTTCATTTACTACTCCTGAGGTAATGGACAAGTGGAAGCATCCAATAAGGCTATTCTAAAGATCCTACATCACACAATCAAAATATCTATAAGGGACTATAGTTTGGCTCTATGGGCTTATTCAAAACTCCTATAAGAACAATGCCCTTTGCTTTGTTATATAGAACAGATGCTTTCTTCCTATTGAGGTCGACATTCTTATTTTGTAAATCTTTCTAAAAGGCCTTGTCATTGATGATGATTATAGAATATCTTAGATATAAGAGCTAGAATTACTAGATGAACATTGGTAAGTGGCATTTGATCATCTACAAGATTATCAAAAGTGAATGTCTAAAAGCTACAATAATAAAGTCAAACCATGTGACTTCCAAGTGGATGACCTCATCCCGAGGGAAAACCCTAAGAATCAGTAACAAAGGATACAAAAAGGTAAGTTTAACCCTAATTAGCTTGGTCCATAATAGTCACTCCAGTGTTTGGATCTAGTGCTTATCAACTCTCGACAACTGAAGGAGGCTCACTTAAAGAGTTGATCGACACCCTTCATCTAAAACTATTCTATAATTGATATACTTTTGAAGCTCTTTATACATACCTAAATATCTTGAAAAAGTCTAAAAGTTACAAAAAGTCCTGGCAAAATCTATTATCTTGGTGAAAACTTAGAAATAGACACCTTGGCAATACCAAAAAATTGAAAATTGAAAAACACAAAAATATTGAAAAATTCAAACATACAAAACAATTGAAAAATACAAAAAATTGAAAATACAAAAAAATTGAAAAAAAGAAAAGTGCCATTAATAAAAACCTAGCATATAGGAATTGTGGTAGAAAAATACAATCATTTCCAAGAAGGTGAATACCTATTAAATAGGTGCCTCTTGTTTCAAATGTTATATCCTACAACACATCTTCTGGCTCTTGTACAATTGCTTTCTTGCTTTAGTTTGTTACTTTCACTCATGCATACACTCTTAGTGATATTTGAGACTCTTCTCAAAACTCACATGGATTGAAACTGGTCATAGCCTCAACTACAACACCCTATGGTTTCTTAGAAAATCTCTTAAGCATTAGTCACTAGTTGTCCTAGTTGTGTATGTCTACTATCACTTATTCTACTAAGATTGCTCTCAAAGATCTCTTTCGCGTCAGCCACTAGTTATTCTAGCCACTGTCTCTTAGTTTCCTACTAAGATTCTTCTTAATGAATATTTCTCACTGATTTCAGTCACCAATTGACCTAACTAAGTTTGTCTACTATCATCCTATTATTGAAGAGATTTCTTACACATAAGTTCTGAACATCAACACTTGATATCAATCCATTGAAATTGAAAGTAAACTGAAAATTTTGAACTTGTTTGAGCTATGATGAGATTTTCTTTGTGTTTTTTTCTTTCATTCTTTCATTTCCCTTTGAACAACTCTAAGATGTCTATTCTAACTAGAGAAGTGAGGACTGGGGGCATTTCTTTGTTTTCTACTTGATGGTTTAGTCTCAATGATCTAAAGGGTACATATAAAAGGGTTTTCAACTATAAGAGCCTCTATCTCATGTTGGATGGTCATGTGTACCTCGACTCATTTTATATGAACACTTTAGTGAGGTTGGTTCTTTTCCTTGATTGTTTGAGTGAATTCTCAATGTTGTAGTATAATATTGATACTCATCATGTTAAGTGAATGTATGGGTCACTGCAAGTATACTTGGTGCACTTTTATCTTAGGTTACAAACACAAGGCTCATTGTAGACAAAATACTTATTGATTACTTATCATTGGAAGGATCTCTTGCGTGTTTGGTGTATTTTTATGCAAGAAACATTTTGATCTTTTTAACATTTATGCTCTGATGCTTATGTTTACTTGCTACATTAAAAGGGACAGATGTTTTGTTTATTATGTTTGCTTGTGCCTTAATGCTTACATCTAATCCTTAAAAACTAAGACACATGTCATATTCATAGTCTCTTGATTGCAATGTCAGTACAAATTGTATGGCATTCAAGGGTCTAACTAAAAGCTCTATGATGATAACTATATTATGGGTCCAATAACCAATCCTAGGGATTGCATATAGCATTGGATTTCATTTCATATTCAAATTGCATTAGGCCATAGCTCCAGTTACTTCTTTACTTCTATCTTTCAACTTGAGAGGTTGGTGATTTCTTCAATGTATTACATTTCATATTGATTGCACAAGCATTTGATTCCTAGGTCAATCTTTCTAAATTTGATGCACCTATCATGAGAAAAAATGTGAATTTTACATGAGATTTTAGTACATATACATTTTTTATTACCATATCATTTATATACATATCATCATGTCATGTCATAAACATACATCATATCTCAAAAATCACATTTGCATAATAACCTCCATCTCATTTATGTTAAGAATCCATAAATCATATACATTTGCATGAACAATCATAAGAAAAAAAGAAAGTGTGACACATGTAATGATACCAAACAAGAGCTCATATATATGTATGTATGTATGTGTGTATGTATGTACATATGTATGTATATCTCCAATGAAGTCATAATGTACATCAATACAAAAATGAGTGCTACTCGAATATTGTCGATCTCAAAAGTGATAGAAAAAGATACTGATACATCATAGAATCCATTATTAGAACTAAGATAGAAGAGAGTAAGCTAACTACATCCTTCTCCTTCATCCTTGAGTGGAGGAGGAGGAGGTGCATCTACTCTAGCTGGATGGTGTGCACCCTCTGATGCTTTGGCATAGTCAAAAAAATGAGGCACCTACTTTTCTATGTTAGGGATTATTCCAATATAAGCTACATAATAATATGCCACTCTCGTAGTCTATGTATGAGTCTTATGTTACTGGTGCTCCAACTTCTCTCATAACTCATGGATCTCTCGATCCCACTCCACCAGGTGTGTATCCCAAACCGTTATCTAGATCTGCGACTCTCTAAGCTACTACTATGCTATCCTCACTTGATCTTTGGATCTCCTTAGGCAATCTTGTGTCTATGTAAGGATGTCTCCACCCTATGGTTTAAGGGAAAGCTAATCTTGCATCTACTCATCACTTCCTACATGATCTACCTATTGCAGAGGCTGATCTATCACTCTCAGCCTCTGTACCTCACTACCAATGGAGCCCAAGGTTGTTATTTTTCCACGTAGTCTCTTCTATCAAAACCACTCCCACCAAGATCTAGATCCACTCTCATCTATTATGGAGGGATCAAAACCTATATAGTCCTCTATTTTGGACCCTTCTCTTGTAGCTATTTTGGAGCCTAGATTGGCTGTACTAGTACTTCAATCCCCACTAGATCTATAAAATGTAGAAAGGGGTGACTGAAAAAATGCTCCCTATAATCAAGAGACACCCCTCCATCTGCTACCAGTAACATGTTGTCCCAATGGGTCAGTGTAATACCATGTGCATTGATCATCAACCTCCTAAGGTCTAATCTCACTAACTACCCCTTCTTCACTTCCTTGGTAAAGTAAGCATATGTGCAATACTCCTATGATATATCCTATGGGAATTAATACTGCCTCCATACACACGTAAGGATAAATCACTTAATCATATGGATTGATTGACCAATTAGTGGCCAAGAGGTAAACATATATCCTAGCCATTCTTGGGCATCATCCCATGCCTTTGTATCTTGCTAGGTTCACCATAACATTGCTATTAGATCATCTATCTATGTTCACCACTGCTTAGCCTTACCCAAAGCAATCTAGGTCATTTATCCTCTCTATCGACATATATATGGCTCATAAGGCTATTGCTTGTCCTCGCATGTCGGTCTTGTGATGGGTAGGTGCTTCCATGCCCATACTTGCAACACATATACATCTTCTTCTATGCTCTTAACCTCTTTGTAGATGATCTCATGCATCTTGTGGAATGTATGGGTCAACATGCACTGACCCCACCCAAAATGTGTTGGTTTCTCTAGCATCTACTATAGCATCCAACCCCATCCACACTCCAATCCATGCTGACCTTTGTCAGGAATCAAGTAACATCTGAGGAAAGCACCAAGAACCACTACTAGTCTATGTGTAGGCCCATATACCTACACCACCTCCTCCTAGGGAATAGCCCTGCCCATGATGGTCTCATCCTAGAGGATGACCCTTAGTGCCAATCTCCTAGGTCATGGTTGTGTGTCATACTCAATTCATGGCCCATGTAAGGGAATCCATAGAATCTTGTAGATATCCTCAGGTGTGATAGTCATCTGTTTGAGGGGAAAATGAAAACTATTCATCTCTAAATGGAAATGCTCTACCAAAGCTTTCAATAATTTGGGATTCACCCGCAAATCAAGGATATCACATAAATGAGAGAGACTAAGTGCATCAATATGTGTAAGCTCTACAACATATAGCTACCTAATTAGCACCTCAATGGTGGGATAATGTGACAGAAAACCTACATTTGGAAAGTGAACATTTGATCATGAAAATAACATAACACAATCAATATCCAATATCAACATAAAAATGGTATTTATATACTACTACAATTCACATATCCTAAAACCATGCTATAATGACCTATGATGATGCAAAATAGGATGAAATACATGTTATTCTAATTTAACTAACCCCAACATGTTCAAAATATTGTATGAGATTTTACAATCTCGCTCGCAATAGGTATATCCTCGTGTGAGGAAACTCTACACACCACACGAGCAAGTACCCTCACACTAGAAAAATTAAATATTATGCAAAGATAACTCAAAAATGAGGGTTTCACATGCAAGATATGGGTTTCTCCCATGCACAAAAACCCTAAGACCCACACAAGAAAGTTCTCTAGTAGCACTTCTTTGTGTGAGCTCTCTTAGAGGCTCGCATGAGAAACTGTGTCCTTGCACGAGGACCTCAACGACTCAAACTTCAAACAATCCTAAAAAAACTAAAAATATACCAAAAAACATGAAACTCAAAATGATTAAGTGCCTTTATTGATTATTTAGTAGAGGTCCATAGTTTGTCATTCAATTGTGTCATCTGGATCACTCGAATCGGTGAAGATGCATGGTGACCATCATTTTCTCCTCAAAGATCCTTCTTCACAAAAGACAAATGATCTTATAATTTTAAAATGACCCTTTGGGCTCTTATATAGGTTTTGACCTAATATTTCAAAATTTGCAGATGGACGTGAAAACTACCCCAGGTAATCTAACACACTTAAACAACTCAAAATCAAAATCTGACACACTTAAGCAACTCAAAATCCAAATCTGACACACTTAAACAACAAAAAATCCAAATCTGACACACTCAAACAACTCAAAATTGAAATTTGACACACTTGAAAAACTCAAAATCAAAATATGACACACTTAAACAAATCAAAATCAAAATCTCACACACTTAAACAACTCAAAATCAAAATTTGACACACTTAAACAACTCAAAATTGAAATTTGACACACTTAAACAATTCAAAATCAAAATCTAACACACTTAAACATCTCAAAATCACATTTTAAAATTTTGGGACCAACATGATTGGACACTTGTGTAGTCTATCTTTTTGATACTTTATAAATCTTGGAAAATCATCAAGTCAACATTTCTCCAAATTTTTAATTTTTTAAGAAAAAGTCAACTTTGGTCAAAATAGACCTTGAAATCACTCCTAATTAACTCCAAATTTTCTTCATGATCTTTTTATCTATTCTACATTCTTCTAAATCTTTGCTCACATCAATATCTTCACATATGTTTCTTCTCATGACTACTCTGGTGTGTCATCTTTCAATTTTTCTCTTGAGGGGATAGGATGAATTACATCATTGAATCTTTCAAATCTGGCTTCAATTTAATCTTAATATAATATCTTGATCGCTAGGGGCATCTCATTACTTATAGAATATTTGTTCCCGCTATTTGGCATCATATTCTATCTAATCTTATTTATTAATCAACTAATCAAACTCATAATAATTCTAGTCATAGCTTGATGGACATGTATCTAGGTGTTCTATCTGGACTCTTGAGGGTTAAGCCTTATTTTGAGGATAAACCTACAGCTCATGATTAGGTCTTGTTACCTTTTTATGGACCAGTATTCAAGTGTTCTATCTAGACTCTAGAGGATTAAGCTTTATTCTAAAGATAATTCTCTACTTTCTTTCAATCATTGTTTAATGGATAGGTATTGGGGCATTCTAACCCTAGCTCTTGAGGATTATGCCTCATTCTAGGGACAATCCTATGAATCATGATTAATCTTGGAATCTTTTAATTGATAGGTATCAGGGAATTCTAACCCTAAATCTTGAGGATTGAGTCTCATTTTGGGAACAATCCTATGAATTTTGACAATGTTTGTTCTATAAGACTGATATCTAGGTGTTATATCTAGACTTGGGAGGGTTAAGCTTCATTTTGGAGATAAATAACCGTAAAAATATCATCAATTGGTTTTCATGTCATCAATCTTAGTTCTTGATCTATACTTCAGACTTCTGATTTCTTTGAATCAACACATTGCTCACAAATTTATTCAAAGAGAGGCAAATGTAATACCCCAAAATTGGCACATTGGCATTTTGAACCAATTTTGCTACGTCAATCTTACAACATCTATTTGTTGATCAATTAAGTTCTATTGTACTAGGCATTTTTTATTCTTATAATCTTTACTCAACCTAAGTGTCAAATGCAAAAAATCCATAATCTATATTAATGACATTATTTAATTCCTAAATATTGATTGAAATTAGGTAAATTAACCTTCTAATTTAATTAATTTAATTATAAGTCCCAATTACTTTTTAAAAATTTGATCCACCCTCTTTAGCTAATACACATAAAAAGGGAATTAAAAGACATTGATTTAATTAAATATACATATCATAAGTATTGAAACTAATTATTTAATTAATTAGAATATTAAATTATGATGTCATGTTTGAATGGATCAATATTTTTTCCTAATTCATCTCATATGAAAAATGAGTTAAATATAGTTATTTAATCAAATATGGTCATCATAATTGTTGAAACTAATTATTTAATTAATTAGAAAAATAATTATGAGCACATATTTGAATGGATCAATATTATCCCCTATTTCATCTCATTCATCTCCATAAAAAATGGAGGATTCAATCTATCATTCAATATGAACCATACACTCAGTTTAATCTTGATTGTTGATTGGATTCAAAATTCTATAAAAAAGACCCTTGACCTCTCATTTGGAGAGGATGCAAGTGAAGAGTATCAAATCATTATTGGATTGATCACTCAAAATTTTTGTGTATGAATCTCTAGTGCTTTTACATGCTCATCATCTAGATTGCAATGTACTCATTTAGCTTAATTTAATTTTTAGTATTCTTAGATTAATTTGAAAATCATCTAGGTTACTCCATATCTTTGCATTCAAAAACATAAAAAATATAGATTAATATTGCATTTGCATTCATTCAAATCCTTTGTACTAGTTTGGTCTGGTTACTGAACTCTCAATATTGAGAGCGTATAGTAAAACCTCATCTAGTTAGAAGGCAACATATCACCTTGTGCAAACATATTGGGATGAATAATCTCATGTTCATTTTAGGATGTTGACAAAAAATGATCATGTTGAAGTGTATGGTTGAATTAGAGGCCCATATTTAACACTCACACAAATAGATGAAATGCAGCCCGCAAATTTTTTTTGTTGCAAATACATAGACTTCGAAACTTTGCAATTGGTATCTTTAATTTGAATCCTTGATAAAATAATCTGCTTGAATAGGAAAGGTAGACAAAAAAATTGGATGGGTATTAATATTGGGATGTGTTGTCAAAGAAACAATCTCTACATTTTGATCATCACATCTAATATTTTGTCCCCTACATTTGGTCCCCCTCCAATTCTAGATTTTTTGGGGTTTCCACTTGATGCACCATCAAATTTAATCTTAACAAAACTAGATGATGGGGGAGTCTATATGACTATTGATCTAGCAAATTTACAAATTAATTTTGGATTTGGATGAGTACCCATTGGAATGTGAATAGATTTCCATTCCTAGATGATACTACTATCCCAAGCTGATAAATAATGATTAAAAATTACTGTAGCAATTAACAAATTGAGGATTTTAGATATAGATTTTTCAATCTGTTATAGCACCTTTCTCACATGTGAAGAATCATGGAAAAATATTTTCTTTTTTCTTTCCCACCAAAGTGTACAAACAATAACTGATGGGGCGCACTTCCAAATACCATGAAATAATGATTTAGGATAAAGCATGGACCATGATTGAAAAAGATCTCACAAGCTATTCAGAAATGACATCTCATAATTAACCTTCTTGAGAATATGTAACCAACATTGTTGTGCATAAGGACATTGTAATAGTAAGTGATCTATAGTATCCTAGGTTTTCTCACACAAAACACATTTCAAAACTGAGCTATCGAGAGTCTAAATTTTTTATCACTTGTTAAGATCCTTTTTTTTAATGAAAGCCATGTGAAGAAACATGTTTTGGGGAGCACAACATTACTCCAACAAAGATTGAAGGCACAATGTGATGGCCTAATCTCAACCAGATTTTGTAATGCCTTATAACCTTCTCTAATACATACCTACCATCTTTTGAAGGATCCCACCTTACTACATCCTTATCTCCAAAATAATAATTTTTTTCCTCTTAAAATCACCTAATAAAAAGGGACACTGATTATTGTCAAGAGGTAATGAAGTAGGATCATTCCAAATACCTTTCCCAAGTGTATCTCAATTGCATCTACAAAATCACTCAATTTTGAGCCCCAATTTTGGTTAGTGATTTGCATGATCTCCAATGCTTTGGGAGTGTTTACAAGAGGTAGGAAACCCAATCAAGAATTTGACCAAAAGGAAACATTCAACCCTCTATGTACTTCCCATGTGATATAATTAGAGACCACCTCTCTCAAAGCCATCATAAAATTCCAAATTACTGATCCCTTTGGAGGGTCCACTATAGTGAAGACATGTAGTGGATCATCAATATCCAAATACTTCTTATGCATAATAGAACACCACTTGTCTATTTTCTCATACATAAACTAAACAAGTTTGCCTCCAAATTCTTTATTCCTACTAAGGAGTTCTTGCAAGTCCACTCCACCTTTAGACTTTGAATGAGATATCTCTTTTAAAGATATTAGGGGAATATTTTTAACCCCGGACATGTTATCACTCCAAAGAAAGCTTCTAATCATCTTCTCAATCTAACAAATAACTAAGGAAGGAGTGTTCAAGACAACAAAAAATAATTTGGGATCACTGTTAACATTGTCAAAATTAAAAGGATTCTCCTTGACAACAATAGCCACCTCACTTTCCAAGCTGAAATTATATATTTCATTCTCTCAATAATGTTCTTCTGGTAGACTACTTTGTTTGTAGCCACAAATAATAGAATTCCCAAGTATGTTGATGGAAGTTCATCCACTAGAAATTCTAAGGTATTTTGAATCCTGATAGCCAAAATAGAAGTTGTGTTGAAAAAATAGATTTTTGATTGTTGCTGATCAACCTTCTAACATGGGGCTAATGAGTATGCTTATAGAGTTCTCTTTATTTTTTGGGCTTCATGAACTAAAGTACAACCAAAAATTAGTGTTCCATATGTGAAAAGAGAACATGTAACTGACTCATTAGAGCATATAATTAGAGTACCCTTCCATAACCCTTGCACTTGTTGGGACTTAATTGATCTACTCAATGCTTCTACCATCAAGATAAAAAGATTCAGAGATAGTGGATCACCTTTTCTCACCCCTTGTAAAGGAAAGAAAAAAATAGTTGGAGTAGCATTAATAATGATTGAGAACTATGCATTAGATATACATGCTTTTACCCATTTACACCAAGCAACAAAGAAACCAAACTTTTCCAACACTTTGGATAAAAAATCCCAATGAAGTCTATCATAAGATTTCATCATATCTAAATAGAAAAATTTGAAGTTTGATGTGTATTAAAGGAATTCAAAGCTTCATGTTCCACCAAGGCAACTTCCAAAGTTTCCCTTCCTAGCACAAAACCCAGTTGCTCTAGAGAAATAAGACTTGGTATTAATCTCTTCAATTTGAGGTGTATAACTTTAGTAAAGATTTTATAAATCATGTTGCACAATGAAATGGGTCTAAATTCTACAAATGTCTTTGGTTCTTTAACCTTAGGAATAAGATCAATACTAGTAGTATTAAAGCTAAGCAACATGGTCTTTCTCTTCCTCGATTCCTCCAATGCTACCAAAAGATCCCAACAAATAAAATCCCAACATTTTTGAAAAAAAAAGCATTGAGAATCCCTCAGGCCCGAGGATTTATCTAGAGATATAGAAAACATGACTATATGAAGTTCCACAATAGTGAATGAAGCCATCAACATGAAATCATCTTGAGTTCAAGCTAAAGTTGGGATATTATTTAATAACTCATCTTGTTGCTATTGTGAGGATATGTCAACCTCCTATGGGTCTAGCAAATTTTTAAATAATTTTACACCTTCCTACTGAATACCTTCAAAAGTAAGACTAGAATTCCCTGAATTTGAATCTTTGATAGAGAGAATAGCATTGGCAGCCTACTTATTTTTTGTAGAAGCATGAAAAAAATTGGTATTCCCCCCCCCCCCCCCCCCCCCCCCCCCTCTTATAGCCATAGCTCCTATGATTTTTGTCTCCAATATGCCTCTTCTCATGAGCAGAGTTCCTCCCACTCTTCCTTTAATTGTTTTTTTTTGAAAAAAAAGTATCACTATCCAAACCATGATGAATGACTTGTCTCTTAATTTGATAAAGATTTTACTTGACCAACTCTTTTTGCAAGAAAATATTTTTGAAAAAATATATATTCCATTTTTTGATCTAAGTTTTCATATATTTGAGTTTTGACCAGAACTGATACATCTTGGCACCCCTAACAAGTGGTGCATTAAGCCACCACTCTCTCAATAAAAGAGAAAATTGAGGATGTTTGAACCACATTTGTTCAAACTTAAAAGATAGCCTATATTTGTGAGAAGCCAAAGAAAGAGACAAATTTATCATCAAATCAATTAGTAAATGATTAGAGCCTAACGAGGTCATAATATTTGATGAAATAATAGAGTTTTGTAATCTCCATAACTGACATATCAAAAATCTATCTAGTCTCTCAGCTATCAGAAGGAAACCCATCCACTTATTAGTCCAAGTATAACCACCTAAATTAGGTATCACATATAAGAAATCATTATCCATTAGGAATGAGGAGAAGTCTTGCATGGTCCAAGTTGGAGTATTAAATACCTCCAATATTTTCCACATTTAGAATAGAATTAAAATCACCATCCATGATAACATTTAGGTCCTGGATTCTTTGAATTACTCTCATTAAATTTTCCCACAAACCTTCTCTTATCATTTATAGCAGAGGGGCCATAAACATTAAAAAGATGAAAAGAGAGTTTGAAGTGTAGGACTTTTATCAATTGCCAATTTTCTTGTTGTTGAATCAGTTGGTCTTGCACCATCTTAGGATTCCATAAGATACCTAGTCCCCCTAAAGAACCCATTCCCTACAGATGAACAGAGTACCAAATCTTCTATTTTATAATTTTCTTTTTGTAATTTCCATGTGATAACTTGGTTTCTTGTAACAAAATAATATTTTCCTTTGAAGAATCAAGTTGTTGCTTGATTCTGTGTCTCTTGTCAGAGGCATTAATGCCTTGACATTCCACATTTGAATAATCTTCATGACTAACAAGGAGAGACCTTTTCTCTCCTTGTTGAATGTATCAAAGTTTTGAACTCTCCGTCAAGAGGTGATTGAATGCCCACTTCCACCTCCTCTCTTGGTTTCACACTTCTGGGTTTTTGGCTACTCACTTTAGGTATTTTTTTTGGTGTAAAAATAACTACATCTATTTGTTCAAGAGACAAAATCTAAGAATATTCAAACCATCTACTAGTGCCAAGATTTAACCTAGTTTAAACTGATTCTGATATCTCCTTATCTCCCTAAAATTTCTAACTAACTTGTGTGCATAGATCATCTTCTTCGTGAAAGGAGACCTCTAAATCCTATTTAGCAGTGTAACATTCTAATTTTTCTATTGGAATTGAAGTTTGGTATTTTAGATCAATAATAGAGGGGGGAACAACTACTAAAGCCTTAACCTTGTTTAGTTATTCCAACCCCTTTGTATCCTCATGCTGATCCATGATATCTTCATTGAAAAAGTCATTCCTTTGGCATCTCGATGAATCCTCAGTCTAGTTTATAACTCTTAACTCTTAATTAAACAAATATTAAGCTAAACCCAAATAGAAACAATCTAAACTTACATTAAAAAAACCCTCATTATTAGTTGAAAAAATTAAATCAATTTTAGATATGAGGTAAAAAAAATTGGCTTTTCCAAGTGGGGAGCAAACATTCCATTATCAGATTTTAAATCAATGTCTCCCCAGCCATCAAAACAAAGAAGTGTGTTAAAGAAATAATTGTGATTTTAAGTTTAGGAATAAAAATAGATGAAGAACATTATATTTAATTTGGCCAAGAAAATCCAACCAAGGAGGGTCCATTTGTGAAATCGCAATACAATTTGTACATCCAAATCAGGAGGTCATAATTTATGTATTTTTATATAGTTTTTTTGCCAATTTTTTAATTAAATTAATTTTTCTCCTAATAATTAAATTCACAAAACTTTTGTTCTTTTCTTAAATTATAACTAAATTAAAATTAAAATTAAAGTCAAAGGGACCTTGGTTTACTAGTGAAGTTCAAAGGCTCACAAAAAGTCTACCAGGGATCAAGTCTTGCTGACTACAAATCCCCCAAAATTTCCTACAAGAATAAACCTTTCTTACATTTTTCTCATTTTATTTTGTATATTTATTAAAATGGGACTTCTAATTTGTTTCTATTGGTAATTAAAGATATTTTATAATTTTAAATATCTTCAATTATTATTATTATTATTATTGGCAAAAATGGACAAGGCCATTATATTTTATTCTAAGCTACTTCAAAAGGCTCTAGGAGGTAAAAAGAAGTGAAGAAAACCTCCCTGCATAGCTAGAAAAAAAATAAATATTCAATGAGAAACAACCAAAATCTGTCCAAAAAAAAATCAGAAGCAGGTTCAAAACCAAAATACTATGTGAGAAGTTGATAAACCCCTAGACATCTGTTAGATACTAAGTGAAGAGACTTCTTCCAACACCCATACCAAATCTATATCAGCTTTCAATGAATTGGCCAATGATCTTGGATCCCATTCAATCGACCCTTTATCCAAAGTAGGCCCTTTACTGGCTAGCCAATCTACTAATCTTTTAGCCTCCCTAAAGCAATGTGAAATTTTGAATTCTACAAATTTAGAAAGTAATGCTCTCACCTCCTGGACAATGTATTAGATCTCCCAACTAGAAGAGCGTCCTAATTTAATGGCTAAAGTTATAATTTGAGAATCCCCTTCTTTGTGGATTCTCCAAATGACATTAGAAATTGCAAGACCCATTCCCAAGTGTAAAGCCTTGCCTTAACAATGTTATTAGAACCAATTGGAATCTTGGAACATGCTACCCGGATAACTCAAGAATTACAATCCTGTAAGACATAACCTACCCCTAAAATCCTAGAATTTCCTCTTGAAGCTCCATCAAAGTTGAGTTTAACAAAATCGTTATCAAGTGGATTCCAGTTAATGTCCTTCATTCTCTCCTTCTTATTGTGTTTTCCTATTAACACTCCTTTGAAGGGGATATAAATGAGAGGCAACCTATTCAAAATCATGGAATCATGAGAGGATAAAAGTGAAGATAGTGACTTAGATCTAGATGTATATGCATTGATCATCTCAGACACTAACTTTTTCACAAACTCACAAACTTGAGCTGTTGAACAACTCTCTTGTCTAAAAATTCTCTTATTTATTTCCCACCATATACTCCAAGTGAAAACTGCTAGAATCACTTGCCAAATTTGAGAAAAATAGGAATCTTTAGAAAGAGGCAACCATTTTTCAAGAAGGCCTTGAAGGTCAACAGACAAGGGGCCATTCTAGCCCAACTTACCAAGTGTCCAATACCAAACATCTTGGGCAAATGAACATGAAACCAATAGATGATTGGAATCTTCAAGATGCTTTCCACATATAACACATTGGAATTTGTCTGCAATGGATAATCTAAAAAGGAAATCACTAGAAATATTTCTTTTAAGGATTGCCAACCATAAGAAAGAGCCTACTTTTGGCAAGACTGCAGGGTGCCAACAAAATCTAAAGATGTGTCTGCTAGGATGAAGATTATTGTTGATCAAAGAAAGATAACCAAACTTGGCTGAATACCTACCATTTGGAGCTAATGTCCAAAATAACTTGTCCTCATTTTGGTTAATGTACAAGAGCCTTTGTTCAAAAATATTAACCAAGAAGTTCTCCTATGACTGTGTAAGTTGAAGCTGAGAGAGACCTTTCCAAACTACCAGAAACCCATCATCATCTTTGGTTCTAGTTAGAATGAAATAGTCCTTTACTATCAACCACCATTGATGCTGGAGAAGAGTCTTAACTATTAGATCAAATTTTGGCATGGAAGAAATGGGGGGCAAGCCATTCCATGAGTCATCCCAAAAAAAAGCCTTATCCCCTAAATTTACCACCTAGGATAAATGGGGAACGATAACTTGTCTGCATTTGATAACAAAATTCCACATGGCTGAACTTGAGGGAGGGTCTTTGATTGTGAAAATCTTGACTGGATCATTGGAATCCAGATACTTCATCCTAATGATCTTAACCCATAAATATCTTGGATTCTCATATATTTTCCAAGATAGTTTGGCTCCTAAATTGATGTTCACTTCAAAAAGGCTATGAAGACCAGCATCCCCACAATCTTTGGGGAAACAAATCTTATCCCAAGCTACTAAAGGAACCTTAGCTGAGTTATCCTTATTTCCCTTCCAAATAAAATATTTAATGTATTTTTTGATCTTTTCCATGACTATCTTGGGATTCTCTACAAGGGAGAGCCATCTTGCCTTCCAAGAAGCTATCTTATCCCTTATAGATTGTACTATGTTATCCCAAAATGAAGCTTTACATGAACCTTGAAAAAGGGGGATGCCAAGATATTTTCTAGGAGTTAGATCAAGCTCAAAGCCAAGTAAATTTTGAATAGTTGATTGAATTGATCTTGGGAGATAAAAAAAGAATATCTTTGATTTTGACTTGTTTAATTTTTGGCCTAAGAAAGAGTAGTAAAACTCCAAGGTTTCCTTGATGACCTAAGCTTCTTGAAAGGAACCCTTACAATACAACAAAGAATAATTTGCAAATAATGCATGAGTAATCGACATCTAAGAGTGATGAAGATAAATACCTTCCCAAGCACCCTAAGCATTCTTAGCAGTGATGAGTCTACTCAAGCCTTCTGCCATAATAATGAAGAGAAAGGGAGATAATGAATCCCCCTGCCTAACTCCCTATGAAGAGGGGAAGAAACCACAAGGGGAACCATTCACCAATACTGAGAATATTTCCCCTTTGACACATGCCATAATCCACTTGATCCATTTAAATGCAAACCCCATTTTTTGCATAATTTTATTTTAAAAAGGTTAGCACACTTTATTGTATACCTTCATCATGTCTAGTTTAAGAATCATAGCTTGGAGACCTTGAGATTTAATGGAGTGAAGAACTTGATGAGCGATCAAAGCTCCCTCAGCTATGTCTCTTCCTGAAACAAAGCTTCCTTATTGATCAAAGATGATTTTTGGAATAATTTTCCCCAACCTAAGTAAAATTGATTTGGTAATGATTTTTTATATTGTATTACATAATGAGATTGGCCTATAATCTACAAAGGAGAAGGGATTCAAACATTTAGGTATTAATGTGATAAAAGTATTATTGAACAGTCTAAACATAAATGAGTTTCTCCTGGACTCCTCAACTGCTGCTAGAATATCTTCTCCCATGAAATCCCAACATTTTTGAAAAAATAAAAGAGTAAGACCATCTGGTCCAGGAGATTTATCAGCCTCCATGAAAAACATTGCTATTTGAATCTCATCTTGAGTAAAAGGTTGAAGCAAAAGGTTATTGTCTTCTTCTGTTACAAGTGAAGGGATAAAATTCAGAGAATCTGGAAGCACAAGGGAGTCACTCGATTTGCTAAGAAGGTCCTAGAAAAAATGAACTGCCTCTATTTGAATATCCTTATTTGAAGTAAGGATGTTGTCTCTAACATCATTAATTTGAAAATAGCATTTTTCTATCTCTTAATTCCGACTGAAGCATGAAAGAAGCTAATATTCCTATCCCCTTCCCTAAGCTATAATTCTCTAGACCATTGTATCTAGTAAGTCTCTTCCCTAAGGAGAGTTTCATCCAATCTGCCTTGTAGATTCTTCTAGATATCATATACTTGTTGTGAGAGACCGTTATTAAGAACATGAATGTTCCAGTCCTCCAATTGCCTTTGAAGGATCTCTTTTTCTTTAAAGATGTTCCCAAAACTAAAATGGTTCCATTCCTTGATCTTCACTTTCATGAAAGCCAATTTTTTGTATAACTAAAACATCATATACTCTTTAGAAGGTGGGGCACTCCAACCACCACTAATGAAGAAGCTACTAAAAATCTTTATCTCTAAACCACATTTGTTCAATCTTGAAGTATGACTTAGATTTAAAAGAGTTAGCTTCCAACTGAACCTCTAAACTAATTGCAAAGCGATATGATCCTGGTAAACTAAGAATATTAGAAGTGCAATATCCATGTTCCAATAACCATAATGGATTAAGAAAGAACCTATCCAATCTAACCCCTACATACTAAGATCCCTTTCTCCTATTTGTCCAAGTTATCTTACCATTAGTTGGGATGCAATAAAAAAGGGCATTACCATCAACAAAATTCCTAAAATCCTAGGTAACCTGGTAAGATGGATGAACCCCTCCAACCTTATCCTTAACTCCTAGTGTAGCATTGAAATAATGACCTAAAATGACCTTAAAGTCCCCAAGATTCGAGAGAACTTGGGATAGTGTAGCCCACAATCTTTATTTACTAACAATCGAGATCAGGTCATAAATGTTTGCCAAATAAAAGAAGACTGCAAAGATAGATACTTAAGCAAGCAACCAATTATTATTTGATGAAACCAAATCCACTTTACACTTATGAGGCTGCCATAAAATCACCAAACCCCTCGAAGCTCCTATGGAGGGAATGTGGAGAAAAGCCCAACTCTTCCAAGATCAAAATAGCCTGTCACCTCTATCCCTAGATAATTTTGTTTCCTGCATTAAAACAATATCTGCCTTGCTTATCACAATTTGGTCCTTGATAAGTCAGACCCTATTAGAGGCATTAATACCTTTAACGTTCCAAGAAATAATTCTCACTGGGGCCTCAAATATATCTTTATAAATAATTGGACAAATAAATTTGTTATATTTAAATATAAAAATTTGATATATTATAAAGAAGATTTGAATTTCATTTTATTGTATTTTGGTATGTTGATTATTATTTTATTTTAATAAAGTAAATTATTTTGATTAATATATAATTATAATTAATTTCTAGAATTAAATGATAAGTACTAGCCACTATATGGCATTTGTTTTTATTTTGATCACTTTTATTTGATTGTTTCATTTTGATAAATATTGTGGTTAATTTTGATTTTAGTTATATCTTTCCTCTTCAAAAACTATTTTCCACCACATAAACAATGCATAAGTTGAAGTATTTTTAATCTACAATTTATATCAATTAAAAAAAATCACAATATAGTTCAAAATGACATGCTTATAAACTTAAAGCAATTCCAAATAAATCTTCCACACTTTTTATTTTATTCCATTCCACAAAAATCATATATTAATAAAAAGTTGTACGTAATTTAGTAGATTCTAAATGATGTAAACTTTTCTCTTTAAAAAAAATTGAATCATGAGATGTTAAAAGCTCATGCAAACTATTATATTTAATTATTTATTCATTTTTATTTAAATATTAAAGTGAATTAAAATATAATCGGTTTAAACAATTAAATCATATCAAAACAACAACATAAAAATCAAATAGTTTTGACATTGTTTCCTAATGGGCACTTAGCTATCACCACTATATATTTTTTCCTATTTATCTTATATAAATTTGAAGATAAATAGTAATAATAAAGTACACATTTCTTTATTTAATTAAAATGATTTAATAATATTATACATTTAATCTTTCATTTAAATGAATTTATTTTCTATTTATGTTTACTATTATAATGTGAGTTTAAATACCTAATTATTCTGTAATCTACCTTTTTTTATTCTTTACTTTACTGCTCACACTTGATTTTAAGTTTAAAAATAAGATTTTAACTTTTTAAAATAAAATTCTAGAAAATAAAATAAATTAAAATAATCTTAACATTTTGACTTCTAAAAATTATCAAAACAATTTAATCTTAATTCCACTTCATTGTATGAATTACAAAAATAAATAAATTTAAAAATAAAAATAAATTATTTTAATCAAGTTTTTAGAAATTATTTTTTATTTCTAATTTTTTTGTAAATCTTACTTTTACCTCTAGTCACACAAGGCAGTGACTCTAGCTCGACATTAGTTCTTGTTGCACTTGTTGTTAGCAATGTACTATTGCATTCACTCTTCCCTAGATTCAAATTAATTTCTGCCAATCATTCATTAGTGTTTTTATAAACTGAAATATTTCTAAGGTTTTTCTTAATTTTTTTATGAGTTTTATATAATATACAAATTACATGATTGGCTCAACTAGTTTTGCATTATAGGAGCCCTTTTTAGAGGCTCTTCCATATTTCATTTTTTTCGGAAAATTCTTTGGTAAATGTTAAAAATAAATTATTAATCATAATCTTTTTATTATTATCAGTAAACATCCAAAGCCTTATATATTATATTAAAGAAATAAAGTTATAAAATCTTTGCTCAAATGGGCACTGGTAGGAAAAAATGGAGAAGAAAATGTCCAGTCTCGCCCAGGACTTATGTCCTATACAAAACACCATTTAAAATACAAATTTATAAGGGGCCTACCCCATTTTTAAGATCATACATAGACATTCCTTTCCTTTTGCTAAATGGTTTGATTTGGGGAGAATTTTGATCTTATTACTCTTTGTTATATAGATTATCCTTTGGTGTGTACTTCCTCCCTATATTCTTGCATCTTAATAGAATTTCAAGCACACTTTAAACATTAGTCCATAAAATCATTAGTTTAAACATAATTATAGACAAACTTCCTCTTGAGACTATTATGCATTATCATTTATGTTTCTTTTGTTTCTAATTTAATATAGTGATGTGCCCGATTAAGCTTGCAATGGTATTCATTCATTATTAGGTATACCTTTCCTTTATTTGTTAGGGTGGCAACAATTATATCAAATACTATTAATTCCTTGTTTTCCTACTTTAACACTTTCCAACAAGATTTGAGTTAACATAGCTTGAGAATGCAGAGTAATTTTGTTGTATCACACCCATGCCTAGTTTAAAGTACCTTGAACCGTCTATAATGCTAAAGAAAAGCTTAGCTTCTATTATACTAAACTAAACATGTGAGTCTTACTAGATTTATGAAAGATTAGACCAATTTTCTTAGACATTTATCCTTATACAATAGAATGTATTCAATTTGTCTAAATTTATTACTTTCTTAATTCTTGAACTTCCTTTACATTAATATTGAAAAAAAAATTGATCAAATATTGAGCAAGTTTTGGGGGGAAGTCGAATCCTTTTCCTCAATTCCTTCATCCTTATCTTGAATTGGTAATTTGAGCATATTGGTATCTAGTATGGACTTACCATCTCATACTTCTATATTCTCTTTAGTGTAATCCCATCCAATTATTGCAATTAGCTGGTCATTTATGAAAAATATGAATATAAGGGAAAGATTTCTCCTTACCACTGGGAACCAACTAATCAGTTTTTTGGAGTCAAGAGAAGACACTAGAGGAAATAATGGGATGAGTTGTTGTTGATCAACAGGGAAATAATAATGGCACAACTTGCAAATATAGATATCATTTTTTATACATGCTACCACTCTGTCTATATTTCCAATATATTCATGTTTGAGGAAACATTTCCATAAAGTCAAGATATTTGATTTATTAGACTCTAATAGGCATGTCATGGCTAAAAACATAGGAAAAATATTGCTAAGTACTCTATACCAATATGTGTTACAAAAAAATTATTTACCTAAAGTTCTATAAACTACTCTTTTAATCATAAAATGGGAGTTCTGCAATACAATTGAAAGATGGTGATAAGAAATGGTCTGATTAAAGGCAATTTGTGAGGAAGGTCCCTTAAATTTGATGATGGAATTCATTTTTAGGAACCTTTGCAAAGATTGTGACAAAATCTTACTTAAATAGATTTCAAACCGAAGGGGCATGGAGCTAAAAGGACAAAAGCCCCAAACCATTGAGCCAAGGGATTCCAAGGGACAAACATATGAGATCACATCAAGGTGACCCACATGAGAAACTAATATTATTTTGGAAAACCAAGAGACAAGGTTCAGGCTAATATGATACTAATTAGCAAAAGAAGCCAAATAAAACCAAAACTAGAGGAAATGAAAGAGAGGAAAGATAAAACCAAAAAAGGAAAGGGATAAAAACACCTAAAAAGAGAAAACAAAATCCTAAAGGAAATAAAACAACTAAAATAATAAATGAAACCTTTGACTAAGAGGCCAAATAGGCTAGCCAAATTCAGAAACCAAAAATCCTACAAGCTCATTGAAAGAGGGTTCTATGAGAATGAAATTAATTTCATCTAGAAACATTTAGATTTCAACCAAAAGTCATTTACTTGATCAAAAATAGTTTGTTAAGTTTACAAAGTATAATCCATTAACTTAGTGACTCAAATTTTTTTAATAAGCTAAGTTACTAGTTACTCAATGAGACATATGAAAGTCAATTTTTTAAAACTTGTTAGGAATAAGGTGTCTCAACCTTGGATAATTCCTTTTTTTTTTTTTTTGCAAATAATGTAATTAAGTGTGAGTGTACATATCTAGTTGGCATGTTGATGTGTCACTCCACTTGTATGTGTCAGCATCTTGAATTGTGTGTAAGGAGATCATGACTGAAATGGTTATGATGGATCCCTATGACACGTAAGAGCTATCTTTGGAAGATATGATGATGGGTGAAGATGTGAAGACATGTGACAATTGATCATTGAGTATTGTATACTCAAGTCTCCATCTAGCACACGGGGTTTGAGTCATTGCCCTAAAAAAGAAATTTGGGTTCCTACTTTTCTGGAGAATGGTAAAACCCTAATACAGTTCTTCTTTGGAAGTTTCCCTAAAATGGAAAGCGCATGATATAAGCGACTTTAGGGTTGCAGATGGAGGAGAGTGAAATGTATAGTTGGTAGTGTTTTGTTATAATTGGATTTGTCTTCTGTATCCTGAAAGAATTTGTATTACAAGTGTGTTAGAACCTTTGTGTTGAAGGTGATACATTGTGTAGGTTTTGGAGGGGTGGGTTTGTTTTACTAAAAGGTTTTTCCCTACCAACATTTCTTTTTGCTTGTTTTTTCTTTCTCTGTATTTTTTTGTATTCATGGTTGTTTATAATATTGTTGTTTACATAATATCAAATCTAAAATTGTAAGGATTTAAATAGAATTTGCACAATACTTTCCTTACGGGATTAGGGTAGGAACTTATTTCCACACCTGAGTTTCCTTACATAACTAAAGGATCAGATGAGAATGATAAGGAAAAATCCCAATTCAACATAACAAAAAATAATAGTAGTAAATATATTCCCTTAGATATCTTTAAAAAAAAAAATCTTTTATACATATGGTTAGGCTCCATCGAGAAAAGGCCCAAAGGAAAGGAGGTCCTACCCAAGTGACAAAGACACCATATTAGGATAGCCCATAGACATAGGTACAAGACTAGAAAATATATTAGCCCTAGAGTACCAAAAAATTTCAAACTAGGATTTAGAAGGAAATAAAAAAACCCACCCTACTAAGGGAGGCCAAATTCGAAAGACTAGGCCACCTAAAAAACTATATAATATAGAGACATGATAAAAACCAACAAAAAGATTAGTCAAATGATAAACAAAGAGAGAAGAAAAATTGACCTGAGACTTTTAGGAGTGGTCTTCTATTTTCTAGAAAACTATGATGAGATATTCTACTTCTTCTAATCAAATTTCTTTGGCTTTGGAGATAGAAAAAATATAGTTTTATCCTAGTTGGATTTATTAAAATTTGACAAAGAGAGATCCAGTTTGTTTGAATCATAAAAATTAACCCTTGGCTCAATGTAAGAGTCAAAGGCTCTAAGATATTAATTAATGAACTAATCCTTACTCTAATCTTCCATAATGCCCCTCCACCTAAGCATAAATATTATACTTTCTTTCATCTTTGGGCATTCTTTGTTGAAGAGATTATGATCCCTTATATGTAAAATGGGGCGCTTAGGCACAATTGCATAAACAAAACTTCCTAGAGGATGGGACATGTAATCTTTAGCATATAGAGTTTCTAGATTACCATTGATGCTAAGATCCTAATGCTCTAGCCTCTCCAACCATGTTGGGTCAAACAAATTGTGGCATAATCAAATAATATTATCCCATTGATCAACCTAAGATTTAGCCATGCATCCTATGAATGATCCTAGAATAGAGCTATTAGTACACCATGTGAAATCATAGTTAAAAACCTTGTCCCCTAAAACTCTTTTAATAACCACCCTAGTCATGTCATCAACATGATTGAGAAGTCTCTTCCATCACTTTGGCTTCATAAATGCCATTTTTCTAACTTAAATCACATGGAAACATTGATAGCATTCTCCATTCTAGGGCCACACTACTCAAATCTCTAAATACACCTAGTGCTACTACTAGAAAAATTTGTCAAATGTTAAAATATGGGTTAGAGGCTTGATTACTCATCTATATGTAGCTATACTCTAGGAACCCCTAGATTCATCTAGAAAGTTTTGGTATCATTATTTGATGTAGAATTATTTTTTACCAAGTTATTAGTACAAAATATCAAAAATATCACATTCTTGGTGATGGAAGGAGGCAATAACCTTTAATGATTAATCAGTAATGGTCGTAGTTCCTTAAATTATTTTTTCTAAGGACTATCCCAATTCCTTCCTTAAGTCTAGGGAAAAATATTAAAATGGAGTATTGATATTAATAAACTATATCTTGGGCATTCCCACCCCTCAACCTTGGAAACTAAATTAAGTTCATTTATAAGTTTTTGATTGAGGAAGCTCTTGTAATACTTAGATATTCCTTTTTTACTTTATTTCACTTTCTCATATTTAAAATTGAAATTTTGTCTTATTAAGGTTTACTCGGTCGACATTATTTGAATATTGTTGATTTTGTCAAGACTCATTTCTTAATGGAGAAGAAAAATTTAGGTTGAGATATTGAGGATAAGGTTCAAAGTTGTAATATGATATCCTCACCATCCACTCCTTTATTAGATTATTGATCTGCTAATTTATTCCCCTCTTATTATATGTATTTTATTTTAGTTTCTTTGAACTTGTTTATTAGAGGAAAAAGTATATCTAATTTGGAATTAATGATCTAGTTAGGGGTCATTCATTTTTTAATTTATTCAGAATGATATGAGAATCTTGTTCAATTAATAACTTTTTTTATACCTCACTCTAAACTTAGTTTGAGGCTCTCCTTGAGCATTTCTAATTCTACTATTTTATTTGAAGTAATACCTATTACTTTTGATCACTTTACAATCTATTTTCAAGTATTCATGCTTATGATACATCCTATTACTACCTTTCTTGATATCTAAGTATTCTAGGGTAATGTAGATAGTGGACAAAGAATCCTAGATATCCCCTACTTACACAAGTTAACCCTAATAAACTAGAGACACTTTTCCCTTAGGCCATCCTATCTCTTTAGGCTTGCATACCAACTAAAAAATTCATGTTAGGCATACTTAGTGACTTAATTGTTCTTGAAAGGGTTGGAGACTCCTCCTAGGGTGTCTTAGACTCCTTACTATCCATTTAACCCAAAACATTCATTAGGTTTCTATACAATTTCTTCAAACTCTTGAAAATCTCCTATTGGGTCTAGTAGCCCTCAATTAGCTCTCCTAATGGTCTAAATTGGGATTTGTGTAAATATTTCCTCAAGGAGGTTCCAAAAAACTCTAGATTGGAATAATCTTTTCCAAGTCTTCAAGATTCTTTGGGTCTCAAGTTTCCAACTTCTACTAAATGCTCTATCCCTATTTTTAAGGGTTTGCTAGGGTTTAATGGCCATTTAGGCCATTCAGCAAAAAAAACCACTCTTGCTCCTTCCCTAGGGGTATTGGATACTTATTCTTGAATATAAAGTGACTCCATTCAATTATCTGGCATGCCATAACACCCATCCCAACCAAAATATTGTACCCTTGCAAGAATTCTTCTTTCCTTGGCTCAATTTCTAGCCAAGCACCTCACATTCTCAGCTAGGGCTTCCAAGGAATTGGCTTGGCCTTGCACTCCTGATTCCATATTTTGTAACACATAAAATAAAAGATTTCTACTATAATTCCTCAAGGTTTCATGAGGTTTCAACCATGGGGAATGTTGGTAGACACCATTTTGCCAAGTCTACCAAATACAAGGTAGCAAGGAGACAGTTTAGCAAAAAAATTATTGTGAACACCAATGGATAGTTACGAACCTCAAACAAAAATAAAATAAAAGTAGAAACAATTAAGAGACTATATTTTAAAACAAAAACACTGATTCAATTACATGTTAATCCAAAACTCAAACTTCCATTCCAATTGTCATTTTGTTGTTTGCATCTGTAAAATGCCAAAGCTCTCAATCGTACAAAAGTGACTTAGAGGGATTTACATAATAATTTCAGAACCAAATAAATGAAATTTTACTCATTGGTAACCTACTAGTGCATTTCAACCAACTTTGCAACTTTCACAAGAAAAGTTGACTTTTTGCAAAATTGTCAATATGCAATTTTTGCATTTTTACAACTTCGACTTGATAGAACTAAACCTTATGGGTCCAAAAAATCCATGGAAGGTATTTAAGTTATATATAGAATATTTCTATGTCTACCTACTTTTATTTCCTTATTTATCCCTCTAAATAAAATTTTTCATTTTAAACCCTAAATGACAATAAATGCAACATTACAACTAATTTCTTATCATGCATTACATTGATGTTCCCCATGCATGACTCCTTATTCCTACTAGGTATCATCAAGAATCTTATTTCTTCCCAATGACCTATCTTAGGTTAGGCGCTCCTTCACCTTTTCTCGAGTTACCTCTATATGCTTTGTCAAAGTCAACTTTTGTCCATCCTATTAGGGGTGGCTCCCATTTACAGTCCTTTCATGCTTGTTAGTTTTTATTAATGTATAATAATGGAGAGTTTATAAGATTGGTCCAATTTTTTTTGCATCTCTACATCCTAGTCTGAGAATGTACCTTCTTATTTATTTTTTCTTCTTAAATTATAATTCATCACTTTTGATATACATGCTTCTACATTATTAAGGAGTGAAGGAATATCCATAGACAAATTATTTAAAATTCTCATATTCCTTTCCTTCCATATTTACCATAGTAAAATAGAGAGAGAAATATTCCATAATTAACTATATACTTTTTAACTTCCACCATTGGGCCAACTTCTTAGGTGTTTCTTAGTGTTTTCAAGAAAGGGACAGTACCTTTTAAATTTTTGACTAAGCCAATCGCAACATTTCTTGGTGTATGCATTGGAATAGTAAATGTTCTGCATTCTTTGAGATTTCTTTACATAATATACATCTGGAGGGGCCCTCGAATCACATTTTTGTAAATATATCTACGATCAATAACCTCTTATGTATTGCAACCCATAAAAATATTACTACTTTAGGTAGGCATGCTACTTCCCATCAGAGGTTAAGGAGCATATTGGTTTCCTCCCATTTTTGTGAGTTGATTATGAGGTCATAGCCTTTCTTAACACTATATTTCCCATCTTTTCATGGTCCCCATTTTAGTTTATCATGTCTATATTTATGGGTGACTAGTCTTTGAATAAGAAATTTTGTGAACTCTTTTTCTGCATGAGAGAGACTAGTTTTTTCTAGGGATTTCCATCCCCGTATTTTCTCCCCATTCTCCTCTTTGATATGTCTATAATTGAATAACTGTTTCCCCCAAAGATGTGTTACTATATTTTTAATGTTTCCTAGTAAATTGAAGCTATTTAGAGAGGGAAGACCATCCCAAGAGTCTTCCCAAAATAATGCTTCCTCCCCTTTCCCAATATCCCATGTTGCATTATTGTTGATGATCAAGCAACATTTTAACATAAAATTCTAGGTACTTGATCCCTTTGGGGGATTTCTAGTGCGGAATAGAGATATTGGATCAAATTCACCCAAATATTTATGATAAAGGATTTTTACCCATTTATTATCTTTTTACTGGAACATACACCAAATTAGCTTTTCTTATAAGGCTTCATCTTTCTAACATATATTTTTTATTCCTAATCCTCTTCACTCTTTGGGTCTACATATATTTTCCCATTTGATTAAGGATAATTTATTTTTCTCATCTATACCTTTCCAAAAAATATTTTTAAATGTTATCTCTAATTTCTTATTAATACCTTTAGGTAAAGGAAGAAATTGTTAAAAATAGATTGTTTGAAGTGTAGAACCTATAATGGAACAATCATTATTTTGTCAATGATGTCAAACCTGCTACTTGCTAGTGGGATAATTTCTTTTTGGTCTGAATGCTATCATTTGTTTGATTGATGAAGAGGATTTGAAAAGAGAAGATAACAAGAGAACCTAGAGAAAGGTTGAGTTATGTAGAGTATAAAAGGAGCATTAAGACCAAGTAAGAAATTGATGATATTATGTATTGTTAATCTACTAAAGGCTAAAGTAATAGTTACTTTCGCTAAGCCAAGAAGAAGTATTTCCATAAAAAGTGTCTGCCAATCCTGGTTGAGAAAATAGTGTAAGCCAAGAAAATTCTAGTTTAGGACAAGCAAAAAGTTAGTATAGGCTGAGCAGAAAGTTAGTATATTCTTAGCATTAGTAAAATTTTGTAAGTGTCGAGCATCAAGGAAATAAAAGTAGTGAGTGAGTTGAGAAGATGTAGTTGGTGCTGAGCAACCCATTGTTGGCTGAGCATCAAAAGACTATTATTGTCAAGTGAACAATGTAGATATTGAGTGACAAAAAAAACTGTTAAATCAAAGATTTGACAAATTTGAGTTGACTAATTTAATTTCTTGAATTATGTGAATTGTGTGGAAGATAAGTATGATGAGATTGTGGTATAGAATTCAAGATAAACCATTTTGAGGCAAATTCAAGGAAGATTGTAGAAGAAGTTTCTAGAGGAACTAAAATGGAAATGTTGGTGGATTCATTGAATTTTACCTAACCCTAAAATGGATGATTTTGGTTAAACATCAAAAGATCTAAATTTTCTATTTATAGATATAGTAGGCTAGAAGCAAAGATTTTCATGTGCAAGAACCTAAAGAAGGCAAGAAGTCTAAGGCATTGCTTCATACGGTGGCTAAATAGAAGAGACTGTAATTGGCATAAAAAGCAAGAAGGCTTAAGAGGTTGAATGCTTGAAGGGTGAACAAGCTTCTAGAGATGAAGAGTATGAATACTAAATAGAATGGAGAACTAAACCAGAGATATGTAGTATGCAAGTGAGTTGTATTTTATTATTAGATCAAGTCCTGTTGTTACTTTCTAACAACTATATCAATGCAGATAAATCCTTTGGATTAAGGTTGACTTAATAGTCATTTGTAAATCCTTTAACTAGGTGACATTCTAATGGGATGTTCTAAAGTCCTCTAACAAGGATCACTCCTAATAGAGTGATTGAAATCCTTTAACCAAGTCACATTTAATAGTGTGTATTGTAACCTTTAACAGGGTTGGCCTTTAAAAGGGCATCACTTTAGAAGAGTGAAATTGGGTAGCATGTTACTGGTGGTTTTTCCCAAATTGGGTTCCCATGTAAAATCCTTGTGTCAAATTGTGTGAATGAGTTTGTAGTATTTCATGTTTACATTTCTACAAAATTATTTTGACCTAGGACAATGACCTTCTAAATTAAGGTATTGAATGATCTAATGGATGCATGCATGGTATGGTTTTATGGATATGAATTTTTTAAGCACTAAAAAGTTTTATTTGTACATTTGGACCTTGGATAACTGATTCACCCCTCATTTCAGTTATTCTAAAGAATTCCAACGATTGGTATTAGAGCATTAGTGCTTGTGAGGAAATAGTTTGAAGGTACTAAAAGCTAAAGATCAAGATGTACAAAAAGGAGGTACCCAAATTGATCAAGGAAAACTTTCCTACATGAAAAAATTTTGAGGTAGCTACATCTAAGAGGTCTTGGAGACTATGAAAATCTACCATCACCATTGAGCATGTTGATCCTACTAGAGCCCTTATTGTTGATGATCTAAAAAAGAAGAATGAATGAAATTAGGCAATTTTAGAGCTTGCCTCTGCCCTAAGCTACTTAGAGTTTGATGAGTTCAAAGGATGTAATTCTGCTAAGAAGATGTGGGATGCTATAGAGACAATCTATAGATGGGATAAGAATATTCTGAGAGCCAATG
Organism: Cupressus sempervirens; assembly: GCA_028749045.1. Classification (NCBI taxonomy): domain Eukaryota; kingdom Viridiplantae; phylum Streptophyta; class Pinopsida; order Cupressales; family Cupressaceae; genus Cupressus; species Cupressus sempervirens. The sequence continues at coordinate 309,897,192 of CM053785.1, forward strand.
TTGGAAGTCTAAGAAAAAAGTTCAATGAAATGGGGATGCAAGAAGGTGAGACTATAGTCCAATATTGCACAAGAATCAAGGATATTGTGAATTCTATCAGAAGAGAAAATGGTATTATTGAAGATGAGACTATGATCAAAAAAGTATTGAGAACCCTAATGCATATCTATGCTAATAGAGTCTCTGACATACAAGAACTAAGTGTGTTTCCAGTAGTAATCTAGCCCTTGAAGGATTGATGGGTAGAATAAAAGCTTTTGAAATTTCTAATTTTGATAATTTCAAAACTAAAAATGTTGAATCTTCTTTTAATTCTAAATTGACACTAAAAGAACCTAACAAGAAAAAGAAAAAGGTCAAGCATTTTTCTAGTGATAGTGATACATATGAAGATGATGCAGAAGAGCTTGAAGCATTCCTGATGATGATATTTTACATAGGCAAAGGGAAATAAAAATGTAAGCTACCTATCACATGTTTCAATTGTACTGAGGTTGGTCATATTGCTGCTAGGTTGTCAAAGAAGAAGAACAATAGAAGTGGAGATAAATATAGAGGTTAAAGAGATGAGAAAAACAAGATTATAAAGACAAAGGAAAGAAGTCTTGCTACATTGTTGAAGAGGAAAAAAAGGATGGATCTGATGGCCATGATGATGAAGTTGTGTATATTGCTATGAAAGATGATTTTGATGAAGATGAGGCAACTGCATTGATATCTTATGTGAATAAAAGTGATAAATGGATCATTGGTAATGGATTTTCCTATCACATGACTAGAGATAAAAGCAAGTTCATTACCCTTGAGTACTACAATGTAAATAATGTTAGATTTGGTAATGATGCACCCTATCTAATAAAAGGTAAATGATCAATCAAACTAATATAAAAGATCATGTGTGACAATGCTTACTATGTAGTATAAATTTTTGAGTGTGTCAATATTGAATAGTTCAAGTTTGAAAGTTGAATTTGATAACAATAAAGAAAAGATCTATGACACTAATGGAAAACTAATAAAAAATGGAGATCAAGCTAGAGGTAATCTATTTTATCCTAACATGAATGATGCTACTTGTCTAATTGTAGAATTTGATAATGTGTGACTATGGCACAAGAGGTTATGTCATGTTAACTTTGATAACTTACTTAGTATCTATAACATGAAAAGAGTTAGAGGTTTTCCAAAACTAAATAAGCCTATTAATGTGATTTGTAAACAATGTCAGTTAGGCAAGATGAAGAAATCTAGTTTTAAAAGTAAGAATCACTCCTTAAATTAAATTATGGAATTAGTTCATACTAATTTGTGTGGACCAATTGATGTTCAAAGCTACAAAGGTGAGAAGTACATTATCCTATTTGTCAATGATTATTCTAGGATGATGATAGTTAGGTTTTTGAAACAAAAATCTGATGCTTTTCAAATGTTTAAGTGGTATTCGACAAGAGTTGAAAAGGAGACTGGCAAAAGCTTGAAATGTTTGAGATCTGATAGAGATGGAGAGTTTACATCAAATGAGTTTGAGATATTCTGTAATGACAAATGAATCAAAAGATATACTTTTGCACCTAGGACCCCTCCACAAAATGGGATTGCTAAAAGGAGGAACATATCTATAATGGATTGTGCTAGAATACTAATGATGGAGAAGAATTTTTCTTTGAGATACTAGAGAGAAGCTGCAAGTACAACTGTCTATACCTTAAATTGAGTACAAGTTAAGAAAGGTACAAATTCCACACCTTTTGAATTATGGTATGGATACTCACCCAATATAAAATATTTTAAGGTATTTTGAAGCAAGTGTTACATTCCTATGGGCATCAAGAATGGTAAAATTGATGCCAAAAGTGAAGAATGTACATTCCTAGGCTATTCCATAAGAAGTAAAGCTTATAAGTGTTTAAATACTAACACTAACAAAGCTGTGGAAAGTGAAAATGTGAAGTTTGATGAATATAGAGAGGTACATAAAGCTAAACCTAAGAGGGACCTTGAAGAGTACAAAACCTTCATATACTACTATCTTGACATCAATGTTAATGAAGCTGTAAAACAAGGTGTAAATCAACATTAACAAGTATCAATCACATACAATGGATGTCAAGTTGCATCCAGGATCCAAGTTGTAGATATAAACCAAGGTACATTTTGATATTGAGATTAGTGTACATGAAAGGAATGCTAATTTACCTAACAGAGAAGTACAAAATTATTTTGAAGTTGATAGAAACATTGAAGAAACAAGAAAAGAACCAAGATTGTCAAAGTATGTTAGGGGACATCATGTTACTGAACAAATTTTTGGAGATAAAGAAGCTAGATCAATGACAAGCAATAGGTTGAGAAGTGATACATGTTTGTTGAGCATGCATGATCCTAAGTCAGTGAAGGATGCATTAGAGAATGAAGATTGGAGTAAAGCCATGAATGAAAAGATTGATCAGATTGAGAAGAATAAAACATGGACTCTAGTACCCATACTAGAGAATAAGAATGTAACTGGAACCAAGTGGGTGTACAGAAACAAACTAGATGAGAATGGTGAAGTCACAAGGAGTAAGGAAAGATTATTTTTTAAGGGATATGAACAAGAATTGGGGATTGACTATAGAGAGATATTTGCCTCAATTGCAAGATTGGAAGGAGTAAGAATTTTTCTTGCTTACTTTGCATATATCAAAGTTTATCAAATGGATGTGAAGTTAGCATTTTTGAATGGTATAATAGAAGAGGAGGTTTACATTGAACAAATGGAACAATTATTTGATCCAAACAACAAGAAAATGGTATGTATATTACACAAAGCTTTATATGGTTTAAAGAAAGCCCTAAAAGCATGGTATGACATGCTTCACAATTATCTTGTGAAGATTGATGATAGCAAAAATTTGTATTTGAAGACAACAGGAGGTAAAGAAATTTTACTAGCTGAAATATTTGTTGATGATATCATATTTGGAGGAAAAAATACATTGTGTAAAATGTTTGCAAATCAAATGAAGAAATAATTTGAGATGTCTATGTTCGGAGAGATAAAGTTCTTTGTTGGTTTGTAAGTATATCAGATGAAATATGGTATTTACATCACTTAGTCTAAATATGTAAAGTAAATATTGAAAACTTTTGGTATGAAGGATTCAAAACCTATTAGCACTCCTATGATAACATGATATAAACTATCCAAAATTGATATTTTGCTGAAGTAAATCAATTATTGTATAGGTCTATAATTGGCAAGTTGCAATATTTAGTACTTAATAGATCTAACATTACATTAGTTATTGGGATTATTGCAAGGTTTTCTACAAATCCTCAGGAGAATCATTTGATGGCTATTAAAAGGATCATGAGATCCTTGAAAGGAACATAAGACTATGGCCTATACTACAAGAAGAATGAAAAGTTTGAATCAAGAGCCTATATAGATGTTGATTGGGTTGGAAACATTAATGACAGAAAGATTACAAGTGGTGGAGCATTTTTCTTAGGAAGGAGATTGGTCACTTGGACCAATAAGAAACAAAATTATATATTTCAATCTATGTTGAAGTTGAATATGTGGCTGCTATAGTAAATTGTATGGATCAAACAACTACTCAAAGGAATGAAGGAAGAAATTACTAAACCTATGGTACTTTATTGGGATAATACAAGTGCTATAAACATATCAAATAACCCTATGATGCACATAAAGACAAAGCACATTGCAATCAAGTATCATTACTTGAGACAATTGGTTCAAGACAAAGAAGTTAGAATAGAATATGTGAATACAAAAGAATATATAGCTGATATATTCACAAAAGTTTTACCTAAGGTTGCCCATGAATATCTTAGAGGTAAAATAGGGGTGATACTCCTATCCAAAGTTACTTAAGAATCAAGAGTAGTGCCCTACATTACCTGAGTTGAATGTCATATTTTAAAATTTTGGTGTAGTGGATCTTACTTTAGGAGCTACCTAAAGTAATGAAGGAACTAAATCAAAAGAATTATAGTCACATGCAAGGTGATAAAGGGAGACCCTAAATTGATTATATTTGCATGAAAAGATGACAAGTCTTTGGCATTATTGTCAGAGAGGGAGATATAAGAAAGAGGGGGATAATTAATAGAGAGAGAGAGAGAGAGAGAGAGAGAGAGAGAGAGAGAGAGAGATCAAAGAAGGAGATATAAGGTTAATGGAGATATTAGAAAGATGCACATATATTGACAAAGGGAGAAATTCAAAGATATTAATTTTATTTTTGGTATTGTTGTTGGTATTGATTTGTCATCAATGCCAAAGAGGAAGATTGTTGAAAAGAGATTGTTTGAAGTGTATAACCTATCATGGAACAATCATTATTTTGTCAATGATGTCAAACCTACTATTTTTTGGTGAGAATTTTTTTTTGGTAAGAATGCTATCATTTATTTGATTAATGAAGTGGATTTGAAAAGAAAAGATAACAAGAGAACCTAGAGAAAGGTTGAGTTATGTAGTGTATAAAAGGATCACTAAGACCAAGTAAGACATTGATGATATTATGTATTGTTGATTTACTTAAGGATAAAGTAAATGGTTACTTTGGCTAAGCCAAGAAGAAGTTTTTTCATTAAAGTGCTTGCTAAGCCTGGTTGAGAAAATAGTGTAAGTTGAGCAAATTCTAGTTCAAGCTAAGCAAAAAGTTAGTAGATGTCAAGCATCAGTAAAATTTAGTAAGCATCGAGCATTAGGAAAATAACAATAGTGACCGAGTTGAGAAGATGTAGTTGGTGCTGAGCAACCTAGTATTGGCCAAGCATTAGAAGACTATTATTTTTGAGTGAATAGTGTAGATGTTGAATGACAAAAAAAAGTGTTAAATCAAAGATTTGATGAATCTAAGCCAACTAATTTGATTCTTGAATAATGAGAAGCATGTGGAAGATAGTTATGTTGAGTTGGTTGCACAAAATTCAAGATAAATCATTTTGAGGAAAATTCAGGAAAGATTGTAGAAGAAGTCTCTAAAGGAACTAAAATGGAAAAGTAGGTAGATTCATTGAATCTCACCTAACCCTAAAATTGACAATTGTGGTTAAATGAAAAAAGATCAAAATTCTCTATTTATAGAGATATTAGGCTAGAAGAAAAAGTTGTCATGTGCAAGAACCTAAGGAAGACAAGAAGTCTAGGGTGTTGCTTCATATGGTGGCTAAATAGAAGAGATTGCAATTAGCATAAAAAGCAAGAAGGCATAAGAGGTTGAATGCTTAAAGGGTGAAAAAGATATTACAAATGAAGAGTATGAATGCCAAGAAGAATGGAGGACTAAACTAGAGATCTGTAATTTGTAAGTGAGTTGTGTTTTATTATTAGATCAAGTCCTGTTGTTACTTTCTAACAACTATATTAGTGTGGATGAATCTTTTGGATTAAGGTTGACCTAATAGTCATTTATAAATCTTTTAACCAGGTGACATTAAAATGGAATGTTCTAAAGTCCTCTAACAAGGCTCACTCCTCATAGGGTGATTGAAATCCTTTAACTGGGTCACATTTAACAGTGTGTATTGTAACTTTTAATAGGGTTGGCCTTTAAGAGGGCATCACTTCAGAAGAATGAAATTGGGTAGCATGTTATTGGTGGTTTTTCCCAAATTGGGTTTCCATGTAAAATCCTTGTGTCAAATTGTGCGAATAAGTTTGTAGTATTTCATGTTTACATTTCTACAAAGTTGTTTTGACCTAGCACAGTGACCTACTAAATTAAGGTATTGAACAATCTAATGGATGCATGCATGATATGGTTTTATGTATATGAATCTGTTAAGCACTAAAAAAAATTATTTGTACATTTGGACCTTGGATAACTAATTCACCCCTGTGTTAGTTATTCTAAAGAATTCCAATAAACATGATATCTTATATGTAGGAATAGTTGAAAGTATAACTTTAATTTTTGTAGCTCTGCATGCCTTGATTAACCATTTCCCTTTCCAATTTCCTATTTGATTGTCAATTCTTTCTAAAATCAAATCCCATATTTTAGGATTTCTTGTTCATTTTTCTAGTTGTATACCTAAGTACTTGCATGGAAATGAGCCTTTCTTATATCCCATTATGTTGCAAATATCAGTTTCTAATGCTGGTCTAGTACTAATAAAGAAGATTTCAGATTTTTTAGCGTTTACCTTTTTCCCTGATGCATACGTATATTCATGTATAATTTTCTTGAAGTTTTGAGCTTCTTCTATTGAGATTTTTCAAAGTAGAATTTTGTCATCTGCAAATTGTAGATGAGTTATATTTGGTATATTTCTTGTTACTATTATTCTTTTGATTTTTCCTTCTTGCTGAGATTTTTTTATAGCTCTTCCAAAGGCTTCTTCCATAATAATAAACAAGAAAGGTGAAATAGGGCCTCCTTATCTAATTCCTCTTGAGATATTAAAGAAACCTTCCAAAATTCCATTTATAAGGAGTGATATTTTAGGAGTGGCCATACAATTAAAGATGAGGTTTACCCATTGATGAGAGAATACAAATGTTTCTAGAGATTTACATAAAAATCTCCAATCTACCTTATCATATGCTTTTTGAATATCTAATTTCATGACATGCTTCTTTATTTCATTGAGTTGAATGAATGATTTCTTGAATAATGATAATCCCATCTAAAATAGATATTTTAGAGAAAAAACCAGTATGTTCTTCTAATGTGAGTTTTAGAAGGACACTTTTCAATCTGAGTGCTAGTGCTTTTGATAAGATTTTATAAATGGTATTACATAATGCTATTGGTCTAAAATTACCGAATTCATCATAATCTTTTTTTTAGGAATGAGAGTTAAGAAGGTATAATTGATTTTTGTTAGCAATAGTCCAACATTTCGTTTTGCTTCTATTGTCTTCCATAGATCCTCCCCAATTATATCCCAACACTTTTGGAAAAAGAAGGCTTGAAAACCATCTAGACTCGATGATTTGTCCATATTCATCTTGAACAGAGCTATTTTCACTTCTTCAAAAGAAAATGGTTTATTTAACATTTTATTGTCTTCATCTATGACAAGTGTAGAGATATCATTAAGAATATTCCTTTGTGCTATCTCATTGGAACAATCAAAATTATTAAGGATTTTTATATAGTATTTGACCATAATCTCACGTAGTTTTTTAGAATCTTCTTCAATATTTCCATTAGTATTTCCAATTTTAGTTATTCTATTCATACTTTTATTATTTAATGTGCTATTGTGAAAATACTTTGTGTTATGATCCCCTTTTGATAACCATGTCTCTCTTGATTTTTGTTTCCATAATATTTTCTCTTTTGCTAATATATTTTCCTATTTTCATAATATTTATTTCTCTTTTAAATATTTTACATTATCCATTCCATATTTTATTTTCTTTATTTAGTTTCTTAAGTTTTTCTTTGTTATCTAGTTTTTTGCTAAATTCTTTATTAAAGTGTATTTTATTCTATTCTAGAATATTGTCCTTTGACCTTTTTAGTTTAGACACAAAGTAGTACATTTTGGATCCTTTAAATGAGAATGCATTCCACCATTTCTTGATGCTTTCCAAAAATTTATTATCTAGAAATTACATTTTTCCAAATTTGAATGGGTTTTTGGATGGTTTAATCGAGTCTACAAATTCTAGTCTAGTAGGGTAATGATTTGATCCCGCATTAGGCAAAATATAGGCTTGAAAAGCTAAATACATCATACTTAGGTCTCCTTTAAGTAAAAATCTTTCTAATCCTTCTACTATGTTGCAAAATCCTATTCTTCTATTGTTCCATGTGGAAACTCCATTATTGGTTGGTATATCAATTAGGTTGTTTCTCTCAATCCTCTCCTTAAAATCTATTGTTGCCTGAAATAACATCCACGGTCCCCCATATTTTTCTTCCATGTTTAAAATTGCATTAAAATCCTCTTGTATAAGGAAGTTGTCTCTTGGATTATCTTCTACAAATCCACTGATTTCCTTCCACAATTATTTTTTGTCTATTGTTTGAATAGGCCCAAATTTACATTAACGAGTGTTAGTTGAATGTTAGGTGTAAAACTCTTAATTTTTACCTCCTTTCTAGTTCTTGGCTGAAATTGATTTGTTGAACTTAATTTTTCTTGGGTTCCAGATGATCCCAATTCATCCAAAAGCTCTATTTGACTCTATTAAATCTATTTTCCAATTTACTAATTTTTTTTTCTAATTTAGTTCCTTATTTTTTATTTAGTTTGTTCTCTTGGATTAATATTAATTTTGATTAAAATAAGGTTAAATTGCACTTTAATAAGAACTTTTTGCTAGGGGCATTGAGATCACTAGCATTCCATGTGGTGATCCTCATTTCCCTATGGGAAGGACCTTCCCCTTCCCTACAATTAGAACCTCATTGATCTTTTTTCTGATTTTTAGCTTGCCCTAGTAAATTTCTTAACTCTTTTGGGGACTTCTTGCCTCATCTAAGCTTCTGTTTCCCACAATTTGGAGTCTTGAGACCCTCTTAGTTGATTGAAATGTCTAAATTATTTATATTCTTTTGGACATTCTTTTTTATTGTTGGGGTTAGTTCATCCTCTATCATTTATGCTTCTTCTTCTATTTCTTGAATTATTTTCTCCTCGATATCCATTTCATATGTTTATGATACTATTCCTTCTACTTGTTGATCTTTAAATTATGTATTAACTTATCTTCTTCTATGTCTTTCTCAAAATAATCTAAAACTCCAAATTCTTCCCAAGTTTGACTATTTTCCATCTCATATCCTTTTTCATGTGTTACTACTTTACTATTTTCTTGATCTTTTGTTTCTGTTAATCTTATTTTGTTTATAATAGACTCTATTTCCACTAGTATGTGAAGGTCCCTATTGTTATTCTTATCTTCCCCTCCCTAATTAGGTTCTTAATCCATATCTTCAAAGGGATCTTTTCCAATATCTAGAGTTTAACAAAGTTTTAGTGTTCTTTTCATAGCTCCTTTTTGGATGGTGATATTTCCCCAATGATTTGATGAGGCTAGGGGATATTAGGTGATTGAATTAGACTTTCTTTCTGATTTTTTGATATCTAGTCTTCTTCCCTATTTATGGGATCCTTTTTTGATATTCCCATTTCTCCAAGGTCTAAGCTATGTTCTATTATGTTATTTCCCATCCCATCTTTTAGATGCTCTCATTATTCAAATTATTTTTCATTAGTATTTATACTTTCCCTTCTTCTTCTTTGTCTCATTCCTTTTTCATTAGTTTAAATTATTGACATTTGTTAGATAAGTTTATGTCTGAGCAGTGGCTTGGTGATACTTTATATATATTTTTGAAATTTTCTACCTTCTCTGATATATATACCCCACATTCCTTCTGATTATTTGATCTTTCTTCTAAATTTTGTGCCTTCTTTTGGATTTTATTATCTACTATCCTTTCCTAAAGTTTGTTTTCCTTACAACTTCCCTTCTTATGTTATCTTTCTAGGAATTCTTCACTCTCCGATTTTTGGATCTGATTTAGATGCTCTTCATGTACCATTTTCCCCAGAGTTATTTGATCATATATATCATTCTATCTTATTAACAAGTAATGAGTTAATTTATGGTAACTTCTTAGCCTAGAATTTTAGTCTTTGAGAAAGCCCTTTTCTTTCTCACATAGATCACAATGATTAAAGCCCCTAATATATATATATTCCTTAATTTTATTGTACTCTCTATTTCAAAGTCTCTACTTCCCCCTGTTCCTTATTACTAATTACTATTTTTAGTGAATTCTCTTTTGGATATTTATTTTTGTCATCTAATACCATAACTCAAAATTCTCCTTCTTCTAGCTTTACATTGCTATTATTCTAATATTATTTTTTGTATTTTTATCTTCCCACCTTTTCTCTTGTTCCTTTTCTTTTCTATTATCTGATTCCTTTCTTAGTATGTACATTTTATTTAGTATGTCTTTAAGATTAGAAGTTCTTTCTATTTGTTGAATTGATCTATTAGAATTTATTCTTATGATGTTTTTAGTTTCCCCTTCATATCTAGTTAAAGTAAGATAATAAATCTAGTTAAATTAAGATAATAAATGGATCTTTTCATGATAATATTTTTAGTTTTGATTTCTTTATGTTCTAGCTCTGTGTTAATGAGAAAATTGGTGTTATTAGTTTTATTTAGATTAGTTTCACTTCCTAATAGATTACCTAATCCTTGGTCTATTTTTTTTAAGATTTGACTATGGTTTAATTTTGGTGTTACATGTTTGCATTTATACCAAGTAGGAGCTTTGAATACTTTCCTAAAATTTGTTCATTACAATTAGGTTCCTAGGCTGTAAATCTTAATGAATGTCCTTTATAAATAAGATATGATACTGAAATAAATTCATTCCTTATATTTTTATTTTGAGAATATAAATAGAACACCCAATTAGAATAAATAGATATACTTACTTGCTCCTTGTAGAACTCCTTTAACCATCTTATCAGTTTTTGGATTTTGTCTTGGGGTCCATTCTGGTATGTGAATATACCTAACTCTTGACATTCTTTCCTTATGTTCTTGCTATCTTCATCACGGATGATATGGATATCTTTAAATGAGTTTTGTTCTATATAAAGTGGATCTATGCTTGGAATACAATTATAAATTAGTTGGATGGTATAATCTTTGTGAATGAGACTATTACCTATTAATTTCCTAAGTGTTGGGTGTTGGAAATATTCAAGACTATGCTAAGTTATTGAGAGGGGAGGGGTGAATTAGTAACTTCTAAAACTTTAACAATTTTAGTTCTTAATCTAACAATCCAATTAGCATATAATCCATCATATATAATCTAATCTAGTTGCATGCATATGAAACTAAAAACATGAAACCCAAGAACCTTCCAAATAGAAAGTAAAACTGGGGTGGGGATGATACCCACAAACTTTAGCACTGTATTATTAAGTTAGCCTGTTAAAGCTTACATTGATCACTTCTAATGATCTGCCCTATAAGGAGCAATGAGGACTACTAGGTCCACCTTGTGAAAGGATTTACAAACATACAATTAAGTATGCACTTAGTAAAGAGATTTATAAAAGATTGTTAGGTCTACCTTGTGAAAGGATTTGACTTCCACCTGTTAGGATGAAATAGTAGATGATCTCTGATCTACAACTTGGTTTGCTAAATGAGATTCCTTTAAGTACTGATCACCTTGCTGTGATAGATATGAATTTTTCACTCCTTATACTATTGTAGCCTTTGTGCAATCCATTCTTTCTTCTTTTCTCTGATTGCATTCAAATTCTTATTCTTTTTTTTTACACACTTGGATATGATACAATTCATTACATATATATCAATCCAATTATACAAATTACAAAGTCGACCACAATACAAGTTAACACAAATATTACAAAGTTGGCCCACATGAAGACACTCAGGTTCTGAAGATTGACTCAATGAATTTTTGATACTCAACATCCATTATCAATGCTTGACATCATCATGCACTTGGTAGACATAGAATCTCAGTCCATATTGATCACTTCCAAGTAGTCTTGAGCTCGGTCTGCACTGGTGACCTGGTAGATACTATGAAACTCATCATATAAATTGAATCACTTGTTTACCATGACATGACTCGGTAAACACTCTCACCTCAAGCTCAGTCTAAATTGAGTCACTTGGTTAACACTAAATATCTCAGTTAACATTGGACTCACATGACATACACTACAAACTTAGTGAACATTGCATAGCTTGACTTGCACTAGTAAACTCGGCATACACTAAGATGCATGGTTTACATTGCTGGTCTTCACTATAACTATGACTACTCGGTAACCACTGAGATTTGTCCAAAGGACTTGGTATCAACTGTAGAACTTAGTGACAATTGAAATACTTGGAAAACACTGTGAACTATATAATAACCTCAGTAGCTATACACAATATGAATAAGTGTGTGTCACTAGTAACAAACTTGATTGATATGTCAACAATCTCCCTCTTTGGAATTACTGACAAAAACACTTATTAGCCACAACTGAATTCAAAAATTTTACTAAATAGCTTTTATCCATCACCATGTGATACTAGCTTGGTAGAGGATACTATTTTTGATATTTTTCAAAATTGATTTGTAGGATATATATCTGTACATGGTAAAGTTCTTTCATACAATATACTATACATCTTCCTGCTATATACAACATACCTTCCTGTATGTTTCTCCCCAATTGTTTTTACAACTTATTACATTTTCTCCTTCATAACATATGTCTTTATGCATACATATATCTTTCTCCCCCTTTTTAACATTAATGCCAAAGATTTATTATGTTTACTTACATAGTAACACCAAAATGAGATAAAAAAATTGAGTGTACCTTGAGAATGATCGCCAAGGTGTTATCCCAATTGTCTTGGAGGATCTTACATGTGTGAAGTGCAATTTGGACTTCTGCTGATAATTCTATCATATGATCCACAATGGAGAAATTATTACCATGGCTGAGAGTTATTGAATGTGCAATATGTTTTTGCAATGCATCCATGATGGTAAGAATCATTTTTTATATATCTATCAGTGTGGATCTAATCCTTTCTTCTTCTTTAAGCAATTCTACTTGCATATCTAACAAAAATCTTATCTTTTGAAAATGTGTAGAGCTTGAACTAGGGTCAAGTTGTAGCTGTTGAGGACTAGCTTTCAAATCTTCATCCATTTTTGTTGTGTCCTTTATTTCTTTAGTAAACTCATAAACATCACATAGCTTTCCAAAAAGTGATGACACATTTGTATAGGGTGCTTCTAAATTGCCCAAAATTGTAAAAAGTTCTACTTGATAAATGGCTATCTGTTGAGCAATGTGCTCCAGCACTTTATTATCAAACTTCTTCTCTGCTTTTTGTACTAACTTATCTTGTCCCTCAGTATCTTCATTAAATTTCTATACTGCCTCTACTAGCTGATACAAAATTGGCTAAGAAGAGTCAACCTCAATACCTATGGCCTCTGCCAAAATGTTCTTTGCATCTTCAATTATTTTTAATTCCTTATCTCTCTCCTCTCTTAGTCTTTATTGTTTAGCCTTCTTCTGGAGGAGTTCAACAAATGACTGCATTTGGTCTGGGGTAAGCTTAGAAATGTCACAATTTGAGATTACAATTTCCTCATCTAAATCAATTTCTTCCTCCAACTCTTTTCCTTTTCCCAAAAATTTTGTGCTTGGTTGAACCTTGGGCTCAACTTTATTTAATGCTAGTGTGCTCAAAATAGAAACAATTGTAGACATACTAGGACTAGCTGTGAAAACTGATACTATGCTTATTGAAGGAATATTTACAGAAATACCTAAAGAATTCAAAATTGATGTGTTCAAAATTGAAGTGCTCAAAACTAAAGTATTCAACTTGGTTGATGAAGGAAGAGTTTGTAGCTTGGTAGATAAAGTAGGGGTCACTTCAGTTAGAGATGTGTTGAGCTAGGTGGGAGCAAAGAGTGATTGGACATTTGTATTCACACTGGTAGTCAAAATCAAACTTGTCGGGGCTATCTCTGCACTTGATATTGTCACTGGTTTGCTTGGAGAGTGAGGAAGTGAGCTAATGACCATTATTTCTATCTTAACTAGATCAATCTCCTCATCATCTTGCTTTGCTTCCTTGGTAGCCTCTTATCCTTCATCCTCTTCATCTTCTTCATTGTCAAAATGAGTTACTTCTTCAATATTCTCTTCTTCATCTTTCTCCTTGTCCTCATCATCATCATCATCTTTAACATTAACTAGAAAATCACTTGGTTTATGTACTAGGTAGACATTCTTCCAAGTGTTTGTTTCATTCTTTACAACATGTTCAATTTCTTTAATCAAAATTAGCAAGTATTAAATTTTAGAGTCAATTTTTCTTCATTTTTCTTTAGTGACTCTTTTACCTCAACATCTGATATGCTTAGTATAAGCTACCTCAAGGTTTTCCCATATATGTCTTTGGCAGTTTGCATGGCAAAAGCCTATCTTGGATTTATTTTCTCCAACAAATCATTATAAATTTGAGATGCAATCTAATCAAGAGAGTACTTCCACTTACCCATCTTATCCATCACTAGATCTTCAATATGCTTCTGCTCCTCTGCTCTCTTGATTTCATACTTTAATGGTTTGAAGTTTGTTATATCAACTCCTACTTCAAGATCTTTCAATCTATCTTGGAAGGTGGGTGGAGGTTTTCTAAATATAATGTCTCCTCCTTCTTTGTTAGATTTCTTTTTGGAGGATCTTCTTGTGAAAACTGTAGTGGATGGCTTTTGTGGCTTGGTGATAATCACCTTGCCCTTTTTCCTTAATGGCTCTTCTTCCTTAGATTCTGCCTCATCCTTTTCTTCCACATCCTCTACTTCTTCATTCTCACCTTTTCCCTTAGTTAACAAAAGGGTTGAACTAGATTTCAGTTTTGCAATCCTTTTCTTTCCTTTGTTCACTGCCAAAGGGAGCTTTATTTCAAGTTCAATCCTGGATTTTGCTTCATCCTATGTTCCAAAATATGTAGCCTTATGATCAACTAGCTCATTAACAAGGGATTTAATGATGTCTTTAGTTTCATCAATATTAACCTCCATAACCAAGAGGTTTTACCCATGCAATTCTAGGCTTAACTACTTGAATGTACACTTTGTCATAGTACACCATGAAACATACATCATCCTTATAATCTTCAACTAGTTTCTTAGGGGTTCAAAACCTATTATTCATTTTCTCTTTGAATGCATCAAAATAATTATCTATAATACTATTATAATTTTCACCCATTTCAGCAATAAACTCATTTATTTGGTATAACACAAGTACATCTTTTCTCTACACAATAGTGCCTTTTGAAGGGAAGAATTTATGAACATAAAAGAATAGACAAGTTAAAAAGGAACCAAACTTACACGGGTTATTCTTTGAAGTCCTTATTCTTTCCATATTTTTGTTGAACTATTTTAACAATAGCTCAGCAAGGTCGAATAATAAGTTCTTCTTTATCACCTTGTATGCCAAGTCCACAACTTCACATGACACACTATTCAACATGCTAGAGCTGTATACCTTGTGCACAATAATGTGAATACCAAACTTCAATTCCATATCTAAAACACTGTTGACTTGCACTCCTCTACCATCCCATTTAGTTAGGGTTTTCTTTTCAAGTTCAACCTGACCTATGGTTTTTTTCATTTTGGCCTTGGCTAGCATTGGGAGGCTAGTGATCTGATGAATCATCTTCTTTGTGGTCAACATTGGTTATTCCAACCACAACTATCCATTATGCACCCAACTAAGGATAAACCTAATCCATTTAACTTGAAATTCATGGGGCATGTGAGGGATGTGAGTTAACCATTTGGTTTCTAGGTGTTGGTACCTGGGTTTCAAAACTCCATTCACACAAAGTTGACCTAGGGCACCGTCCATTTCCAATTTACCAATTTCTTGAATAACACATTTGAAATAAGTGCAAATATCATTGATCAAAAGTACCTTGGGAGGGATTTGAGATTGTGCTCCACTCGGATCTAGGGTTTAAGTGATCACAGGAGTGAGCTTGAAATCTAGTGCTTTCCATTCCACTCCATAAACCAACATGTTAGATCCTCACTTAACCTTGTTGTTGCTAGATGCCATCTTCACTCAATAGGGTTTGAGGGAATTCGAAAACTTTTGCTAGAAATCCACTCAAATCGCTTGGAAGCTCTAAATATTGTACTTTCACAATAGCACTCAAAATTTCACAATAAGAAATGACTTCAATTTCATGGCTTTTGTTAAAAAATTTCCATAAATGCTCAATACAAAAGGTAGATTTACTGACATCATGTCGACAAAATGTTATCCACTATGCTTGCATTGAACACTCGGCAAAGTCTTCGTGACTCAGCAACCATAAGCATCTTTATCACTTCTAAACTCACTTGGTATATTCTTCTATCATTTCGTAACCACATGGAATATAGTTACCCCGACTTTGCTCAGTATGGTCTGCGACCTAACCTCACTTGGTAGAGAAGGTAACTTGGTAGACACTAGTACCATTTTACTCAGTGATCCCTTTGTATCTTGAATACAGATATGGATCATTCTGCTCTTCTTATCTGGAACTATTTTGGATGTCTTCTTTACTAGCCTAGTTCTAGTTTCTCCTTTGAGAACTCAAGTAGAAATGGTAGAGTCACCCAATTCTTCAGTGACTTGATCATCATTACTTGGACTTGTATCCTTGGTAGACTTAGGAACCCATTGCTATCTCATCTGTTTTCAAATGTTAGCTTTCACCTTTTTCTCATCTTTAATTATGCTCGTATTCATGTAGTTCTTGGCAAGATGACCAAGTTCTATACAAATGAAACATCTTTTAGTAGTGTCTCTTTTCCTCAAATGATGCTTTACACAATTTATTCCAATGTGTTCAAATTCTCCACAATAATGACATCTACACCAAGTGTTGTAGTCCCAACCAAATATTGCTTTCACATTTTGCTCTGTTAGATTCAATACCTTGGTTTTGCATTCTGATGACTTGTGTTCATGTTTCTTATATTTGTGACATTTTCCTTCAAATTTTGGTTTCTTTTTGCATTAACTAACCTTATGATCATGCTGATTGTAATTGTAGCATTTTCCATTGAATTTTTCTTTTCCATTGCTCCAACATCTATTTGATGTATGACCTATCTTACCATAGTGATTACAAGTAGGTCTTTGGTTCTTTTGAGCTCCTTGCTTGGATGATTCTCCTTCTTTTGTATATCCGATTCCTACTTTTCCTTTTTGTCTATAAAGATTTTGCTCATTCAATTGATTCATGTCTTCTTATGATTTCATCATTCTTTCATTGATTTACCTTTCAAAGTTTAGATCATTCCATAATCTTTCATTGATTTTCCTTTCAAAATTTAGATCATTTCTCATTCTTTCATTTTTAGATCTTAGGGTCATGATTTCCTCATTTGCATTGGAGAGTTGATCAATAAGGTCTTCTTGCTGAAGGGATTGGTTCTAAATTTCATTGTTCCTTCCATCTATTTCTTCTTTTATCTTATTTTTCTGTTACATGATTTCACATAACCTTACTCACTGAATTTCTTGCTCTCTTTTAATTTTTCTTACCTCTTCTTCCACGGAACCATTCTTTTCTAGGTGTTCTTTGATTGCTTCATTGGCTTGATCTAGATTGCTTGAATGAAGGTCTCCAATTCTTTCTTCAATATAAGATGATCATTTATTTAAATTGCAAGCTCTTTTCTTCTTTTTAGGGATTGAGAGAGTCGCTCCTTTTCTTTCTTGAGTTGGGCAATGGCCATTTCCAAATCTAGCTTCTCATTGTCAATAGCTTTGTCAACACTGAATATCTCCATGGCCTTGATCTTTTCTCAAGTTGTTAAGCTTTCTCCTAAGAACCACAATGCTCTGATACCAATTGCTGAAAATATTCAAGGCTATGATAAGTTACTAAGAAGGGAGGGGTGAATTAGTAACTTCTAAAACTTTAACAATTTCAATTCTTAATCCAACAATCCAACTAGCGTATAATCCATAACATTTAATTTGATCTAGTTGCATGCATATGAAACTGAAAACATGAAAGCATTCATTACATTGTGACACAAAGATTTGGTGACCCGTGAACCTTCCAAATAGAAAGTAAAACTAGGGTGGGGATGATACCCACAAACTTTAGTACTGTAGTATAAAGTTAGCCTATTAAAGTTTACATTGATCACTTCTAATGATCTACCTTGTTAGGAGCAATGAGGACTACTAGGTCCACCTTGTGAAAGGATTTACAAACATACAATTAAATATGCACTCGGTAAAGAGATTTATAAAAGATGGTTAGGTCTACCTTGTGAAAGGATTTGACTAATCCACCTGTTAGGATGAAACAATAGATGATCTTTGATCTATAACTTGGTTTGCTAAATGAGATTCCTTTAGGTACTGATCACCTTGCTATGATAGATATGACTTTGATGCTCCTTATACTATTATAGCCTTTGTGTAATCCGTTCTTTATGCTTTTCTCTGATTACATTCACATTCTTATTCTTTTTTTTTACACACTTGGATATGATACAATTCATTACATATATATCAATCCAATTATACAAATTACAAAGTCAGCCATAATACAAGTTAATACAAATATTAAAAAGTTGGCTCACATGAAGACACTCAGGTTCTGAAGACTGACTCGATGAAGTTCTGATACTTGACATCCATTGTCAATGCTTGACATCGTCATGCACTTGGTAAACATAGAAACTTGGTCCATACTAATCACTTCCAAGTAGTCTTGAACTCGGTCTACACTAGTGACTTAGTAGATACTATGAAAGTTATCATATAAACAAAATCACTTGTTTACCATGACATGACTCGGTAAACATTCTCACCTCGAGCTCAGTATAAATTGAGTCACTTGGTTAACACTAAATAGCTTAGTTAATATTGGACTCACATGACATACACTACAAACTCAGTGAACACTACATAGCTCGGCTTGCATTGGTAAACTTGACATACACTAAGATGCATGGTTTACATTGTTGATCTTTACTATAACTGTGACTACTTAGTAACTACTAAGATTTGTCCAAAGGACTCAATAGCAACTATAGAACTCAGTGACAATTGAAATACTTGGCAAACACTATGAACTATATAATAAGCTCGGTAGCTATACACAATTTGAATAAGTGTGTGTCACTAATAACAAACTTGATTGATATGTCAATAGTGGGATATATATGTCTGTGGGCTTTTAGTGAGGAAATTAATGTTAATGGGTTTGTGTATAATATTTGAGCTAGCAATGGTATTCTTTGAGCCAATGGGTATACTATTTACTATAGAGGTCTTCAAAGGCTTATTCAATCGAGGGTTTATATTACATTCTTTTGTAGTTGGATAATATGTTTTTGGAGCATAGGTAGAACTAGTTAAATGAGTATTTAGTACACATGAAATACATTATTTGTTTTCTAACCCAATTTTTTACTACTATGTACTATGTTATTTTCTCTATGAATATGATCTATACCTATCTTGGTTCCTTGATTGTCTAATTTTTGAGACTTTTACAATTCCTTACATTGTGCCATCGCTCTTCTGAGCCTTATTATGACCTTCTTCTCACCCTTAACTCTGGTTTGGGGTGTGAAGCATCCATATAGTTTTCCTAATATAGGCCATTCCAAATCTGTGAGACTCCACAAGGAACCTCTTTGCCAATGACACTCCTCTCATAGCACTCGTAACACTCAGCTTCATCACAGGGCCTCTAGTAGTTGCACTAATCAGTTGTTGTTGGACTTTTTCCATACAAGCATAAATACCTAATATTTTTCATGGTGCCTCTCGCTTTCTTCATCTTTTGTTGTACTTGTTCTTTTGTGGACACTGTTTGGTGCTCCATTTGTCTGCTATTTCCTTGGTGTAAGCTTCCAACCCTATAAACCCTTGTTGTGGTCTTTTGTCAGACATTAATAATATTATCTTATCTTATATTATCTTATACAAATAAATAAATTTCATAACAATATGGATAGTAAAAATCTATTTAAAAATTTAATATTCTATGAACAATCAACTATAAAACTATAAGGACAAGTACATGCCACTATGTGACACTTGTTTGTACAAATGAACATGTATAGGCATATAATGTAATGTTTAATCATTAAAAAAAAACATTCATTCTAGAAACACTTCATTTATAAAGGACATTGATTGGAGGAACACTTTAATGTAAATCTTAAAATAAACACATCTCTACATTAGAATCAATACATAGGGCATTGCATGCTAGTTCTATCTATCTTTGATCATTCATCTAAAACCATAAAGTTGATTTGTAAGGGGTTTGCATAAGAGAACTTGATTCTCCTATTTGAACAACTTTCTCTAACTAAATACTTTCTATTGTTATACAAATACATGCATTATAGATTTAGGTGAACCATATATTACAAGCTCTTAGTCTATTGAATCAATCTTACAAATTAAATGACAATATAATGCATCATGTAACTACTTTGGAGCTTAGGTTTAACTTTAAGAACTCAAACCCAACTTAAAGAGAATTCTAAGATTATTCCACTCTTAGACAATACCGACTCCAAAAACATTAAATTTCTTAACAATGTATTATATATAACAATACCACTCTTATAATTATTGACAAACTAAATGTTTTATCTATTTTCCTCATCTATATGGAAAGGATTCTACCCCTTAAGGTTCTCAACTCAAAATGCTTCTTTTTCTATTGCCTACAATAGAATAATCCTCAATAGTTTTTAATAATAGTTGCATGATGTTAACCAGTTGGAGTATTCTTTGTCATATTAACACATGAATACATTTTTCACACATTCCAGTCAAATAACTTCCACATTCCCATGTGAATGAGAAGGAGCATGGAAATAAAATTTGTAATTCATTCCCGGCAAACCTCCTAAATATTGATGCAAGGCTCCAAACATTCTTACACTCCCCAAGAAAAGCAACTGCATTGGACATTTAAATGTAATTATTAATACAAAAGTTTAAGCTCTAATCACATGAGGGGATATCATTCCTTTGATAGATCCAAACCCAAAAGACAATATGAGACATGGGAGTAATATGGGGACTCTCAAATGTTATCATCAAAAGATGAAAATGGCAGAAGGTAAACTTCTTCAAAGTCAATGTGATAATTCACTTGTGTGTCTTTTGTATTTGACATTAGTTTTGAAATGTGTTCATCAAATGAGCATAAAAACTTCACATATAAAACAATGGTATTGGCCAAATAATGATGATGCACGCGCAGAGAATACCCAGATCACTTCATTATAATCTATGAGCTTCCATACAATGCAAACGTTAAAAGATAATGCTTGATATAATATATGCATGGTAGTTTTGTCTTAAATTTTTTTATATTTATGCATTGAAATGTATAAATATATGAGCTATTGTCGCTGAAATTCTCAGCACATTCGTTTTTGACAGATTTCATGATTTTGTCTTTTGTTTCAAAGCAACAATAAAAAATGGTAATGTTAGCCTTCTAACATGTGAATTTTTCAATTGCATTTCAATATAAATAATAAGAAAGATACATTTTATATTGTATATAAAAATAATAATAACTTACCTATACAAATATTTTTTCCTTTTTGAAATTGTATATGAGATTAGATTAGTTATTTGTAGGTTATATTTATCATCTTTCATTTTAAATAATAGAAGGTCGTGTTGGCTATATGTAAAGGCAATATCTATTGTCTCTTCTTTCAAATTGTATATAAGATTAGTTATTTGTAATTTGTATTAATTATTTTTCTTTATAAATGATATTTAAAATTTAGTTTGTTATTTATAGATTAGATCAATTATTTATCCTTTTAACATCTATTTAAGATTGTGCTCACTATTTAGGTACCATATCTTATTGGGTTAGCCTTGCAACATGTGAATTCCTTTATGACAAAATTTTATCTTTAAGACTGGCATTTTATACTGTATGTACACTTGGATTGGTTGTTTACAAGTTATATTTTGTTATTTTTAAATTATATATAAGATTGGATTGATCATTTTACACTAGATATATTGTCTCTTCTTTTAAATGTTATTAAAGATTGATTTGGCCATTTACAAAATATACCTATTATCTCTTATTCTAAAATGCATGTAAGATTGGATTAGAGCTATCATTTCCACAATCCATAACTATTATTAGTTTATTTTAAAGTGTATACATAGTAAAAATCCAAAAACAAACTAATAAAATTAGATTAGCCATTTTAAAGATATAATCATTAAAATTCTTTTAAAGTGGCACCCAAGATCGGATTCATCATTTACATTTTTATCAATTATCTCTACTTTTAATTTGAATACAAGATTTATAAACAATGTCTATTATGTCTCCTTTCAGATTGAGTTAATGGTTTACAAGTAATAGTATTTTCACTCCTTTATATTAAATGCAAGATTGATCATTATTTCCCCTTATAACAATATCAACACTACAAATTCTATTTACAAGTTATATCAAATGTTTTTTATTTTAAATTGTGTGACCTCACCTTTTAAACCATAAATTTGTGTTAATATTTACAAGTCATATCTATTACTTCTTCTTTACATTGCATTGAAATTGTTAGAATCTGAAAAGATTGATGACCCAAAAAACAAGTGCAAAGAATAGATATCTAAACTATGAATGCAAATAATACAAAATCAAAATAGCAACATAGAGTTAGTCTCCATGAGAGTAATGCAAATGCTGGAAGCAAAATAACATTAAGAGGATGCAAAAGAAATTGATTACAAATACAAGCTAGGTAGCATGCTTATATAGACTAGGAAGAGGGAGGAGGTGGCAACACCAACTAATTAGGAGCAACCATCTATCGGACTAAAGATAGCAAAGTATCTTCCCAAGATAACTAATGGATGCTCACATGTAGGAAGGTGACACCTCGCAACCACTTTCTAAATAAGACATGCTTTATTAACCTAAGCAAGATTGTTAAAAGTGTAGGAAAAACCTAGCAATATAAGGAAAAATAAATAACCCTCTAGGAAATAAAAAAACTACACTAACACCCCCCTATAAGAAAAGCTTCAGTGGATGGAGAAATGGGTCCCGACAAGTCAGGCCTAATGAGGTACCCATGTACATAGAAGTCCCCCCAAAAGAGAAAGAAAAGAGACTCCCCCAAAAAAATCAGGACTCCAAGTGAGAGGAAGAGGCCCCCCCAAAAGATGAAGTATCCCGCACCCCTAGCAAAGCTCACAAATTTTGTCTGATAGATCCACTTACATCGAACAAGTTTTCTTCCCTTAGGAAGAGGGACAAGATCCCAAGTGTGGTTCCTCATCAAGGAGCTATACTCTTCCTCTATAGCTATATCCCACTCAGAAACACTAGAAGCCTCATGAAAGGACTGTGGATCTAAGGCAATAGCAATGAAGACATGTGGAGCATCTTGGAATTGTGAACGAGTTTGCCTAGTATCTGATGGATCCCCAACCCAATCACTTGTACACTGCAAGGTCCATCTAGCCCAAAGTGGACTAGAAGATGGAGAATCTAGAGGAGAATCATCAACCTATGAAAAATGACTAGGAGAGGAAGGAGGTGAGTCCTCTGAATCAATCTCTACATTAGAAGTGGAGGTAGATGACAGCTCAGGTGAATCTAACTCATTAGAAGATTTTTCATGTATTCCAAGTGACTCCAATGTCAAAGTAGGAGTTGGAGAAGTGATAGAAAGGGAGCTTGAAGGTCCCTCCTCAAACTAAACACTCCTCTCAATGAACAACTCATGTGTAGTAGGGTGGAGTAATCGATAACCCTTCACACCATCAGGATAACCTACAAATATGCAAGGTCTACTCGGCAGATCCAAGGCCTTGCATTTCTCTGTAGGAATGTGCGCCCATGCAGGAGAACCAAAAACTCAAAAGTGCTTAACTAATGGTTTTTGACCTTTCCAAGCTTCAAAAGGAGTAACTCCCTTCAAGGCTCAGTAAGGAACATGATTTTGGATATAACAAGCAGAGTTAATGGCCTCTACCCAATACTATGGTGCAAGAGATCTAGAGTGAATCATACAGTTTGCCATTTCCTTCAAAGATCTATTCTTCTGTTCCACAACACCATTATGCTGAGGATTGTATGGAACTAAATGTTGTAAATTGATCCCCTTTGAAGTGAAAAATCTTTCAAACTAATGGTTGACATACTCACCACCATTGTCTATGCATAAAACTTTGATGGCTTTCCCAGATTACTTCTCTACAAAAGTTTTGAAGTCCTAAAAATGGTCAAATACCTCTGACTTCTATTTGAGAAAGTACACCCAAGTATATCAAGAAAAGTCATCAATGAATGTGAGGACATATCGGGCCCTACTGAAAGAAGGATGCTAAAATGGACTAGCCAAATCACTGTGAACTAACTCTAGTATCTATGAAGCTCTCCATGCCTTACTTTTTTCAAACTTTTCTTTAGGATGCTTACCAAGAATGCAACCTTGGCAAACACTTCCTGAGAACTGAACCAAAGGCAACCCTATTACCATGCTCTATTGGTTGAGCTGATGCAAATAGCAGAAGTTAAGATGACCAAACTACTCATGCCATAATTTATTCACATCATTAGAGTTAGTGAGCAAAACAAATGAAGGAGGATTAGGAACAAAGTGAGAAAATAGATAGAGTAGTGATTGATGATCTGCTCTTCCAGCTACAACTATAGAATCACTATGCAACTCATGTATCTCCATTGAATTAGGAGTGAACTCAATCTACTTGCCTAAAACTATGTGAGTGATCTAGTATACCGATAGGAGATTAGTTGATAATGAGGGTACACAAAGAACATCATGGAATGTGCCATCCCCCACATCAATAGACCCTCTCCCACACACCTCAATAGGAGTGTCATCACCCATCAAAATAGAAGGCATAGTACATGGCTCCAAGGATGCAAGTTCTTCCTTAGATGAAGCCATGTGGTGCGAAGCACCCGAATCAAGAACTGAAGTGGATGGTGAGGAAGCAACTACAACAAAGACCTTACCCTTTCCTTTCCCCTTGCTATTTTCTTTTTCCTTGTTAGAACCTTCATTAGAACTTTGTTTGATAGACTCAAGAATGCTAATATTATTCTTCTCAAGAATGTATGTCAAGTGATCAATTTGTTTCTTCAAACATTTATATTCATCATGACCAAGTCTTTTACAATAGGCACATTTGACCTTTTCTTTCTTAGGATTATTGCCCTTGGAAGATGGGGTATCAATAGTTTCTTTTGAAGCAACTAGTATCTAATCCTTCTTTTCCTCGCTATTATTTTGTTTCTCATCCTTACTATTGTTGTTACTACTTTTTCCTTTTTGTTCTTTTGTGCCTTGGTTGGTAGCAAGGGCATGTGACTTAGAGGACTTAAGAGTGCCCATCTGGATTAGCTTGTCCTATTCTTGAGTGAGATTGATAGCAAAATCATCTAAAGATGGCATGGTTAATTGAGTACCAAGTGCACCCTTAGTAGCATAGAAGGTAGAGACAAACATAGAATATTCTGAACTTAGCTTAGAGAGAATACTAAGAATCAATTGTTCATCTTTCTTTTCAATTTCACATTGTTTTAACTACAACCTTAGTGACTTCAATTTAGTGAAGAAATCTTGGATTGTGTTGAAATTGCCTAGTCTTAAACTAATTAGTTCATTTTCCAACATATGACCCCTCATTAAATCTTGTGTGCCAAATAGTGTTTCTAGCTTTAACCATATTTCATTTGGTGTATTCAAAGATTCAATGTGAAATAGCAAATAAGGAGAAATAGACAAACCCAATGTTTCATATTCCTCATCACATTTGTTAAACCACTTAGGCTTATCTTCATCTTTATCAGGTTCAGTTTCAAGTCCCATAGTTATCCTATTTAATCCAACTTTCCTTAAGTGAATTGTCATGCATGATTTCCACTCAAAGTAATTGTATGGAGTTAGGGTGGGCATATTTGTTTGATCCATGATGAAGAAATGCCAAAAAAAAGAGAACCTAGCGACAACAATGCCCCCGCCGCCCTGCCCCCCCCCCCCCCCCCCCCCCCCCCCCCCATTTTACTCAATCAAAGAACCCCCCCAAAGAAATATGATTTGGCACTTTATTTTAGTACATTTACAACTACCACTAGAAAGAAATACTTAGTGTTCTTGATTTCAATGCATTACAAACCCTCATGAAGATCATATGTTGAAAGTGAAACTTGGGCACAATAATCAAGGAAAAAAATAACACCATTGCGATCTACTCAAAAAATCATGCACTTTCAAAAAAGAATCACCTCGATACAAGGTTGTATGAGAAAGTTATGATCCTTTGAAGTTTCAAAAATGAGAATTGTGCATAGTCACAATCGAGAATCTGCAATTTCTAAAAAATTTATGCATGAAAATTAAAAAACAACTCCACTAGTGGATAGAGCACAAAAAAATAGCCAAGTTCATAACAAGAACCATTGAAATTAAAGTTTGTATGAGCAAGAATGAGACATTTGAAAACTACGTTCAAATCTGCGACTGCCAATAAAGAGGGGTACAACTATAGCTTTTCATGCTCGATTCTGCAAAATATATAGATTGCATGCTAAAACCAAAAGATACCCAAATGATTTTTTGGTGCTGCAAACAAAACCCGAAAAGCATTTTTCTTGTTGATGTACAAAAGATGTAGCTATAGTGTAAATTGGACACCTTTAACAATAGAAAAATGTCTTCAAAAACTAAGAAATGATCCCAACAACCAAAAGATGACATGAAAATGTTGAATCAACTTCCTAAGTCCATCAATGTCATGTTGGAACTTGCAATACTAATTGAAAACTTCAAATATACACGTTGGTTATCAGATTTGAGATTGAAACCCCAAAGATTAAAAATATTTTTGTCAAAACTTTTTTGATTCTCAAGATCATCCAAAGATGCAAGAGAAGAACATATTTCATTTTTCAAATAACTACAATAAGATTTATGAGCCCCCCCAAATCTCTCAAATAAGGAAACTAAAATCTACTCTTGCACATAGAAAAGCTCTGATACCATGTTAGAATCTAAAAAGATCGATAACCTAGAAAACTAGTGCAAAGAATAGATATCTAAACTATGAATGCAAATGATACAAAATCAAAATAGCAACATAGGGTTAGTCTCCAAGAGAGTAATGCAAATGCTAGAAGAAAAATAGCATTAAGAGGATGCAAAAGAAATTGATTACAAATACAAGCCAAGTAGCATGCTTATATAAACTAGGAAGAGGGAGGAGGTGGCAACATTGACCAATAAGGAGAAACCATCTATCAGACTAAAGATAGAAAAGTATCTTCCTAAGATAGCTGTCATGCCCAAACATTGGGGCAAAAATGCACACAATTTTTTTTTTTTGAATAATAATTAAAATGCTCTAAGTTGATAAGGTTATGGTCACAACTTAAGTATAGGTTCTCTACATTGTTAAATTTATACTCTCGTTATAAAGTTGATATCGATCATAATTTACGTTCTTATAACAATATGATATCATTAGTTAAAAGACAATGTCAAAGTGATCGAGTTTAGATTAATTGAAAGTAACTAATCAGAATCATCTATAAATTTCTTAGACAAATATTGATTTACAAACTAACTGATAATGAAAGGTCACTTTAAAGAAAAAAACACAATCAACTAAAAATTAAAACTGAATATAAATACCTAAAAATTTATTATCTTTAAACCATTTAATTACAAATGTATATATAAAAAGAAACACTACCAAACTAACATAATTATTACTAATCCAGATTTTAATCAACATAATATGTAGACTGATCTCAACTAATAATTATTAATCTAAAACTAAGAAAATTATCTAACATTTGATAAAAAAAATAACTAAATTAATCTAAGAACAAAACTAACTAAATCTAATACGTACTGACTAATTATAAATCAATAATACATTAAAACTAGTTAAAAGAAAACATTAGAAGAGAATTAGAGTTCTACAAGTTAAATGATGATAGAACCTATAATTTAGCATGATACACAATTTATAACAAAATTAAACTTACCCTTTTAATTCTAATAAGATCACCATTCTATTAACGCCAAATTAAAACTATATTATAGCTAAACTAAACTAGAATATACATATATCTACAAATACCAACTAATTAAAATCTAAACTATATTACATTAAAACAATATAATAGTAAGCTAACTTAATTTTCTACTAACTTTAAAATAACACAACATCTAACCTAAACTAACACAACTTATTACTTAACAAATTAAGATTACATTTTAAACTAACTATTAGAAAATATTAATAAAGAAACTAAAAATCAAATAAATAAATAACTAACTAAATCTAAAATATCCTACACTAACCTAAGACTATCCTACTTTCCAACCACTCCTCACTACACACGTCTCACCCAAGAAGGGTTTGGGCGAATCCCCAAGAACACTCACGCAAATCGAGGGTCTGCAACACGTAGACCCAAGTAGACCTGACCCAAGTACATGGGACAGCAAGTCCACCTAACAAGAGCTCCCTTAAAAGGTGATTGGTGAGGAAGATGGTTTGAAAACAAAATTAAATCTTATACAAACCTACACACAAACCAAAACCAGCGTCCATAAAGGGAAGGCATGGCAAGTGACATCATCACATATGATGACACTTGACTTGCATAAAAATTAAAACATTTCTTTTTAAAACCTGCCTTCCAAATGACACCCAAGGCAAAAGGTAGCATTGATGAGATAAAGTTTTTATGGTAAGAAAGGATATTTAGATTATATTTTTTTGTATTAATTTATTCAAATGTAACATATTCTATTTTGTTTAATTCTAAATTTTAAATTAAAAGAATCATCTTGGAATATTCTCTGTTGTTAAATCCATTTAATCTCTACTCCCATACAAAGGGCAAAGAGTTTCTATTACTCTTCTTGGAACATTTTTTTTTGAAAATTTCTTAAGTATAGAATTACAAGGCAAGTATATATATATATATTTTGTCTAAATTTTTTTGAATAGAATTAAAACATGGGTACAATAGTTTGAGGTATAATAATACCATATTTAGTATGATCTCCTATGAATTTTGAATTGCAATGTATCAACCCTAGATGTTATTTTCCTTCCTGAACTTGATTTTCATTATGAACATATAAGGAACATGTAAAGAACTTGAAAATTTGCTCAATCAATTTGAATCTACATCCATGATATAATTTTCATTTTCAACATAGAGGTAAACTTGAAATTTTACCAAATTGACATCCTCAATTCCATCCTATTTTTGAGATTCATCCATCTAAATTTAAACCACGAATAAATCACATGACAAACAATTTATTCCCAACACCAATTTTATTGGCAAACCTGATTCAAAGGCTCGATCGAGAAAGAATAAAAAAGAAAACCCAGCTTCGTTGACATTTACAATAAGTTTAAAATACAATTTACAATAGGATCTCAATCCCAAATTTCAACAATTTAAAAGAATTTTATCCATGATCCTCATCAAGGGATTATAATGTTTTCTGCAATACATTTCTAGAACCAAGGAGGAAGCAAATTCTAATCAGGTGACCCAAAAGCATGACTAAGAACACTTCCAACACATGCATGCTCATACAAGGTTTTCACAAAAAGATCCACAATGAATCAACACTAGGGAAAGGTGGATTCTTCCAACTAGGAGAAGTCAAGCACAACACCAAATCAGATGCCCAATCGGGGCTATTAACCAAGAACTTTCGTTCTGTCATTTAAACATGCCATACTCATACCAGGTTTATGTTGACGGGTAAGGGATCATAACACCCTACCCTTTCTCCCTCTTCTCATCCTGAGAAGAGACTCTACACTAGTTGGAGTCCAACTAAATAGACCTTTCCCAAAATTGGTCACTTCTGCCCTCTCCAAGGGTGAGTAATACCAAAACACCCATGCAAGGAAAACTCAAAAATTGCAAACATAAACATGAAAGGAAAACAACCAAAATAACATAGTTTTCAAATCTTCCCAACATACCCACAACCATACAAATAGTGAAAAAACAACAAGGTAACATGAACATGAAACAAAACATAAAAACTTAATAAGGGAGATGAGAATTTCCTACCTTCACAAAGAGGTAATGGCAATGAACAAGTTTGAGTAGAGTATCCCTTTCCTTCCTTCAACCTTCAAGAATTCCTCTCTAAATGTAGAGATTGGGTAACAACCTCCGCAAGTCCAAGAAGGGCCTCTAAATAAGCCTCTAACTCAACCACCCAAAAGGAGCAATAACTATCTCCACCCACTAGCAATTCTAGAAACTCCTAACTCAACCTACACTATGGTTAAACCCTAAGTGGAGATGAGGTGAGGTAACACAAGATACCCATGGTCAATTTTCGCACAAAGGCAAAAAGAGACTTTTTGAGTGACCTCAAAAGTCAATAAAAGGGGCTTAGGGGTTGGAAAAGACCCCTAACCCATACCCATACCCTTTGGGTAGAATAATTTCATGTTTTAAGCCTTAGGAAAAAGGTTTAGAGCCAAATAAAATCTAAGAATAAAATGGCACCTTCTAACTACTCTAACATGCAAATAAGCACTAATCCGAATTAGGGATGACTAACCTCAATTTAAGAACCTAATAGAAATCTGACACTAACTTAAACCAACTTGGTCCAAAGGTTAAACAATTAACCCTAAACAACACATCGAAGCACATAAACATTTTACGAGTGTCAAGCGACACTGAAAGAACATAATTACGAACATTAACATTCACTGAACAAAGAAGATACATACATATATCTCACAATACAATACATGAATTACGAACAACAAGGCTTCCAAAATTAGCACAAAGAGATCAGTTCTGTTCCTCCGTAGGGTTTCTCGGCTAAATATCTACACACTCATTGCACACATTAGTAGTCCCGTAAAATCACATGTACATAAATGTATACGTATTAAAAAATTCACATAAATTAAAACATACATCAATAAGGGTCTCTTCATCCTACATAATTCTTAACCATTTAAAATATCTTAAATCAAAGTCTCAATCCTACATTTACTGATTCCATCAACATACATATACATGAAACATTAAATGACAATCATCAAATATATCTGAAAATAACATCACACAACATGAAATAATAAAGTATGTTCTAAGCATCAGATAATGTCTTGACATCTCGAGTCATGAATATCAAAAAATAATAGTAATGCATCACTATGCTATGATGGGTCAGGGCGAGGCCTCACATCCTCCCCCACTAGGCATGAACTTTCCTCTGGAGTTCATCAAAAAGGTACAGGTACTGAGATCGCATCTGCGCTGTATCCTCCCATAAAGCCGTGACCTCATCGTAACAATCCCATTGGACCCTAACCTGGTTTAGCTCTCGGCCTCGAAGTGCTAGGGTCCGTCGGGCAATAATGCGGATAGGCTCCAATGCTAGCTGTCCATCCGACTCCACTTGCAAAGCATCCCAATCTATAATATGAGACTCATCATAAATGTATCCTCTAAGTACTAAAATATGAAACACATCGTGGATGCATGACAAGCTAGGTGGCAAAGCTAAACGGTATGCAACAGGTCCTATCCTCTCAAGGATCTCGAACGACCGAACAAACTGGGGTGCCAACTTAGAGCCCTTTCCAAAACGAATCGGACTCTTGTGTGGTCGCACACTCAGGAACACTCTATCACCAACCTGATACTCTCGATCTGTCCTCTTCGCATCTGCATACTTCTTCTGCCTATCCTGTGCCTCTCTCAGGCGCTATCTAATCAGGGTCACCTGCAGCTCCATCTCCTTTACTAACTGGGGACCAATAGATACTCGATCCTCGATCCTGTCCCAACTCAAGGGTGTCCTGCACGGTCTCTCGTATAAGGCCTCATAAGGTGGCATACCTATGGAAGAATGATGCCCATTTTTATAGGAAAACTCGACAAGGTGAAGGTATTCCTCCCATTTGACCTGATGATCCATCACGTACATACGTAGCATGTCCTCCAAAACTTGATTCACTCACTCGGTCTAGCCATCGGTTTGATGATGGTACACTGTACTAAAATTGAGCCTAGTGCCCAAAGCCGACTGCAACTCTCTCCAAAATGAAGAAGTGAACAAAGAGTCTCTATTAGAGATGATCTTACGGGGAACACCATGAAGTCTAACAATGTCCTGCAAGAACACCTAAGCTATGTCTCGTGCTGTGAATGTAGTACACACAGGTGAGAAATGGGCAACCTTGGTCAATGTGTCAACTATCACCAAAATGGCATCATGGCGATGAGATGACATAGGAAGACCAACAATAAAATGCATAGATATAGTGTCCCATTTCCACACTACAATCTCATGAGGTTGGAGAAGCCCGCCACGATGATAGTGTTCCACCTTCACCCTCTGGCACTCGAGGCATCTCACAACTATACTAGCAATCTGCACTCTCATGCTTGGCCAATGATACAACTGCCTCAAATCTGCATGTAACTTCTTAACACCGGGATGCGCTGCATAAGGTGCTCTATGAGCCTCAAGTACAATGAGCTCACGCAAACCCCCAATGGAAGGTACATACATATGTCCCCTATGCCGCAAAAGTTCATCAAACTCCAAGGAATACTCTGCAAACTTCCCTTCCAAGGGTCTCTAAGAATGTACTAACTAACTAACTTTTGCATAAAGCTCATCAACTGGTAAGTGCTGCAAGATCCACTCTCTCAAGTCAGTGCAAGTAGTCACAGATGAAAGCTCATGGCGCCTTCTACTTAAGGCATCTGCAACCACATTCTCCTTTCCCTTGATGTAATGTACATCAAAATCATACTCACACAGGAACTCCATCCACCTTCTTTGCCTAGCATTAAGGTTCAGCTGAGAAAATATGTATTGCAAGCTCTGGTGATCAGAATGAAGCTCGAATCTATGACCGAGAAGGAAATGTTGCCATCTCACCAAGGAATGAACCACTGCCGCTAGTTCTAGGTCATGACTAGGATAATTGAGTTCATGAGTCTTCAACTTCCTAGACTCAAAGGAAATAGGTCGTCCTTCCTACATAAGGACTGCTCCTAAACCATCTAAAGATGCATCGGTGCACACCACAAAATCTGCAACAGGATTTGGTACTGCAAGAATTGGTGCACTTGTGAGGGCTCTCTTGAGCTCTTCAAAAGCTCTACCACACTTCTCTGTCCACTCGTACTTCTTCCCCTTTTTTTGAAGAGAAGTGATGGGGTGTGCCAATCTAGAGAATCTTGAAATGAAGTGTCGATAATATCCTGCTAGCCCCATAAAGCTCCTCTCTTCAGTAACACTGGTAGGTGCTGGCCAATCCATGATAGCCCTAATCTTTGATGGGTCTACTGAGACACCATCACCTGATATGACATGACCCAAATAATGTATCTTGGGTCTGAAGAATGCACACTTCGACAAGCTGCCAAACAACTGATTCTCTCTCAGCCTTTGCAATACCTATCTCAGTTGCTCTTCATGCTCTCTCTCATCATGAGAATAAATTAGAATGTTTTCAAGAAACACAACCACAAACTTATCCAAAAAGGTATGAAATACTCCATTCATGAGGCTCATGAATATAGCTAGAGCATTCGTAAGGCCAAAAGGTACCACAGTGAATTCGTAGTGGCCATACCTAGTACGAAAAGCTATCTTGGGGATATCACTATCCACAA
This sequence comes from Cupressus sempervirens, assembly GCA_028749045.1. Classification (NCBI taxonomy): domain Eukaryota; kingdom Viridiplantae; phylum Streptophyta; class Pinopsida; order Cupressales; family Cupressaceae; genus Cupressus; species Cupressus sempervirens. The sequence continues at coordinate 309,930,493 of CM053785.1, forward strand.
TCCTTAACTGATGGTAACCCAACTTTAGGTCAATCTTTGAAAATACTCGAGCACCCTGCAACTGATCAAAAAGATCATCAATTCTGGGAAGAGGATATCGGTTCTTGATGGTCACTTTGTTCAATTGCCGATAATCGATACACAACCTAAGTGATCCATCCTTCTTCTTGACGAAGATCACCGGTGCACCCCAAGGTGACACACTAGGTTGAATATGCCCCTTCTCTAAGAGTTCCTCCAACTGAGCCTTTAGCTCACTAAGCTCATGAGTAGTCATCCTGTATGGTGCTCTCAAAACTGGCTCAGCTCCTGGCACTAGGTCTATGTGAAAATCCACTGCTCGCGGTGGAGGCATACTAGGAAGCTCTGAAGGAAACACATCTGCAAACTCTTGAAGGATTGGAAAATCATCAAGGGATGGCTCCCTTTCTAAATCTTCCTCTCGGTCACTAATAGTGATAGCAAACAACTGACAACCCTTTCGCATGCACCGTCTAAGCTGCATAGCGAAAATCATACGAAGGGACACTGGCCTCTTCACTCTGAAGATCTCCCTAGAGATACCATCATCATCCACACATTCCACCCTCTTTTGTTGACAATCCATCTTGGTGCTATGGGCATAAAGCCAATCCATGCCAAGAACAACATCATAAGAACCTAGAGGGGTAATGTGTAGATCAATCCTAGTGGACATGTCTCCAATCTACATCTGACAACTCCGCACCATGGAACTAACTGACACTCTGGCTCCCGAGGCTAACTCTACCTCCCAACTAACATCCTATCTAACTGCCACTAGCTCGCAATGCTCTTCCACAAATGGAGATATAAAAGAGTCAGTAGCCCCAGAATCAAATAAAACTGCAACCATATGGCCCTGTATAATATCTGTAGCCTCGATAACTGTGACCTGATGCTCAACCTGGTAGTTGTCAACCGCTACAAAAACTCTATGGGAGTTACCCATGTCACCAACTGTCGGCTCTGAAAAAGCCCTGCTCTAACCACTGGATGCCTGTCCCTGCAGACACTCCCTAGCTATATGACCCATGCCACCACAAGTGTAGCATGGTCTGTGAGTATAAGATCATGCAACCTGTGACCCAGATTGCTGTGGGCCTCCTAACCTGCTAGATCCATTAAATCCACCCCTAGAAGACTGCTGAGTCTTTACTGACTGAGATTGTGGGGTCTGTACTTTCTGATCCTGCCTAGGACCTTGTGACTACCACTGCTTGGGCTTAGAGCCCTGATAACCTTGAGAAGGTTTTTGCTGCTGCTGTTGTTGCGGTTTTGGCTGCTGAGACTGTTGGCCCCTAGAGGACCCTGATGTATAGTTCTGATTCCCTTTCCAAGGGGGTTTCTACTGGGAGGAGTTTCAGTTCTGAGACCGATCCTATGACTCCTGCCTACCTCAAGTATCCTCGGCAACTAGTGCTATCTCCACTGCCTGTCTAAAGGTGGTAGGGAAGGCCATCCTAACTAGGCCCTGAAGAGAGAAATTTAGACCCATGATAAAGCGATGCACCCGTAGTTTCTCATCCTTCATATATTCCAAATAAGGAAGGAGCTCGAGAAACCTACTCTCATACTCAGCTACTGTAAGGCCTCTCTGATAAAGAGAATGGAACTCCTCTATCTGTTTCTACCAGAAATGTTCTGACAAGTACCTCTCCCAGAATCTTTCTAGGAAAGATTCCCATGTGAGGGTGTCCATCCTCACTCCACCTATGATCTCCTCCTGATGCCACCAGTTGGAGGCATCCCCTCTCAACTGATGAACTGCTAGGCGTGCTTTTAGATTACTCCCACAAGGGCGTAACCCAAAGCACCACTGTAGGCTCTGCAACCATGCCTCTGCTACTGAACCTTCAGTGGTACCAGTAAAAATGGTGGTCCGAGTCGAATCAATTCTCTGATGTCATCTCCTACATGTCTAGGAGGTCTGTCAAATGGGGGTCCTCTCTGGTGTATGGACTCTTCCTCGTGTTCACCCTGACCCTCTAACTACCTCGGTGTGGGATTCCTAGTCCTCTCTCTGACTCTGGGCCCGCCTCCTCCAGGTCCCTCTGCTTCCACTACAAGAATCTGTTGAACTGGCTGAACTACAGGTACTACTCTCTATTGAACTACACCGATCAAAGTTTGAAGTGCATCTATAATGTTCTGGTTTGGGTTCGGTAGTGGTGGAGGTGGAGGTGGTCCATCCTCCTGTTCTGCTCTACCACCCCTAGCCCTACGACCTCTGCCTTGCTGGCTACGAGTAATAGGCGACATCTACACAATTAAAAGCTTGAGTTAAATTTAGGAAGCACAATGGTTTAAGGTTCCTAGCGTTGAAACACGAGCTCTGATACCAAAATGTCATGCCCAAACTTTGGGGCAAAAATGCACACAATTTTTTTTTTGAATAATAATTAAAATGCTCTAAGTTGATAAGGTTATGGTCACAACTTAAGTATAGGTTCTCTGCATTGTTAAATTTATACTCTCGTTATAAAGTTGATATCGATCATAATTTATGTTCTTATAACAATATGATATCATTAGTTAAAAGACAATGTCAAAGTGATCGAGTTTAGATCAATTGAAAGTAACTAATCAGAATCATCTATAAATTTCTTAGACAAATACTAATTTACAAACTAACTGATAATGAAAGGTCACTTTAAAGAAAAAACCACAACTAACTAAAAATTAAAACTGAATATAAATACCTAAAAATTTATTATCTTTAAACCATTTAATTACGAATGCATATATAAAAAGAAACACTACCAAACTAACATAATTAATACTAATCTAGATTTTAATCAACATAATATGTAGACTGATCTCAACTAATAATTATTAATCTAAAACTAATTGAAAATTATCTAACATTTGATAAAAAAAACAACTAAATTAATCTAAGAACAAAACTAACTAAATCTAATACGTACTGACTAAATATAAATCAATAATACATTAAAACTAGTTAAAAGAAAACAGTAGAAGAGAATTATAGTTCTACAAGTTAAATGATGATAGAACCTATAATTTAGCATGATACACAATTTATAACAAAATTAAACTTACCCTTTTAATTCTAATAAGATCACCATTCTATTAACGCCAAATTAAAACTATATTATAGCTAAACTAAACTAGAATATACATATATCTACAAATACCAACTAATTAAAATCTAAACTATATTACATTAAAACAATATAATAGTAAGCTAACTTAATTTTCTACTAACTTTAAAATAACACAACATCAAACCTAAACTAATACAACTTATTACTTAACAAATTAAGATTACATTTTAAACTAACTATTAGAAAATATTAATAAAGAAACTAAAAATCAAATAAATAAATAACTAACTAAATCTAAAATATCCTACACTAACCTAAGACTATCCTACTTTCCAACCACTCCTCACTACACTCGTCTCACCCAAGAAGGGTTTGGGCGAATCCCCAAGCACACCCACACAAATCGAGGGTCTGCAACACGTAGACCCAAGTAGACCTGACCCAAGTACATGGGACAACAAGTCCACCTAACAAGAGCTCCCTTAAAAGGTGATTGTTGAGGAAGATGGTTTGAAAACAAAATTAAATCTTATACAAACCTACACACAAACCAAAACCAGCGTCCATAAAGGGAAGGCATGGCAGGTGACATCATCACATATGATGACACTTGACTTGCATAAAAATTAAAACATTTCTTTTTTAAACCTGCCTTCCAAATGACGCCCAAGGCAGAAGGTAGCATTGATGAGATAAAGTTTTTATGGTAAGTGATGGGGACACAACCCAACAACCAGAATAGACACAATAGAAAGGGGGAATTATATTAACTGAGAAAATAAGCTGGTACAAATAGTGCAGAGAAAATAAACTCAAAACATGCCCTGCGGGCTTACAATAGCATAAATCTGGAGAATATTTCTCCTTTTAGCACCTCCTCTCAAGCTCCAATCCGAACTCCTTTTACTATGCCAAAAATCTCCTTAAATAGACCTCGGAGGGTTAAGGACTAGGAGTACATTCTAGAAAGTGCTAGTAGGCATCCACCGAAAAAATAGAAGGTTCCAGAAGCCGCGTTAGAAGTCGGTGTAAATCTAGAAGAATCCAGAAACGGTAGCCGAACTTTCGGGAGGCATAACTTTTGAACCGTAGCTCCGATTGATGAACTGTTTACATTTTTGGAAAGCTCTCGAAGCGCTCTATAGCCCTATGGACAAGCTTCACTCGTCCCCCATTTTTTGACCCTTTTCAAGCTCATTTAATGCCCCAAACCTGACTTTGAAGCATTCTTAGGAGGTCTCCAAAGCCCGAAAAACTGCAATAACTTTCAAACCGTGGGGCCTTTTGACCTGATTCTTTTTCTGGAATGCTCTAAATCTCAATTACCTTCATCTGGCCAAGTCACACCTTCTAGGTCACCAAAATGATGGCCAAATTGCATGCTCCTATTTTTTCAGGATTTTCAAATGCACTGATAGTTGAACTATGAGAGTTGGAACCTTTATTTGAGCCAAATGGGTATCCAAAAAATGTAAAGACATAAAACAGAAACTAAGTCTAAGTACATTTTTTTGGGTGACACAGGATTGCCCTTATACCTCTGGATGCTCCTGCATCAGACACCTAGGGTAGATTGAAAAGTGACCCTGTCACTTTATAGATGGTAGAGGAAATCCCAAATGGGAAACCTCAGCTACTGAAATCCAAGTTGAGTCCTCGATCGGCCGTCCTTTCCATTTTACCAAATACTCTTCATACTGCCTGTTTCTGGTACTCCTACCCACACTTTGATCTAGAATGTCTTCTATCTCCTCCTTCTTAGAAGTAGGAATTGGACATGGCTCTAAAACCAGCTCCTCATCAGCACCATCATCATGATACTTTGTCAAATCTGCAATGTTGAAAATGGGAGAAATGTGAATACCATCTGGCAACTCCACCTCATATGCATTTCCTGAGTTATGTTTCTTCAAAATTTTGCAGGGGCCAAATTTCTTCATTTTCAGCTTGTTGTAAGTACCAACTGGAAATCTTTCTTTTCATAAGTGCACCATGACAAGATCCCCTACTCGGAATTCCTTATGTCTTCTCCTTGCATCAGCCCTAGCTTTATACTCTTGATTCATCTTGATAATGTGTGCTTGAACCTCCTCATGTAGACGCTTGATGTGTTCAACAAATTCCTCAGCTTCAGCACTTGTTCTCTCCCCTTGTTCTATCTTCCTCAATTCTGGTGCAGTCCTTGGGCTATTCCCATATACAATTTGAAATGGTGATTTTCCAGTACTCCTATTTACAGAGTTATTATAAGCAAACTCTGCCTGTGGTAGAATCAAATCCCATCCCTTGGGCTTATCTCCAACTAAACATCTCAGCAAATTGCCCAGACTTCTATTTACCACCTTTGTTTGGCCATCAGTCTGTGGGTGATGCGTGGAACTAAATTTCAAGTCTATTCTCAACTTCTTCCATAATGTCCTCCAGAAATACCCCACAAATTTAGTATCTCGGTCAGAAACTATACTCCTTGGAAGACCATGTAGTCTTACCACCTCTTTGAAAAACAAGTCTGCAATATGGACAGCATCATGAGTTTTGTGGCATGGAATGAAATGTGCCATTTTGGAGAACCTATCAACCACCACGAATACTGAGTCATTACCCCTTTGTGTCCTTGGCAATCCAAGAACAAAATCCATACTTATGTCCTCCCATGGCCTTGATGGAACAGGCAATGGCTGATATAGGCCAGTATTTTGACTAAACCCCTTGGCAACTTGACAAACCTGGCAACTCTGTACAAACTTCTTCACATCCTGTGTAATTTGAGGCCAAAAATAATGTTCTCTAAGAATGGCAATGGTCTTATCCCGACCAAAATGTCCTGCCATCCCTCCACTGTGTTTCTCCTTAATCAGATTTTCCCTCATGGAACTCCTTGGAATGCACAATTGACTACCTTTGAACAACATGCCATCCTGAATCAAATAGTCTAACCACTTGGTTCTATCTATAGCAACAGGTTCTTTACAAGCTTTCCATGCTTCAGCAAAATTAAGATCCTCGGGGTACAAATTCTTGAGTTCATCAAACCCAACTACTTCAACCTGCATTGTTGTAAGCAACAGCTGTCTCCTACTTAATGCATCTGCAACCCTGTTAGATTTTCCACTTCTATGCTTCAACACAAATGTATAACTCTGCAAGAATTCTACCCACTTCATATGCCTCTGATTCAATTTACCTTGGCTATTTAGGTACTGTAATGCCTGATGATCAGTATACAAAACAAATTCCTTTGGCAATAAATAATGCCTCCATTTCTTTAAGGCCTGAACTATCGCATAGAACTCTTGATCATAAACAAAATACTTCTTCTTTGCATCATTCAATTTTTCACTAAAATATGCAATAGGCTTACCTTCTTGGCTTAATACAGCCCCAATAGTGCTACCACTAGCATCATAGTCCACCTGGAATACTTTTCTGAAATCTGGAAGTGCCAACACAGGCTGTTCAGTCACCTTCTTCTTCAACAACTCAAAACTTCTCGCAGCTGCTGCAGTCCATTTGAACTCTTTTCTATCCCCTCTTATTGTATCAGTTAGAGGTGCACATATGCCACTGAAATTCTTAATAAACTTCTTGTAAAAACTAACCAGACCATGAAATGATCTTACCTCAGTAGCAGACCTTGGAGTAGGCCATTCCAAGATGGCTTTTACCTTCTCTGGATCCATTTTGAGACCTTCAGGTGATATAACAAATCCCAAATAGACTAACTCCCTTTTTGCAAAGACACACTTCTTTAGATTAATTAACAGTTTCTCTTCCCTTAGCCTTTCAAGGACACTACGAATATGCAGTAAATGTTCTTCCAAAGTCTTGCTGAAAATTAAAATATCATCCAAATAGACAATAACAAATTTTCCCAAGAACTTCTTAAGTACCTCATTCATGAGCCGCATGAAGGTGCTTGGGGCGTTCGTCAATCCAAAGGGCATGACTAACCACTCATAAAGACCCTCCTTGGTCTTGAAGGCTGTTTTCCACTCATCTCCTTCTCGAATCCGTATCTGATGATAGCCACTCTTCAGATCTATCTTTGTGAAGTACTGAGCTCCACTCAAGCAGTCCATAAGATCATCCATCCTTGGTAAAGGAAATCGGTACTTGATGGTTATCCTATTTATAGCTCGAGAATCTGTACACATCCTCCACTCTCCATCCTTCTTTGGTGCAAGTACTATAGGTACTGCACATGGACTCAGGCTTTCTCGAATCAAGCCCTTCCTCAACAGCTCCTAAACCTGTCTATTTAGCTCCTCTGTTTTAGTAGGAGTCATCTTGTGAGCAGCCTTGTTAGGCAAACTAGCTCCTGGAATCAGATCTATCTGATGACTGATTTGCCTTACTGGTGGCAATCCATTTGGAACGTTATTAGAGATAATATCTCCAAATTCCCCTAGTAAATCTGAAACTTCAAATGGTATTTCACTACTACCTTCTTTATCTTTCCTAGGAATCAAAGCATAGCACATACGCTGATGTTTCATGCCATCTAAAAACTTCCTTCCATCAACAAGACAAATCCTAGCACTGCTACATACCTTTTCACCTTCCTTTTTCATGGGCTTCAATTTGTGGCGAACTCCATCCTTTGTCAGAGAGTATGTGTTTGCATGCCCATCATGTATTGCATGTCTATCAAACTGCCATGGTCTACCCAACAATAGATGGCAAACATCCATCGAAATAACATCATAGAGAACTTCATCATGGTAACTCCCAATTTTGAATTTTACTAAACATTGTTCACTTACCAGGACCTTATGATCATCTTTTACCCAAGAAATCCGATAGGGCTGGGGATGTTTCTCCCTCTTGAGCTTCAGCTTAGAGACCATCTCTTCGGATACCAAGTTATCAGTGCTACCACCATCAATGATCACATCACAACATTTATCCTCACACTTGCATCTGGTACGGAACAAACTCCTCCATTGTCCTGGTTCATTTTCACCACTTAGTAGGACTCTTTCATTTACCAAGGTCTCTCCTCTTTCTGCATCCTCTGAATGTGATGATTGTGCATCCTCATCCACATGAGCAACCCTATCTTGGCCCTCAGCTCTCCTATCTATCCTTCCTTGTCTTTGAGGGCATTCAAAGGCAAGATGACCTTCTTCATTGCAATGGAAACAGGTACCACGGAAGCCTCCTCTTCCTTGCCCATGTCCTCTACCTCTTCCTCTTTAATTTCCAAAGTCTTGATCACGGGAGCGGTTGAAACCCTCATTCCTCTGGTTCCTGCTAGTACCCTCATCTTCATTTTTCTTTTGAGTTTCATTGCGGCCTCTAGATGATCTACTGCTTCCCCTTCCTCCTTGACTGCACCCTCTTTGTCTTCCTTCAAACCTTTTACTCAGCTTCTCTTCAACTCGTAGGGCAAACTGGTATGCTTCTTCAACGCTGGTCATTCTTACCAGACTTAGTTCCTCTTGGATGCTAGGTCGTAACCCACTGATATAACGAGCAACCTTCTCCTTATTTGCTTCTGCATGCCCTGCTCTAATCAGGAGTCGGTAAAACTCCTTTGTATATTCTTGGACTGACCTTCCTGCTTGCTTTAACCCATGCATCTTCTTAAACAGATCAAGCTCGTAGTCCACAGGAATGAACTGCTTCTTCAATTTGTCCACCATGCGATCCCATCTTGTGATCTTCTCCTTTCCTCTTCTAAGTCTTTCCAGTTGAACCTCTTGCCACCAGATTTTGGCATGGCCTTTTAGTTTGGCCTTTGCAAACTTAACCCTATCTGGGTCCCTTATATCCTCATACTCAAAGTATTCATCCAGTTCATTGATCCAGTCGATCAACTCATCTAGTTTCAAATTTCCCAAAAATATACCCACTTCAATTGTAGGTCTTTTCCCAAACCTAGAAATGGCCCTAAAAAGCCTTTCCTCTACAGGATTCAAAACTTCCCCGTCAACTTCCATTACTTCCTCTTCATTGTCATCCTCACTATTGTCATCTGCGGCAATATTTGCTCCTCTACGAAGCTCCTCTTGCAATGCTTGTACCTATCTCTAGAGGGCTCTAACCTCCTCAGGATCAATAGCTCTAGCCCTTCCACCACGCTCTCTTCATGGAGGCATCTTCTAGCTCGAACCCACAACCACACAGTCCTGGTGCAAACTGCCTCACAGTCGGCGCTCTATCTACACACTCAGGAAAACCTTCTCTGATACCACTTGATGGGGACACAACCCAACAACCAGAATAGACACAATAGAAAGGGGGAATTATATTAACTGAGAAAATAAGCTGGTACAAACAGTGCAGAGAAAATAAACTCAAAACATGCCCTGCGGGCTTACAATAGCATAAATCTGGAGAATATTTCTCCTTTTAGCACCTCCTCTCAAGCTCCAATCCGAACTCCTTTTACAATGCCAAAAATCTCCTTAAATAGACCCCGAAGGGTTAAGGACTAGGAGTACATTCTAGAAAGTGCTAGTAGGCATCCACCGACAAAATAGAAGGTTCCAGAAGCCGCGTTAGAAGTCGGTGTAAATCTAGAAGAATCCAGAAACGGTAGCCGAACTTCTAGGAGGCATAACTTTTGAACCGTAGCTCCGATTGACGAACCGTTTACATTTTTGGAAAGCTCTCGAAGTGCTCTATAGACCTATGGAAAAACTTTACTCGTCCCCCATTTTTTGACCCTTTTTGAGGTCATTTAATGCCCCAAACCTAACTTTGAAGCATTCTTAGGAGGTCTCCAAAACCCGAAAAACTGCAATAACTTTCAAACTGTGGGGCCTTTTGACCTGATTCTTTTTTTGGAATGCTCTAAATCTCAATTACCTTCATCTGGCCAAGTCACACCTTCTAGGTCACCAAAATGATGGCCAAATTGCATGCTCCTATTTTTTCAGGATTTTCAAATGCACTGATAGTTGAACTATGAGAGTTGGAACCTTTATTTGAGCCAAATGGGTATCCAAAAAATGTAAAGACATAAAACAGAAACTAAGTCTAAGTACATTTTTTTGGGTGACACAGGATTGCCCTTATACCTCTGGATGCTCCTGCATCAGTAAGAAAGGATATTTAAATTATATTTTTTTGTATTAATTTATTCAAATGTAACATATTCTATTTTATTTAATTCTAAATTTTAAATTAAAAGAATCATCTTGGAATATTCTCTATTGTTAAATCCATTTAATCTCTACTCCCATTAAAAGGGCAGAGAGTTTCTATTACTCTTCTTGGAACATGTTTTTTTTGAAAATTTCTTAAGTATAGAATTACAAGGCAAGTATATATATATATATATATTTTTTTTGTCTAAATTTTTTTGAATAGAATTAAAACATGGGTACAATAGTTTGAGGTATAATAATACCATATTTAGTATGATCTCCTATGAATTTTAAATTGCAATGTATCAACCCTAGATGTTATTTTCCTTCCTGAACTTGATTTTCATTATGAACATATAAGGAACATGTAAAGAACTTGAAAATTCACTCAATCAATTTGAATCTACATCCATGATATAATTTTCATTTTCAACATAGAGGTAAACTTGAAATTTTACCAAATTGACATCCTCAATTCCATCCTATTTTTGAGATTCATTCATCTAAATTTAAACCACGAATAAATCACATGACAAACAATTTATTCCCAACACCAATTTTATTGGCAAACCTGATTCAAAGGCTCGACTGGGAAAGAATCATAAAGAAAATCCAGCTTCGTTGCCATTTACAATAAGTTTAAAATACAATTTACAATAGGATCTCAATACCAAATTTCAATAATTTAAAAGAATTTTATCCATGATCCTCATCAAGGGATTATAATGTTTTCTGCAATACATTTCTAGAACCAAGGAGGAAGCAAATTCTGATCAGGTGACCCAAAAGCATGACTAAGAACACTTCCAACACATGCATGCTTATACAAGGTTTTCAAAAAAATATCCACAATGAATCAACACTAGGGAAAGGTGGATTCTTCCAACTAGGAGAAGTCAAGCACAACACCAAATCAGATGCCCAATCGGGGCTATTAACCAAGAACTTTCATTCTATCATTTAAACATGCCATACTCATACTAGGTTTGTGCTGACGGGTAAGGGCCCATAACACCCTACCCTTTCTCCCTCTTCTCATCCTGAGAAGAGACTCTACACTGGTTGGAGTCCAACTAAACAGACCTTTCCCAAAATTGGTCACTTCTACCCTCTCCAAGGGTGAGTAATACCAAAACACCCATGCAAGGAAAACTCAAAAATTGCAAACATAAACATGAAAGGAAAACAACCAAAATAACAAGTTTTCAAATCTTCCCAACATACCCACAACCATACAAACAGTGAAAAAACAACAAGGTAACATGAACATGAAACAAAACATAAAAACTTAATAAGAGAGATGAGAATTTCCTACCTTCACAAAGAGGTAATGGCAATGAACAAGTTTGAGTAGAGTATCCCTTTCCTTCCTTCAACCTTCAAGAATTCCTCTCTAAATGTAGAGATTGGGTAACAACCTCCACAAGTCCAAGAAGGGCCTCTAAATACACCTCTAACTCAACCACCCAAAAGGAGCAATAACTATCTCCACCCACTAGCAATTCTAGAAACTCCTAACTCAACCTACACTATGGTTAAACCCTAAGTGGAGATGAGGTGAGGTAACACAAGATACCCATGGTCAATTTTTGCACAAAGGCAAAAAGAGACTTTTTGAGTGACCTCAAAAGTCAATAAAAGGGGTTGGGTTGGAAAAGACCCCTAACCCATACCCATACCCTTTGGGTAGAATAATTTCATGTTTTAAGCCTTAGGAAAAAGGTTTAGAGCCAAATAAAATCTAGGAATAAAATGGCACCTTCTAACTACTCTAACATGCAAATAAGCACTAATCCGAATTAGGGATGACTAACCTCAATTTAAGAACCTAATAGAAATCTGACACTAACTTAAACCAACTTGGTCCAAAGGTTAAACAATTAACCCTAAATAGCACACTGAAGCACATAAACATTTTACGAGTGTCAAGCGACACTGAAAGAACATAATTATGAACATTAACATTCACTGAACAAAGAAGATACATACATATATCTCACAATACAATACGTGAATTACGAACAACAAGGCTTCCAAAATTAGCACAAAGAGATCAGTTATGTTCCTCCATAGGGTTTCTCGGCTAAATATCTGCACACTCATTGCACACATCAGTAGTCCCATAAAATCACATGTACATAAATGTATACGTATTCAAAAATTCACATAAATTAAAAGATACATCAATAAGGGTTTCTTCATCCTACATAATTCTTAACCATTTAAAATATCTTAAATCAAAGTCTCAATCCTACATTTACTGATTCCATCAACATACATATACATGAAACATTAAATGACAATCATCAAATATATCTGAAAATAACATCACACAACATGAAATAATAAACTATGTTCTAAGCATCAGATAATATCTCGACATCTCGTTTCGTGAATATCAAAAAATAATAGTAATGCATCACTATGCTATGATGGGTCAGGATGAGGCTTCACAATAGCTAATGGATGCTCACATGTAGGAAGGTGACAACTCGCAACCACCTTCTAAATAAGATAGGCTTCATTAACCTAACCAAGATTATTAGAAGTGCAGGAAAAACCTAGCAATATAGGGAAAAATAAATAACCCACTAGGAAATAAGAAAACTACACTAACAGAAATTGAGTTGTTCATTTGAAGTTTCTATTCATTACCTCTCCTTCTAAACATGTGTGGAAGAACTCTTCCTTACAAACCCATCCTTCTATTAAAAATAGTACTCACTATTCCATAGCCAGTTAATTTATATATCTTTAGTTCTGAGCTTTACTAGCATTAGTTGTCAACTTTTAGAGAGAGTAAATTTTTAAATTATCATTCAAGTAAAAAAATGGCTAAGGAATTGTATATATTTATTGTAATTTTGTAATTATTTTTATATTTTTTAAATTTAATTATTTTAATCTTTTAAATTATAGTAATGAAATAAAAATAATTTAAGATTGTGTACATATTTTTTTTAAATTATTGAAAAATAAATTGTAAAATATATAATCTAAATTTTATTATCTTTATATACTTTGTATATATTACTAGCACTTGCACCTTTGGAGGGTGCAAGGAGTGCGCTAATAGTTTTATATGAAAGATGATGTTACCCTATTATTGATTTCGAATGTTTAATCAAAATGTTTTTGTGTGTATAGTAAAACATTGGTAAGATAATTTTTTGCTAAGCCTTGAAGTGTTTTGGTGATAGTGATACATTTATTTATTCTTATTTCATGGATGCAAAAAGCTACATCTTGTTTTCCAATAGGTGAGATTCCTTTATTTTGTTATTTAATTGTGTATGGGTTCTCCATTTTATCATATCTCTCAATGATAAAAGTAGATTGGATACATGCATATTAGTAAAACTCTTGAAATAATTCATCATAATAGCGTTGTAAAAGTTGCAATGAACCATAAATAATTTTCATCTTCTTATGATAATGCATTACTCTTCATTTTCTCCAATTTGGTAGACCACACTCATAGTTAATATGAGAGAGTCTTCTCTTCCGAGTGCATTTATGGGTTCACATTGCCTATAATTTATAACTCTTGAGAACATGATATGCCTTTTAATATTAAATGCTAAATAAATATTGGTACAAAATAAACTAATTTATGCCAATAGGCATTTTATAATGACAATGGGTGGAATTGGATGGTGTGAGTATGTTAATGTTAACTTTTATTCTTTTAGGTTAAATTTGACAACCATCTACATGTTAAAAGTTTAAATCTTATTATAAATAAAGTATACTTTTAAAAATAATTTAATAAATACCACATAAAATATTCGTAATAATTATAATATTTGGAGATATAAATCATTCATTTTTTTAGAAATTAAAATAAAAAGATAACTAAATAAATGGAGATAAAGGAAATATAAATAATTTTAAATGTAGTAAATTAAATTATAATTATTTTGTAGTGGATATCTATCAACATTTCTTTAGATAGATTTATTTAACATATCTATACTAGTAGTATTGGGACTCCAACTAAATCATTTATTCTATGCACATGTCCTTTACAACTGCAACTATAGGGGAATCAAATCTATGCTATCTACATTAAAAGTATGTAATGCTCTATATCCTATAAAATTGCGGAATTCCATCTTTCAATGAATGATCATTTAGTTGATGCATTTAGTTCTTTTGTTCATATAAATTTGTTCATCAATAGTTGATGTGCACTCAGGTTTAATGATTTTTGTTATAACTTTTAAATGAATGCATTGAGATGTAAGTTTTTGTATGAGTTGTATTATTCTATTTTATAATATTAAAAATAAATTGGAAAAAAATAAAGTCTATACAAAAGAAAATTACATTTCTAATCACAACTAAATAATTAAAATAGTTAGACTAAAATCTAAATTATGTCAGCACATCCTATGTTCGTGTACATTGCCAAGCAATTTTTTTAAAAGAAAACTTAATTTTCATAAATATAAGATAGAATAAATGCTTCCTCATCATGATTTTAAATTATCAAATCAAATTATATTTATTTAGTATTTGCTCAATCTCCTTTGTAGCCAAACTAGCTGCTAGAATACTCCACTATGCTTCTGCAACTTCATCTTCATCACCTCCTTCATAATACTCTATCAAATCTAAAATGTTAAATACTAGTGAAATATTCAATTCAATAAGAAATTCCACTTCATACGCATTTCTAGAATTATGCCTTTTCACTATCTTGCATAGTCCAAACTTGTTCATCTTCAGCTTATTATATGTATCCACTAGAAAACACTCTTTTCTCAAATGAACCATGACTTCATCTCCAATCCAAAATCCCTTATACCTCCTTTTCATATTTTCCTTAGCCTTATACTATGTATTCGTCTTTATAATGTTCTTCCTCACCTCCTCATGGATGTTCTTCAAATGTTTAGCAAAATCTTCTGCTTCAACACTACTTATCTCACCTTTATCCAACTACCTCAATTCAGAAGAATTTTAAGGACTACTCCCATATACAATTTGGAATGGTGATTTACTAGTACTCCTATTGAAAGAATTATTATATGCAAATTCTACTTGTGGTAAAATCATATCCCATCCTTTTGGTTGATCTCCAATCAAGCATCTCAACAAGTTTCCCAAACTATGATTCATAGCTTCTTTCTATCCATCATTCTATGGATGATGTGATGAACTAAAATTCAAGTCTGTCTTCAACTTCTTTGACAATATATGCTAGAAATACCCAACAAATTTGGTATCTCGATATGAAACTATACTCTTTGGCAGACCATGTAGTCTCACCACTTCTCTGAAAAACAATTCTGCTACATGAACAATGTCACTAGTCTTCTTCCAAGGAATAAAATGTGCTATCTTTGAAAACCTATCAACCACCAAAAAATAAAAATCATACCTACATTGTGTCGTTAGTAATCCAAGAACAAAATCTATGTTGACATCCTCCCATGGCTTCTTTGGTACAAGTAATGGCTAATACAACATTGTATTTTTCTTCACTCCTTTTTCCATTTGACATACTTTGCAACTCTATACAAACTTCTTCGCATCTTGCTATAACTATGGCCAGTAATAATTCTAAGGAACCAAAGCTATGGTTTTATCACTACCAAAATGTCCAGCGAATCCTCCATTATGCTTCTCCTTGATAAGATTCTCCCTCATTGAACTTCTTGAAATGCACAACTAGCTTCTTTTGAGCAACATACTATCTTGGATCATGAAATCCAACCACTTTTTCTCATCAAGTGTAACAAGTTTTGTATAAGCCTTCCATGCTCTACCAAAATCAAGATTAGCTGGATACAAAGTACTAAGGTCCTTGAACCCAATCACCTCTATCTGCATTTCTTTCAGAAAAAGTTGTCTTCTACTAAGAGCATCTGCAACTCTATTACACTTCCCACTCCTATGTTTCAAAATAAATGTATGACTCTACAAAAAATCAACCCACTTTAAATGCCTTTGATTCAATTTTCCTTGACTATTTAAATATTGCAAATCTTGATGATCAATATACAAAATAAACTCCTTAGGAAGAAGATAGTGTCTCCACTTCTTCAATGCTTGAACTATAGCATAAAATTCCTAATCATAAACAAAATATTTTCTTTTTGCATCATTCAATTTTCACTAAAATAAGCAACAAGTCTACATTCTTGGCTCAAAATAGCTCCTATTGTAGTACCACTAGCATCACAATATACTTGAAACACCTTGTTAAAATTAGGAAGTGTTAAAACAAGTTGCTCAGTAACTTTTTATTTCAACAAATTAAAACTCTTATCTGCTTCTAGAGTCCACTTAAACTCTTTCCTATCCCCTCTCATTTTTTTAGTCAAGGGTCTGCAAATATTGTTAAAACCTCTTAAAAATTTTCTATAAAAACTAGTTATTCCACGAAAAGATCTTACCTCTCTTGCACTCCTTGGAATAAGCCATTCAAGGATAGCCTTCACTTTCTCTAGGTCCATTTTCAAACCTTCTATTGAGACTACAAATCCTAGGTACACCAACTCCTTTAGAAAACTGCACTACTTTAGGTTTATTAGCAACTTTTCTTCCCTCAACTTATGAAACACCTTGCAAATATGAATCAAATGCTCCTCCAATTTATTACTAAAGATCAATATATAATCTAGGTAAACAATAAAAAAATTACACAAAAACTCCTTCAGTACCTCATTCATGAACCTCATGAAAGTGCTTGATGCATTGGTTAGCCCAAAAGGCATGACTAACCACTCATACAATCCTTCCCTTGTCTTAAAAGTAGTCTTCCACTCATCACCTTCTTTGATATGAATTTGGTGGTACCCACTCTTCAGATCTATCTTTGTGAAATATTGAGCTCCATTCAAACAGTCCATAATATCATCCATCCTTGGCAAAGTAAATCTGTACTTGATTGTTATCTTGTTGATAGTATAAGAATCTATACACATCCTCCATTCTCCATTCTTCTTTGGTGCTAATACAACTAGTAATGCACATGGACTTAGACTCTCTTGAATCAACCCCTTCTACAACAACTCATGAACTTGCCTATTCAATTCATCACTCTGCTGGTGTCATTCTATGCATTGCCTTATTTGGGAAATTGGCTCTTGGAACCAAATCCATTTGGTGACTAATCTTCCTCATTAGGGGAAATCTATCGGTTACATTATATGATAAAATATCAGAAAAATCTCCCAACATATTTGCAGCTTCTATAGGCATCTCCTCTACATCTTCTTTACTATCTTTTGGAATTATAGAAAAACACACATGCTCATGCTTCATACCTTTGAGAAACTCTTTTCTATCAACAAAACATATTCTAGCAACACTACATACCTTTTCCTCTTTCTCCTTTAATGACTTCAACTTATGTTTCACTCCATCCTTGGTTAGAGTGTAGTTATTTATTTGCTCATTGTGTATAGCATGCCTATCAAACTACCATAGCCTACCCAAAAAATATGACATATGTCCATAGGTATGATATCATATAGTACATCATCCTGGTAGCTTCCATCTTGAACTTCATTAAGCACTACTTATTGACCATGACCTTGTGGTCATCTTACACCCAAGCAATATGGTAGTAATGTGGGTTTTTCTATCTCTTCAGCTTCAACTTGGTGACCATCATTTCTGACACCATTTTGTTAGTACTTCCACCATCAATAATCACATCACAAAACTTATCTTCACATTTGCACCTTGTGCAAAATAAACTCCTTTGATCAGGTTCATTCTCACCACTCAACAAGACTCTTCTATTAACTAGGACTTCTCTTCATTTAGCATCTTTAGATTGTGATGATCTAGCATCTTCATCAACATGAGAAACTCTGACCTGGCCTTTTATTCTTTAGTCTATCCTTCCTTTGTGTTGGGTACATTTGAATTCTCTATGCCCTTCTTCTTCATAGTGAAAACATTTCCTACTGAAGCCTCCTCTTCTAGATCCTTGTCCTCTACCTCTTCCTCTCTGATCTCTATTATTCTGATCATAAAAATGATTGGAATTTTTCTCCTTTGGTTCTGATTTCTACTCCTAGCCTCATCCTTTTCCTTTTGATCATAATTATGGCTACCATAAGATCATCCACTAGATCTTCCATCATGACCTCTTCCACTATTCTTGTTGTCAAACTTCTTGCTTAGTTTCTCCTCAACTCTTAGGGAAAACTGGTATGTCTCCTCAATATTTTTCATTCAAACTAGACTCAACTCATCCTAAATTAACCCATTAAGTTAATGTGTGACTTTCCCCTTAGAATATTTTGCATGGCTAATTCTAATGAGAACTTGATAGAACTCTTCGATATACTCTTGAATAGATTTTCCTACTTGCTTCAACCCTTGCATCTTCTTCAATAGATCAAGCTCATAATCCATGGGAATGAATTGTCACTTCAGTTTAGCTATCATTAGATCCCATCTAGTGATTTTTTCCTTTCCCTTTATATTTTGCTCCAACAGAACCTCCTGCTACCAGATCTTTCCATGTCCCTTCAGTTTTGCCTTTGCAAACTTGACCCTATAAGGATCCTCAATATCTTCATACTCAAAGTACTCCTCTAGCTTATTGATCCAATTGATCAACTCCTCTAGGTTAAGATTTCCCAAAAATGTGGGAACCTCAAACTTAGGTCTTTTTCCAATTTTGGAGATGGCCCTAAAAATCCTCTCTTCCTCTGGGTTTAGAACTACCTCTACTTTGGCATTTTCATCTACTTCATCCTCATCGTCGCTTTCATCTCTTATGGGAAGATTCATTCCTCTACACTTTTTTTCTTCCAATGCTTGCATTTATCTTTGGAGGGCTTAGAAACCCTTAGGTGTAACACCTATAGCTCTTCCACCACACTCTCTTCATGGAGGCATTTTCATACTTCCACTAAAGCCCTAGTGCAAATTGCTTCACAATCAACGATTTGTCTACACGCTTAGCCTAAACCATGGTGCTAGAGTGAACTGCCTCACAATTAGTGATCTATCCACATACTCAAACTTTGGCTCTAATACCACTTGATGAACTGTGCTCCCCTTAAAACCATAAACTCATAAGAGAAACAAAGAAATAATAACAAATGCAAGAATAAAATATGGACTTCTTATTTACACTACAAATGTAGAATTACAAAATTCACAAGTACAATATGTTAACCCACATGGGCACCTTCGTTACAATAATCTGCAAGACAAGCTATGAACTATCACCTAGAGTTCTTATAGATAATGCTCAAGTCTTTCTTAAATAGGAAACTTTATGTCACCTGGGAAGGTTCTAGACATTGAGACTTAATACCTAGGGCCAATAGACCCTAACAATACATATAGAGTTGGCCAAATACATCTTTGACAATTATTTTTGATATTTTGGGTAGCCCAACTTTAGAAGGCCATAACTCTTGAACTATTGCTTTGGTTGGCTATTATAATCACTTTTAAAAAATGCTAGCTCCTAATCTACAGTCTTAGAATCATGCAAGTGCCCTTCTATTGAGTTTTTAGACCTTATCTGGGCACTCTAAGGCCTCCAAAAATGAGCCATGAGATTTTTCTGCAAACTTTTCCATTGAAAATCTGTAATAACTTCTCGAATACTTAAGCTGTAGCAATGAGATTTTTATGGTAGGGTTATAACTCTAAGATGAACCTTCCTATAGAAAATGAGAAGATTATGAGCTCATATGAAAAACTTACTAAAAATAGAAAGTTCCCATAAATAGTAACCACCTTGTCTACTAGTCCTTATTAAAATAGAAAGGATTGAAAATAAAATATTTTTGGGTGATGCAAGATTACTCTTACACGTAGGATGCTCCTGTATCAAGAACTTGATCCTTCATCAACATAATTCTCCCAATAAGGTTTGTGTTCCTTTTTGTGAATCTACACAAAAGGGGATAGGATTGAATGGTTTGACAAGTTTGTGTACCTGATAGTCAATCCCACAAAGAAAATGAATGGGGGAGGATTGAATGATTTAGTAGGTTTGTGTTCTTGATAGTCAATCCCACAAATTTTCTTTACACTCTCATGATACTCATGATATAGTACTCCTATATTACAAGAATAGTTTGTGCATGTGCTAGGATAGGTTGAATGGTCTAGTAAGTGTGTGCGACATGCTAGTCAACCAATCCAATACATGTATAAAGAGAGAGTAGTTGGCCTATCAAGTTGTGTTATGTGAGTGTACTCTATATGATGAATAAAAGAATATGAGAAAGATAAGAGGACCATGTATGCCCCCTCCCCCCCCCCCCTGTAATGTGGAAAAATAATTACATATTTTAACATCTTAAGGAAGTGATGAAGAAGGATAAAGAAATTTCAACATTAAGATAATATCCACAAGAAATACTTAGTCCAAACCAAAGAGATCATATCTCCTCATGAGGTCATGGAAGGATAGAATATAGATACACCATTAAAAAAGTGAAAAATTAAATCCTAGAAAAGGAGAATACACTATGATGATACTCCAAATTTTGTGATCTATCTACCATGAAAATCTAATTTGAAGTGATGTAGGATTTGATTTTACATGATAAATAAATAACACACAAAAGAAAAAGAATTAATAATGTTCCCTTTACCCCCAAGTGTAGGAAAAAGAGAGGATATGAACTATTATGCTACTCACAAGACAAACCATGTATGGTAATGAGCCCCCAAGAGAGAGATTGACTATGTTACATGGTGTGGAGTAACATTATAAGGATCTAAATTTTATTTGAATAAATGAGGGTTAAAAGAGAGCTTTTCATGAGGGGCGATGTGAATAAACTCATGATGAAGATGTTGTTTAATCTTAAAATTCAAAGCTTGATAGGCATTAGTAGAGTGATCATGGTAATGGTGATAAATTCAAAATGGAAGATTCATAATATTTTGACTATTTTACTTTCTACATTTAGGCCAAAAATGTTCCTGATTAGTAGGAGAAGATAAGTGAGGAGAAGATGTAGATAAAGAATGAGATTCAATACTTTTTTGCACACACATCACATTATTATCAACAATGGTTTTAAAAGAGTTCCTATGCCCCTCATTGCCTAAGGGTGTATGATTTTTATCATGAGATTTAGTAGATTCAACATGAGTGGAAGTATAAATAAAATTGTGAAGAGAGGAGTTGCACTACTTCTCATGAATGGAAGGTCCTTAACTCAATATTCACTAAGAAAGGTTGGTGTGAGATATAAGGATCCACAATCATCACCCAGAAGGGTTCTTGTTGAATGAGGATCATCACGTTGTTCCTCAACATTTAGAAAATTATTGTCTTAGTGTTTGAATGAAGAGTATAAATCACATTATTATAGATAAACTTTCTTTTTAATGAAGAGTTTAAGGAACAACATGAATAGCATGTAACCAAGGTCTACCCAAAAAGAGATTGTAGTTGAGAGGTCCAGGCATAAGATGAATACAAGTATTCAAAATAAATGGACTTACATTGATATGTAAAATGATTGTACCTAAAATTTTCTTAGAAATATTATCAAAGCCACAAATAGAGGTACTATCAAGTTTGATGTTTGAAAGGTTGATGTTAATTTCTTTGAACATATTGATGCTAAAAATATTATGCCTAGATCCATTATCAACTAGAGTTCAACAAATAAGATTACCACTGACTAGAACAACTACCATAAGAGCATCATAATGATCTTGAATCTCTTTAAGAGGTAACTCATCATGAGTAAACACAATTTAAGGTGAACCTAAGGTAGCATTCATGCACTGTAAAAAGGCATTTGAGGTTATCTTGATTCTAAGATGAAGTAGAAAGAATGGATAAAGAATATTTCTATGCTTCATGGTATGTAGGAGATGTTTGAAGAGGTTCCCAAAGAGAAATATTGGTGGGAATATTATGTAACTATGATACCAAATCATAATCCAACCCAAGATTTTGAGAACTTAGACAAGGTGGAGGGGTAATAATAGCTTGAGAAGGTGGGAGAAATGTGGTAGGTTTTGGATTATTTCTTGTACCATAGGTGTGAGACATTGTATGATAACCCAAATAATCACTAGATTTCCCTTAAAGAGTTATTTGAGGACAACCCTAAAGAGCAACGAGAGGTTCATTCGATGAAGGATAACCATTGAAAGTGATGATAAGATTAGGAAGAGGTTGAGGAATATGGAAAATTTATCACCTTTCCATAGTTTCATGCCTAGAAGGAAGATCATTAAGGAGAATATTTTTGGAAGTCTATTGGGAAAGTTAGATATTGATTGTGGTGGGGGTGGGGGTGAGTTAGGATCCAAAATTTTTTTAACTATTGAAACAAATGTCAAATCTAATAACTTCACCTTAAACTCTTATCTCAACAATATCATAAACCACATAAAAAATTATGCAATGATGTATTAGATCTAACACCTAATCATATCCATAAAAATGAAAGTAAATGATTAGCACATATCACAAAGATTTTGGTAACCCATAAACCCTCCAAGCTGAAGGTAAAATTGGGGTGGGGATGACACCCACATATCTTCACTATTGTAGTAGTAAAGTTCACCTATTAGGGATACAAGTTTGATCACTTTTGATGATCTACCCTATGAGGAATTTTCCTTGTTAAGATCTTACAAGACTTATTCACTCTAACTTGATTAAACAATTTAAACTTACAATTAAGTAAGAAATCTATTTGTATATTTACAAAGGTCTATTGGGACCACTTTGTTAAAAGATTTTACTGAAATACTTTTCTAGAATGTATCAATACTTGATCCTTTAGTTTTCACTTAATATATTTATTACATATCTCCTCTTTCCAATCTCTAATCTAATACATCACCATTTTTCCCATCACTTCTCTACTTGGTTGCTTTATCTAATTCTCCTTCAAACTTTTCTTCAAGAATCTAAACACATAGACATACACTCACATATAAAATAGGCTTTGGATCTTCCTTTTATAACCAACTAGAGAAGGTACTAGATCAAGATCAATGATTCATATTCCTCCTTTTGCTCCTTAAATCTTCCATTTTTTTGATTGGTTAAATACCTTTCATAGGGGTTAATGTTGCATAAAAATATATGTAATCATCTCCTTAAATTAATCCTCAATCATTAAAATATGCATTAAGTCAACCAAAAATGGTTTACCTCAGTGTTTGTGTCATTCCAAACAAATATATCAAAATTAGCTTGCTTAGCACATAAACACTTTGATGCTTGGTCATGACTAATCTTGATGTTGTCCCTTGGCTTCTATATGTTTGATACTTATGGTATGACTCAACATGAATTGAATTTTGGTAGCTTGGTTTATATTGTCTTTTGTCTCACTCAACATGCATAGGAGTACTTGACGACCATAGACTTTCTTGACAATAACAATTGCTTGGCTTTAACTGGAATA
This sequence comes from Cupressus sempervirens, assembly GCA_028749045.1. Taxonomy (NCBI): domain Eukaryota; kingdom Viridiplantae; phylum Streptophyta; class Pinopsida; order Cupressales; family Cupressaceae; genus Cupressus; species Cupressus sempervirens. Next base: position 309,954,055 of record CM053785.1, read on the forward strand.
TGAACAAGTCTAATATATATAGCTTAGATTTCATTAGATGGTTTATTTGCAGTTATGATTGACAAATTATGCTAAATAGATGACTGAGTGTTTGACACTAATAGACAACATACCTTAGGGATCAACAATCTACTTGTTTGACATTAGTGGCAAAAATTCTCTGTCATGATTGAACATTACATTTAAAAATTGAAAATAGTACTTCCCCTGAGAGTATGAATCTATCTTTATAAAGACTTCAATATATAAAAACCATATATACGTGACATATGAGATACTCTAACTAACATATTCTAACTTCAAAATGAGTATTCATTACAAAATGTTCAAAGAATCATACCTTTGATGTCCATCTACATTTTCATTTCCCCTTGTATACATGTTTCCCCCTTCATACACATTTCCCCCTTGTTTTTTTCACTCATGGTTGCTATGGTGATGGGGTCAAACCATACTTTTCCCAAAATGGTTTGTAAGTCTAATTAACCATTGCTAATGTGTTATCCCTGTTGGTGTAAATAAGTATTTACTTATTACACTTTACTTAACTTTACTTAGTTCAATGCATTATTTTATTATTTCTTTTGTGAGACACTTAGGAGTTTTCATACTCTTATGAGTTGTCATTTTGACAACACTGGAGTAAGCAACTCTAATTCAACACATGGTGTCTACAACACTAGAGTTTGCATAATTAACTGAGTTGTCATGTAGAAAACATAGTTATTTGCACTCCTATTTTAGCACATGGTGTCGACAACATAATTTTTCATGCTACACCTTTATAGGCTTATCCTCTCATCATTTCACTTACTCCTATGCTTAATGGAGGATAACCAACACCTAGTGGACATGTGCATAGTTGTATGACTTATCATGTTGTTGATTCCTAGGCATTCTAGAAGCATTCCATAGGCCTTTATATATAGGTACTCCTAGTGTACTTTTACATTGAATTGAATATCATATCATTATTCTAATCATACTCTTTTGATCTACTATTATGCTTGTGCTTGAGTTCCTTGGTCTTGGGTGATTTTTCCCTAAGGCAATTTCTTACATGGTGTTAGAGCTTGGGGAGATTCTCTTCACATAGCCATTCAAAACCACTCTTGCTTCAACACCTCGACCTAGATCTAGAGAATCCATAGAAATTGGGAGTGTCTAGAATCAAAATAGACCTCATCATTACATCTAAAATGTCAATTTTAGTGAAAATTGACTATAAATTTGCCTATGCTAGGCTAAAGTTGATTTTGAGGCAAAATTTTTTTGCAAACTAGCACCTGAAGGCCCGATTTGCAAGTATGGTATGATCTTTTATTAGATCTCTAAATTTTATTTTTAGATCTAAAAATTTATCCTTCTCTACAATTATTTTCAAAATTTTGTATTTTTCAAAAAAAATTAGCTCACCAGGGCTGCAAAGATTTTTTTTTTGTAGGAACCGAGCAAAGACACCTTGGCCCTATGTCAAATATTCCATCAAAATATTCCATTGATGAGAAAAAAATCCAACATCGATGGCCTTTAACATCATTTTTGGTAGGTCATATTAACAATCTAATGAGCACTACACAATATTCCAGTTGCAACTGGGCTACACAATACAAAGTCTGACAGCTTCATTTGAGTGAAGTTCCATGGAAAAAGTGTTTTAAACACTTGCATTCTTCAATCCCATGTGAATGTGGGATAAAACCCATGAACTCCTACAAAATTCCTCCTAGTGGCCTTTTTAAAACTTTACAGCACCATTACAGCTTTCTAGCTCCCACTGGCCAACCTCCTTATTGGCCCTCCAATAACTCTTCGTCGATTTGAATCATGTCTTCCAGCCTGCTGTTTATAATTTTGACATCTTTTCTAGTAGTGACCAAGTAAATTCTGCCTCCACATGGACAATAACCAGTCACATTGGAAAAATTGTATAGCCCACACTAGTATTGTCATATTTCCCAATTCAAGGGACATCTTAATGCCACGTGGCACTTTGCTAGTGAAGACTATACAATCAAATTATACACATCAGCATTGATAGTGTGGACTAACATGTCACTTTCCATATAGTCTACTTGTGCATGTCATATACCAAATTGGATCCATACTTCTTGATGTCATCACATTTGTATGCTAATTTCATCTGACATGTTACCTAGGCGGCCTTTTTTTGCTGATGTCAGCTACGCACGCGGCTAAATTTAATGCCATCTAATCATCATTTCCAAAAAAATTAGAAATACTATGATGGTTTTTTGACCATCAAATTTAACCTCATATTTTGTTGATCAGACCCCTCTCTAGATTCATTTTTGATTTGACAAATTGAATTTGGGAGACCATAACTCAGTCATTCAAACTCCAAATCAAGTGCAATTTTTTTTTTGGGGCTATAATTTCCTAAACTTTTTAGTGGTGTAGTTATTTTCTATATTTGGTACATGGATTTGTTAGAAATTGTATCTTTTGGTGACTATACCTATCTAATCCTACATTTTGCAAATCCAATTGCTCCGTACGGGCTCATTTGAACTCGAAATGAGGTTCTATTTTTTTTGAAAGTGCAATATTTTTCATCTACTTTCCACATCTACAATCATTTTATAGGGTTGTGTGGACAAAAGTCTCACTTTCAGAATTATGTCATCTTTTGCATTGTAATGATTTGATATAACTTCAGAATTGTTGTATATCTGAGATACATTGTAATGTTCTAGTTTTGAACTCCATAAGGGGGTTGTAAAAAAAAAAATTAGAAGTCCACTAAGGCCAAAATTTGCAAGTGGCTATTATAAATGCACTAAGTATAAAGTGCCAAAATCTTTCATTTGGGTTTCTTGATTGAGTGAAAAGGGGAGGTGTTTCTTGGTGTTGTGTTCCTCTTTTCCTACTCTTATTTTTGCATCATGGGACATTTTAAGTTTCCAAAATTAACACCACATAACTATGCTACATGGTCCATTAAAATGTGGTGTCAATTAATGCATAATGAAGTTTCTCAATATGTAGATGGTACCCTTCCTAAACGAACATGTGATCAAGTATCTAAAAGTAACATTAATTCTTTGGAATCGGTAGATAGGAAAGCCCTAGGTGATATTAGGGGGTTGAAGACAAAATACTCTATTAGATTGAGAAGTATAAGACATCCAAGGATGCTTGGGATGCCCTCAAAAACCTATATGGTAAAGTGTCTAAGGAGGATGTTTACAAAATTAAAGATGAGCTTGTCTCCTTAGATCCTAACACATTTTATTCTATGTAGGATTTCATCATTAAGGTGAATGAATTAAGAATGAAGCTTGATGATAGTGGTAGTCCTATTAAAGATGACAAGTTAATCTATCTCATTCATAATAAGCTGCCATCTGAGTACTCTACATTTGTTTCTTCTTATGACACCACAAAGACTACATTAGGGGCTACCTATCAGAAAGTTTCTTTTGATCATTATGCTTAGCTATTGGATGATGAAGAAAAGAAGTTGAAATTAATGGGGATTCTCAATTTTCCCAAGTCTAAGGCATCGGTGGCCAATAATGAGGGTTTTCAAACTTCAAATAAAGGAAAGGGCAAGAAGAAGAAGAGGAAAAATAACACACAAGAGGATATAGAAAAGACAATAATAAGGAGAAGAAAAAGTGTGCCTATTGCAAGAAGTTGGGTCATGATGAACATGAGTGTTATCATAAAAAGATCAATGAGTTGATGAACATCATAAAGAAACACAATGTTCCATTTCCTAATGCTTATAAGGAGAAAGGATCTTCATCTTTAGATTCAAAGGTCAAAGGGAAAGCACTTATGGAAAACTCAAGTTCTTCAATAGAATGGATTCTTGACTTAGGTGCCTCACATCATAAGGGTTCTTCATAAGGAGATTTTTCTTTTTTGAAGTAGCATAAGGTACCACACATCTTTGTAGGAGATAATACAAAAATGGAAGTTGAAGGGAAAGGACATGTGGAGATGAAAAATGGAGAGTTCAAAGACATTTTCTATGTTCCTTATCTTAGCTCTAATTTTATCTCAATTTACCAAATCACTCACTATGGAGATGGTAATAAAGTTGAGTTCCTTTTAGATTCAGTAATGGTGCACACTCTCAAATTTGATTCATTGGTTGTGGTGGGGAAAGTTAATCATGACACAAGGTTATATTCTTTCTCTCACTTAGTGCCTAAGTCTCCTCCACATGCCTTGTTGACTCAATCCAATTCACAAATCAAATTGTGGCATGAGTAGTATGGTCATCTTTCCTTTTTCTATCTTCATCAACTTTTCTCACAAAACATGGTCAAAGGTCTACCTACAATCAACTTTTCTAAGGGTGAATGTTCAACATGTTTAGTGGATATGGATCTAGAGGAGAAGGTTGCTAAAAGGAAGTCTTCAAGAGCACTAGTTGTTCTTTGGTTGGTTTATATGGTACTAGTAGGTCCTTTTGCAATGACATTAGTTAGCCAAGGTCGCTACATCCTCTCTTTCATTGATGACTTTTCATGCTACACATGGGTCTACTTTCTTGATCATAAGAATGAAGTCTTGGATAAGTTTCTAGCCTTCAAGAGTCATGTTGAATAGAAATCAAGGAAAGACATCAAATTTCTTTAGATGGAAAATGAAAGAAGATATGTGAACACAAGACTTAAAGAATTTTGCAAACTTGAGGGTATTGATCTTTAGAATCCACTAGCATTCAGTCTGCATAAGATAGATGTTGTAGGACTAAGGATACAATCTTTTAAGTCTATGTCAAGTTGCATGATACAAGCCAAGTCTCTAGATCTTATACTTAAAGTCAAAGCTATGAGTAGTGCCAATCACATACTTAATAGGTCTCCTCATAATGCCTTAGATGGAAAGACTGGTTTTGAGGCATGGTGTGGTAGAAAACTAGTTGTGAAACACTTTATAGTCTTTGGCTGTCCAACATGGGCAAACATATCTTCTAGGGAATGCAAGGCACCACCCCTAGGCCTTGTACTATCATTAGATATGAAGACAGTGTTAAGGCATACAGACTTATGGATCCTAAGACACATGAGATTTTCATAGAGAGGAATGTACACTTTGAGGAAAGTACACCTAGCTTATCCTCTAATCCTCTTTGTACTTCATACATTGTGGAAACTGATAGTGACACTAGCGATAGTGATTCAAAAAACTCAAATATGTGGGATCCTATTGATAGTTGCAATCTATGGTCACATCATTAGCATATTCCACATGAAAATATAGCCAAAGTGATAGGTCTAGCACAATAGGGTACACCTAGTCTTCCAACTCCAGCATTTGTGGATGACTTCTTGAAAAATATTTCAAGTTTCTTTGTGAGGTCGCACATAGTAGATTTAGGAGGCATCATTGATGATATACATCTTCTCTTTGATGAAGAAGATACTTTTTCAGTTGTTGTGAGGGCTCACTCTGACCCTCATGCCCATTCTCTACATGATCGATCTTCACAAGTTGATATGATTGTGGATCCTTATGTATAATAGTTTTAGGAGGTCTCTTTATCATTTAAGGAGATACTTGGTTCTTTGGAACAAGTTCTACATCCATCCTTGCTAGATCCAACATTGTTCTTTTTGGAAGCATTGGAAGGGGTGATAGTTAGTATCAACATAGGGATAGTTGAGCAGGTTTCAGAGGCATCATTGATCATTGGGATTCTTTCTACACATAGAGGAAGCATCTCATATGTACCTATGATGTTGTTTCTTCCAAAGGGGTGGAACATTATTCAGTAGTCATGGATTAGCTTCTACATTGGAGCAGCTATTACTGATCAACACTCTTCATTAAAGTGGGGGGCTTCCTTGTCTCCTTTCTTCTTCTCTCTTTTATGGGGAGGGGGAGGAGACTTTTTCCTCTTATGGGGTTTTTTCCTTCTCATACTTATCTTTTGTATATACTTGATGTATGTCATAATGGGGGGGCCTTGATTACTCCATCCATCCATGCATCTTGATTTTTCATCTCTCTTTTTGGTGGAGGGTTTTTCCCATGAGGTTTTCCCTCTTTCTCCACTTTATGAGAGATTGCATTTCATTATGTACATGGGTACCTAACATGGCCTAGTAGCCAAGACCCATCTTGCATATTCATCCTATCTTTTGTAAGCTTAAGTGCATTCCCCTAAGTTGCACTTAAGGGGGGGTGTTGGTGTAAATAAGTATTTACTTATTACACTTAACTTTACTTAGGTCAATGATATATTTTATTATTTCTTTGGTGAGACACTTAGGAGTTTGTGTACTCTTATGAGGTGTCATGTTGACAATACTGGAGTAAGCAACTCTAATTCAACACATGGTGTCTACAACACTAGAGTTTGCATAATTAACTAAGTTGTCATGCAGACAACACAGTTATTTGCACTCCTATTTTAGCACATGGTGTCTAAAATATAATATTGTATGCTACACATTTATAGGCTTATCCTCTCATCATCACACTTACTCCTATGCTTAATGGAGGATAACCCACACCTGGTGGATATGTGCCTAGTTGTATGACTTATCATGCTATTGATTCCTAGGCATTCTAGAAGCATTGCAAAGGCCTTTATATACAGGCACTCCTAGTGTACTTTAACATTTAATTGAATATAATATCATTATTCTTATCATACTCTTCTGGTCTACTATTGTACTTGTGCTTGAGTTCCTTGGTCTTGGGTGATTTTTCCTTAAGGCAAATTCTTACAATCCTAACTCAATTTAATAGATTCCAAAACTATAATTTTTATTTCTAGTTGACTTGCTAGGTTAACCAAACTTTCTACAATAGAGAGATGTGAATCTCTTTTTGGTATCTCCTTGGCTAGGGACAACTCTCTCATCACCTCCAAATGAGGTATCAACATAGACTGAATGGAAATAAGTTTTTCTCACATTCTCCCATCTATTGCTCGCAATTCAGCCAATCTTCCTTAAGCAAAAATCAATCTATTAGAATGAATGGAACTTGAACTTGCCTCCATGTTCAAAGAATATCCTATAGACTTCAAATCTAACTGAAACTTCTTAATTTGATCTTGAAAAGCTTGAGTGAATCTTGTTACATCACATTATGTTTTATATAAAGTTTGGATATTTTGAACCCCTCCTAAATTATTTACAAGGTTAGAAAGTTCAACTTTCTTGATGGCTATTTCAGTTGACACTTTCTCCAAAAAAAAAATTTAAGCATCTTCTCAGACCATTACAATAACTTATGATTTGCATCTATGTCATCATTATTTACATTGTTAACAATATGAACTAATTGGTCTAAAATTGGGGTTTTCTCATTAATATCTTTGCTATCATAAGCATCAACAAAGTATCATTTATCTCTTGTAGTAGCTATTTCTATTAAATTTCCCTTCTCAATTCTTCCTTCTTTGTCTTCCTAGCCAATAGATCTTGCAATATTGGCATTTTCTCATATGTCAAGTTATTAGTGTCAAATTTTGGAATCACTATAACTTCATCTAATGTTACTATCTTTCTAGATGACTATACCTTTTTCATAAGCATTTTCTTCTTTAGGGTGTTGTTACTCAGCAATGCTAGGTGTAGAGAGAGCATTGAAACATCTATACTTGGTCTTTGTGACTCTTGTGCACCACTAGCATTAATTATTACTAAAGCTAACTCATGTTGAGTTAAAATCACCTACTATTTAGGCATACCACTTTTCTAAACTTTGGTTTGTGTAGAAGGTTCCACACTTGGTCCTATCTCTTCCTCTATTTCCTTTTTCTCCTGACCCTATTCCTTGGTCCTTGTATCTCTATGTAGATTTTTGTCCTTTATTCCCTCAACAAGAGGTTCTGAGACTATTGGTCTTATCTCACTAGTAATATAATTATCTACTTGAGTGGTATGCACATTAGCATGACCCTCTATTCTCTTATATGCCTTAGTAGGCTCTCGATATCTTCTCTCTTCAACTACTGACTCACTCAGTTCCTCAACATCTTCAACAAGTATCTTTTTTTTGCAATTTTACATTGTAATCAATAGTAATAATAGGTAATTTAGTTATTGAAATAGTTACCTATTGATCCATTTTCTTTTCTCCAATCTTTAGATATTTTATGATTTTTACAATAATTAAATTGGAGGTATCCATCAGACTATCTTTTATAGATTTTGGAGCTTTCCCCCCTTTCTCTTGTTTGGTACACACTATCTTTTCTACTCTTTGATAGCTAGAGTCACATTAGGCAATATTGTGGTAGGGGTTTCACCCTCAATGATGTTTGTCTCTATCTATTTCTCTTTATCTTGAGTTATTTTCTCCATAGTTTTCACTAACTTTTCAACATCATTGTTCATATCCTCAGTGCTATCCAACTCAACCTTGTCATCTTCTTTTTCTTCTTCTTCAACAAGTGTTGGAATTAGCCCAAAATTTTTATCCTATTCAATTTTACTCTTTTGAACAACATCTTCAATTCTTTTTCTTAAAATTTTATAAGTTCTAATCTTAGGTACAAATTTCTTTGTAAAATCTCTTAGGGCTATAGACATATGAGTCTTGCCTAAGTCAGACATAGTTTGGGATAAAGTTATTTCCCTTATTTTTCTATCAATTGACAATCCCCATTTCCACTTTGCACCCATTTTATTATATAATTCATCTAGTAATTTCTTACCTAATTCTATAGGTGTATATTTAAAATTTACCATCATGTCCAAAACTACCTACTCAACTTCTTCTTTATCATTCCCAGCTAAAGAATCATAATTTACATGCTTAAATCATGTTAGGCCTACTAAAATCCTAATATTCATGTACCTTTTCAATATCATGAGGACCTTGCCTAGGTATAATCTAAAATTTACTCAGATCATCTAAAATTTAGTTCTCTAAGCTTCATCCTCCTCATCACCAAGTTTCACAACAAGTTTTATTCTTGACCTCTTCTTCTGTTGACCTTTCTTGGTCTCATTAGCCTCTAATGACCTCTTCTTTCCTTTTTTGGCCTAGTTATTTTTATCGTCCCTTTCTTTGGCTTGAAAACTATATGGGTTTCTTCCTTAGATCCTTTTTTGGTCACTCTTCTTTGGGTGGTGGTGGGTGGTGTCACCACTTTCTTTACACTTCTTTTGACCTTAGGATCAACAATCACAATCTTCTTTCCTTTTGGTGTCTGAGGCTTAACAACCATAATTTTTTTACCTTTGGATTCATCTTCTTAATCATCATCACCATCATTGTCTTGATCTTCCCCTTTTCCTTTGGTGATTTGTAGATGGGATTCTCCAAGGTTAACTTCTAAGTCTTGGGTTATTTTATTTCTCTTCTTATCCATCTTTGGAACCTTTGTTTACATAATCATCTTAATCTTTGCAATCTCATATGTGTTGAATGGCTCAACATTATTTTCAATTGATTTTTCCAATAATGTTTTAATAATTGCAAATACCTCATCAACATTAACCTCATATTGCATTAGCCTTAGCCATTTCACTCTCAATATGACTACTTGGGCATAGGTGTAGTTGGTATCCACCATGAAGCATATCTGATCATAATATTCATCAACCACTAACTCATGTATTCTCTTCCTTCTTCATTTTCCTTTTGAACTCATCAAAATAACTATCCAAAATTATTTCAAATTTTCATCTAATTGCTCAATATAGCCATTGATTTTCTTGGTTATGGGTCTGTCCTTATCCCACACTATATCTCCAACTATAGGAAACAAAGTAATATAGACAAAATAAGTAAACCAAATTTACATGATGTATTCCTTGCCTTCCTAAAGGCTCCAAGATTTTATGCTATCTTAATCAACTGTATCTCAGCCAAGTCATAATTATGGTCCTTCTTGACTATTTTGTATCCCAAATCTATTGCTACACAAGTCACATTGTCTAGTCATCTTGATTGATAGAATTTATGTGCAATCACTCAGACTGCAAACTCAATGACCAAATAATCAATTGCATTGATAAAAATTCATCAATCATTTCATTTCACTTTAGTAAGTTCTTCAATTGTATTCCTAGCATTGAATTGTATAATCTTCACTTGGTCAAGGGTAGTGTAACTAGTTATAGGATGGATGATTAATTTGATGATTTTGACTGGCATGTTTTTGAGCCATAATTTTATTTCATGCAATTTTATCAAAATGATCTTAATCCATTCAACCTTTAAAACCTTGGGAAAAACTAGGGAATGAATTAGCCCTTTCTTGATAACTACTCTATTTTCCTCTTTCAACACTCCATTTTCACATTGCTTGACATATGAATTTCTTATCTCAAAATCACCAATTTCGCTAGTCATGATAACATAGTTTGGAATTAGTGACAACACTCTAGACGTGTCTCCAATCATCATGACCTCTGGATAAGACTTTAATTTTGGTGACAGGCATGCATCATTACACATAACCTAAGAATTGCTATCCTTTAATGCCTTCTTCTTTCCACTTCTAGATGAAGATGATGTCATTGCAAGCTATGGTTTTTAACTTCAAACAATTTCAGAAAATAATGAAATTTAGTTCAAATAGACTTTCCAAACTTACTCAATTTTGTTGACAACATGCATTGCAATCTTCTGTAATTTGTACAAATAGCTCTACAATCACCTTGATATCACTCTGAGGGTTCTAAATCATTTGGTCAGTGTAAGAATGAACTCAAAATCAACTAAATACCTTCAAATGTATGAAATACCCTCTCATTTAATGCTTCATAATTTTAGTAGGTAAACTCATAGTGCATGATATTTATCTTGACACGCATAAAATAATTTAGCTTTCATACATTCACTCACTAGCTTGGTTACTACACCAACTTGGTCACAACTACATTCCTATCCTCAATCACAACTCGGTCAAACATATCGGCTTGGTTGATATAGGAGCTTGGTCCACACTATAACTCATTCACTATAGATATTGATACTAATCCTTAGCATCAACTATGCTCTAACTCAGCATATGTGAGCTTTTCTCAGTACACTCTTTAGAATTGTCCTAATATATCTCATCATATGCATATATGGACTTTGCTACATTACATGTTTGAAACTGATATATGATAAATCATTTGAAAAGAAGTTCCTCACATACCTACTTTTCTTAGTTTGTAGTAGTGTGGTCACTTGATCCATTGGATTTGGTGATCTCAGCTTCACTATTTCCACTACTTCTACCTTTATCCTTCTTCTTCTAGGTTTGGTTCATCTGGTTTCTTATATTTTCTATATAAAAAATGTCCTTTCCTTTGTTATATTGATTTTTTTTGTGCAGGTTCTTGGGTCCTACTATTTCTACTCAAATGTCCAATCTAATGACAACTGTAACAAACAATATTGTCATTCATCCAACTCTTGGATTTACCTCTGAGTGTGTGCTAATACATGTTTCTACAATATGACCATATTCACCACAATATTGACAACTACTCTAAGTATTGTAATTCCAATTGTAAGAGTTACATTTCCTTGCTTCTTGGGTGTCTAGTTAGGTTTTTCCTTTGATCTAAATTCTTGAGATCTATATCCATGCTTCTGACAATTGTAGCAATATCCTTCAAATCTAGGTGCAATCAGTGTATTTCTATCTTTGGATCTACACTCATGTACTTTATGTCCTTTCTTCTTACAATTAAAATAGTATCCATTGAATTTGGGCTTAGGGTTTTGGTTACCAGTCTTTCTTCTACAAACATGTTTTGTATGATCTTGTTTTCCACAATGATAACATGTAGGCTTACTATTCTTTGGCTTGACAAGACATTTTTCTCCACTCTTTGACGATTCTCCTTCCTTGGCAAATGATAGGTTCTTGGAATATCCTAGTCTTGATGTGTTATGGGGTCTTCTTTGTGATCTCATCAGCTCTTTATAGTATCTCATAACTTCTTTATTTTTGTTCATCATTTTAATGAATTCCTTTTTAGATCCCAACTCATTCCTTAAATGCTCAATCTCAAATTTTAGATTTGCAATCTCCACATCTTTCCTATTTAGCTATTTATTTGCACTTAGAAATTGGTTAATCATTTCAAATTTCCTTTGTGTGAGTTTTTGCATATCATATATCCTTTCATCAAGTCTTGTGTCCATTTTCCTTTTGTCTTCATTAGCCATTGTCTTATCTTCCCTATCTTTATTTTTTTGTTCAATTAATTCACACAACCTTATTGATTGAATTCATTTCTCTCTCTTTAGTCCTCTATTCTCTTCATTCAATGTGTTGTTCCTCTCTAACAGATCTTCTATTTTTGCACCACTTTCACTAGAATTTCTATCATTAATAATTCCTTCAGTGTCTTCTTCTTAATATTGAGTATCATTCTGCTAGATTAACATCTTCTTCCTTTTCTTAAAGGATTTTCTCAATTTTTATCTTGCTACTTCAAGTTACTATAGTGTAGTTTGTCTCTCAAGCTTTTGATTTTCAATTATCTTTCCCAATGTTTAATCCTCCATCTCCAAGGTCTTAGCTCTCAAATGGTTAGAATTATGTTAAGAGAATAGAGCTATGATACCAATTATTAGAACTATATTGGGAAAGTTAGATACTAAGAGGGGGGTATGATTCAAGATCTATAAAATGTATAACCTTTGAGACAAATTTCAAATCTAATAACTTCACCTTAAACCCTTACCTCAACAATATCATTAATCACATAAAATTTTGTTGTAATGATGTATTAGATCTAATAGCTAATCACATCCATTAAATGAAATAAATGATCAACACATAACACAATGATTTTGGTCACCTAGAAACCCTCCAAGGTGAAGGTAAAATTGGGGTGGGGATGACACCCACAAATCTTCACTACTATATCAATAAAGTTTTCATGTTAGGGCTACAAGTTTGATCACTTCTGATGATCTACCCTGTGAGGAGTCTACCCTATTAAGAGCTTACAAGACTTATTCATTCTACCTTGATTAATCAATTTAAACTTACAACTAAGTGAGCATTCTACTAAGAGATTTGTAAAGGTTTTTTAGGACCACTCTATTAAGATATTTACCTTGAAACACTTTTCTAAAATGTATTATTTCTTGATCCTTCAATTTGCACTTAATATATTGATTATGAATCTCCTCTTTCTGATCTCTAATATGATCTCCAATATGATATATCACTATTCTACCCTTCACTTCTCTACTCAGTCACTCAATCTAATTCTCCTTCAATATTTTCTTCAATAATCTAAACACACACATATACACTAACATATGAAAATAGGGTTTTGATCCTCCTTTATAAACCAACTAAAGAAGGTTCTAGATTAATATCAACCATCTAGATTTCTCCCTTTTCTTGCTTAAACCTTCCATTTTTATATTGGTTAAACACCTTGTATAGGGATTAATGATCAATAAAAAAAGTGTAATCATCTCCTTAAATTCCTTCCTGACCATTAAATCATGCATTAAGTCAATCAAAAATGGTTTACCTAAGTGTTTGTTCCATTCCAAACAAATATATCAAACCTAATATTCTCAACACATAAACACTCTAACTCTTGGTCATAACTAATCTTCATGTTGTCCCTTAGCTTTTTTAAGCTCAGCACTTATTGTATGACTTGGCATGAACTAACTTGTGATAGCTCAACTTATATTGAGAGCAATGTTTCTGGATTAGATTGTGTGAGGTTTTTTTAGCATCAACTTATATTGTTTTTTGTCTCACTCACCATGCATAGGAGTACTCGGCAACAATAGACTTTCTTGACAATAACAATTTCTCAGCTTTAACGAATATATGAACAAGTCTAATATACATAGCTCAACCTTCACTAGATGGCTTAGTCACAATGATGACTAGCCAACTCTACCAAATAGATGATTAAGTGTTTGATGATAGTAGACAACATACCTTAGGGATCAAAAAATGTCATTATCCTCTTTTTCTAAGGAATCCTTAGAATAGGGAGATAAGATTTCCATTAATGATTCAACTCTATTAGTAACATCATATGAAGGAAAGGTTATATTGATGTAAGTATTTCTAATGTCATCTTCCTCACTAACAGGAGGATTAGGAGAATAAGAAAATGTATCAATCAGCTTGTCAGCTTTGAGATAGTCAAAATTATGATGCAGAGGTGATATCTCAAATAGTGTCACTATTAATTTATAGAGGATGATAATCTTTTTAAAAAATGAACCTCAATCAGGGAATATATTGAATTGTCATCATATGCATCTAGGAAAGATAATGACCCCATCTAAAGCAAGTGTGAGAGGAGATGAAAACAAAGTGGATTCAGATGCACTAAAAGAAGATGAATACCTAATTAAAAATAGGAAAAGGGGATCAAAGTCCATCTAACTAGAAAAACCACAAGAAGGGGGAAACATGTTAGATTCACCAAAATGTTTAGGTGAAGTCGATGTTGGAAATGATTGAAAAGCAATGAAGAGTAATGGAACCGGTAAAGAATGTTTTCAATCATTGTTTTGTCATTGATGTCAAAATTGTTACTTGCAGGAATGAAAATGACTTTAGTGGTCCAAATACTATAAGTTGGTTGATTGACAAGGAGGTGGAAATCAATAAGATGTAACTAGAGTACCTAGACAAAGGTTGAAGTTATGATGTTGCAATGAAGTATAAGGATCAGCTAAGCCATTGATGAAATAGTGTATTGATGACATGCTCTAAGACATAGAGGATAGACACACCAAGACATATCAAAGATGTAAGGTTTAGCTAAGTCATTTGTATAGCCTAACTAAGTTCATAAGAGAGTGTCGAGCATCAGTAAATCAATAATGCCAAGTTGATGCATTATTTTGAAAATCAAAGATTCGCAAGATCTAAGCTGACATGGGAGTTATCTAGAATTTTGTGAACCCGATAGAAGATAAGAATGATGAGTTGGTGGCACATAACACTATGTAAACCATTTCTAACAAAAACAATTGGATTCTAGATGAAGTTTCTAGATAAGAGAAAAATATGGGATAGATACATTGTATCTTACCTAATCTGTTGAAACCCTAAAGTTGGAAAGGGAGAATCGAGCGAGAAAGGTATTTTGAATTTCTATTTAAGGAGTCATAAGGTCATGAACGAAAGAGTGGTATGGTGGTCAGGCATGAAAGCATGAAGTGTTGAAGAAGGTGCTAAGAAGAAAGAGAGCACAGATACTCTGTTTCACTAGATGACCACAGATATGATTGCATTGGTATAATGAGTAAGAAGACTCTAGATGAAAAAGCTTGAGATGAAAAGCTTTCAGAGTTGTAGTGATTAAAGCCAAGCAAAGGATTGAATTGAAGTGTGATCTATAATCTGCAAGATATGTTGTAAGTTGTATCAGATCAAAAGTCATTTTTGTTACTCTCTAGCAATTGTAACAGCTAAGATAAATCCTATGGACTTAGGTTGGTTTAATAGCCATGTTGTAAATCCTTTAATAGGGTGACATTCCAAGTGAATGTTCCAAAGTCCTTTAACCAAGCCCATTCCTAGCATTAGGTGAAATCCTCTAACAAGGTCACATTTAACACTGTGTTGTAGCCTTTAACAGGGCAGACCACCATAAGTGTTTGAAATCAAATTGTGCAGTTATTTTGTGGGTATCACCCCCACTCCATTTTTACCTTCTTATTCCTAGAGGGTTTCTAGGTTATCAAATTCTTAGTGTTATGGTGTGATGCATGTTTACTTTTCATAGTTGTTTGAATGTTCAAATTACATGCATGATAGTTTCAATTATGTGCTATTAAGGATTTGAAGAAAGTGGCATTGGACCTTGAATAACTGATTCACCACCCCCTCCCCCCCCCCCCCCCCCCCTCTCTGTTATTCTAAAGAATTATAATAGTCAAGGCTAAAGAAGAGATATTTCCAAAAGAGGATTATCTAACTCCAAGAAAGAGGGTAATAAGTTTGGTTTCACCAAAACAAGGTAAACACCAAAAATGAAAAAAATTTAACTCCAAAAAGAAAGGGGCTTAAGTTTGGTTCACTAAAATGTTTAGTGGTAAAATGGAAGAACTTTAATAAGATGTAGAATTACACTTTATTGGTTCCCTAAGCCATTCAAATATGTGTGTCAAGGAAATGGAGAATTTCTAAGTATGATTCCACTTATCATCCAAATTAGATTAGCTAGGACCCAAACGAATATGAGAGATAATACTAAATTTAAATTATAAGGAGGAATGAAATACAAGGAAATGTACTTTTTCCCTTAATAGAATATTGTGAATGTGAAATTGTATTAATTCTTTGAATAATGTAGATCTAGATGCTATGTAAAGAAAATTAGTCCAATTAAGATGTAGATCTAGAGTAAAGATATGACAAGAAATAAAATATAAATGATTCACCTTGAAATGTGTAGAGGAAGATGCATTTTTTCTCAAAAACTCATAGATCTAAATTATATTTGAATTTTTGATTGTGGAAATTGGAATGAAACAATGAAAGGAAAAAAAACAAAATCCCTAGAATCTAAGACTCAAAGACAAGGTTGACTTGTGAAGATGTTCTACAGCTAGGTTAGCATAGTTTGGTGATCTATAATTGATGACTCTAACAAGTTACAAATAGTAGGTTCAAGATCTGAAATCATTTTTGCTGTCAACCTGCAAATCAACACAAAAAAAAATGACTTTTGGGGGGTTTTTATGTGGGAGGGGTTGCTTGGTCAAGCCCTAGATTAAGGAATTAACAATATTTGATAAATTTAAATCTAAAGGAAACAAGAGGAATCTAAATATAGACCTTTCTAGTAGAAAATTTTATTAATAAGGATTTATCGTGATGTATGTTGTAGATCTTGAATTTGGTAGGAAGAATGTAGGATATCTCCACATTTGCAATGGATCTATCATAACCACATAATGGAGCTATGTATGTAAATGTGTATCAATGAAGAAGATAATGAATATTTTTAGATATACTTTCTTGATAGCCAACAAAAAAATGCAAGATCTTGAAGAGGAAATGCCTAGAAAAGATACTTGAATGCTTGAAGAAACTTGCTTGCTTCAATTCTTGAATACCTTGAGCTCTAGAATATCTTGAGTACTTGATGATATATGAATTCTTGATGTGAAAATGAATCCCCCAAGCCTCATTTTATACTATCTTTTTTGGTCAAATGTTAAACAAAGAGTTAACTAAAGGTCTATTGTTGAGTGAAGAGTTAACTATGAGATGACTATTAAAGGGAGAGTTAACTTAAGGCCAACAATTAAACATAGAGGTAACTATAGAATGAAAAGGGAGAGAAAGAAATCAATGGTAAATTCGATGTCTTTTGGTCCCTAATATTAATGCTCATTAAGGACTAGGTTGAATTGGGTCAACCTAGTCCTAGACTAGGTCAACTTGGTTTGACCTAGTCATGGAACAGGTCGATTTGGGTCAAACTAGTCATGGAATAGGTTGATCTAGGTCGACCTAGTCATGGTTGATCCTAACCTAGAAAAAGGAGGAAAAGGGCTTCAAAAATGACTAGGTTAACATAGTCCTAGACTAGGTTAACTTAGGTTGACCTAGTCCTAGAGACTAGAGAGTAAAATCCCCATGAAGGCCTAGAAAGATGTACAGATGAAACAAAATAATATGGTCAAAAGGGTTGAAAAATGACACCTAGAGGACCATGTTAAAAAGGGGGAGAGAGAGAGGGAGATGATGAAAAAGAATGAAATGAAAGTGGAGAGGAGAAAAAGAGACATTAAGCATAGATACATCCATGATCTGGGAGAAGAATTATCGAAAGGGTGGTAAAAGGTCTTAAAATGCAAATTTATCCATTTTAAGAGGATATAGTGGCTAGTTCCTCATGGTCTTGGATTCAAATTAGGTTATGTCCATAGAGGATTAGACTCATCCCAACTCCCCAATTATTGGATGTTGGGATGGGTTAATGGGATTGTTAGATAACTGAGAGGGGGTGGGGGGGAAGGGGGGTGGTGAATCAGTTAGTTATGTCCAATTATCCTTACTTGTTCAAATCTTAGTTTTTCTCTTTCTTCTTCCTTCTTTGATCTTTTCTTGGTTGATTCACTCGTTCAAAATTTCATTTTTTTTTCAAAATCTACTTGATCATCCTTCTATTCTTCTTGGTTCTCCTTGATTCTTTCTTTCTCTTTACTTCACACAAATCTCCAACTTAACAATATTGATCAGCAACCAAAATCTTATTTCAAGATCTCCTTAAATAGTAAACTCTCTACTTCTAGATTCTTCTAGGCTTATCAGATTAACCACATCTATAGATCTTAGATTCATTGTACTTGGTCAATCAAAATATAAAAAGTTCATTGAAATTTTTTCTTATGCTTATCTTTCTTAAATCTACACCATTATATCTTCACTTTATTTTTCCAATCATTGATCATGTAAAAGAATTTGAATTGTGCCTTTGAGCTTCTTGAACATTCTTTATTTTCACCATAAGTTTTCCTTAGATTTTGTCTTTCTTAACTTCTTCTAGCACATACTCAATGAAAATCACATTTCACTTGGCCAGTACATCACTCAATTAACATTTTAGTAGCTCAAGAAATACTTTAATTCTACCTTCACCTTGTTATTTGGTTTGGCTTGTATAGCTTGTTGAATACACATAATTTATTATTAAATTAAATAATTACATGATTGTAAAATAATCAAATCAATATTACATTATAACTATCCAAATCATTCAAGTTCCTAGTGAATACCATAGTTATCAACTCTATGATTAACATACTTTCTTCAAACCATCTTCATCAATCAAATGATATGGAAATCTACTAAATTAGCATAACTTCTAGCAAACTAAGGCTTTGACATATATGATAACATGAAAACTCTTATGACTCTCTCACATACATTCCTAGCATTCTCAATTAAATCATCAATTAGGGCTAAAAGGGATACCCCTAAGTCAAAAAAGTTTATATATAATATTTTAAAATTATTTTACTAAAAAAGTATTATTCATTCTAAATATATATATTTATTGAATAAATTAATTCTTAGATTTTTATTTATTTGAAAATCAATATTCAACTACAGTTAGATGATCTAAAAAATTACAGTTTAATATAAATCTTTCTTTTTTGTTGGATATAATATTTCTAAGATTTTTGTTTATTTTAAAATAAACATTCAAATAGAATTGTATGATCCTTAAATTAAGACTCTAGTGACATGCTATATTGGAGTACTTTATGTTGGTCCCGATTGGTACTAAGAGGAGGGGGTGGGGTGGGGTGAATCAGTCACTTTTGCAAAACCAAATACTCCTTGCACTGCTTTAACTATACTTGATGTAATCTACTTGACAACCAAAATCAAGATAAATGTAGTAAGGAAAAATAAAGTAAGTTCACACACAAAGGTAGTCATCAAGTTGATATAGATATTTTATATGTGGTTCAACCTTCGATTAGAGGGTGAAAATTATAGTGGAGATAATGTACCCACTAGCCCTTCTAATGTATATAAAGGGTTTCCTTGTTAGGAGCTACAAATATTTCTTCTAAAAATGCATCCTATTAGGAATAACTATAACCTTCTAGGATTACAAAACCTTGTGAAAGCTACCTTGTTAGAGGATTTACAAATCTCTTTCTAAGAAACACCTTGTTAGAGGATTTTATAATAAGCTTACTGATGAATCTTTCTATGTTAAGAGATACAAATAGATGCAATGGTAAGAAAGCATACTATTGTATTTAGATCTCAAATATGGCACTTTCTTACCATAAAGATCTATGCTTATATCTTTGAAGATGTATCAATATCCTTATTCACTAGGTGAGTTATCTTGTCTCACCTCTCCTCTTAGTTTTCTGTAACAACCTATAGTTGTATTCTCTTCCCTTGCAACATGTTTTCTTGTTGGTCTCTTCTTTGTGTGTTCATTTGCATACTCTTCTCACTCTTTGAAAACCAAACTCTTCAACAATAAAATTCTACTTTTGATTTTGGTCACATATAATCATGTTTTTTTTTTCAGGGCACAACTATCCACAGCTAATTATACTACTCATTTTCAAATTCAAAATTTGAATCCAATTTCCCATTCTATCCATAGGAAACTCATGAACCCTATACCTAAGGTCTAGACAAGTAGCCCTTCTAGTTCATTTATGAAACAATGGTAGCCTTTTTCCTTGCCCTTTTGCATCATTTTTCTCTTTTCATCTATCACATCCACTCTACCCATTAATCTATTATCAAATCCATGGTCACTCACTTCACTAATGACTTGGATTAGCCATCTTGCATACTTATTTTCCTATGTTGGCATGGTACACGAGTGCATACCAATTTCCTCTTCTATTGCTAGTCATAGTTCCTTGTGTCATCTTCTTTCTTCAACTGATTGTCAAAAAAATTTCCAATCAAAGACTTTGGCCATCAATGAAAACACTCCTTACAACATATTTGTTTCAAGCTTTATGCCAAAGATATTTGTAAGGTCAAAAATCTCCACTTTTGGCATTGATGGAAAAGCATCATTTACCAATGAAAAAACATTGTTTACCAACAGTTTCAATTTTTTTTTAGAAGTTACTTTGACCCTTCTTCTTATGTTTAACATTTCTTCTCCTATGTTATTAAATATTATATCTATGGTATATCGATTTAGCATTCTTTTGTTAAATCTCCCCCTAACAATGTGTTTTTCTCACTCCATTCCTTTCTCTCTTCTTTTCTTTCTATTCTCATGCTTTTTGGATAGCTCCCATCATAACTAATCTCTTCCTTTTTGTTACTTCACTTATTTCTATTTTTCTCCCTCTTTCTAAACCCTTTATATAGTTCTCCCTTAATATATACCCTTTTTATTCTCTCCATTTTTTTCATCAATGAAAATGGGTTCTACAGGGTGTCTAAGAGTTGTCAAATATGTCTTTGTATTGACCTTGTGTAGTAGCAAGATGAGTATCCCATGATGACTTTAAGTTTTTGAGAGATATGATCTCAATCTTTATGTCAGCCAAGTGTGCTTCAAAATTCACTCACTTTAGTTCTTGGTGCTTTGGAGACTAGTGCATTTGTATCTACAATGTGTGCTTGAATGATGCTTTCCATTGGGGATAGCATGTAATGAACTTCCCTTAGTATAATTTTTCTTTTCTCTTGTTCTCCTCTGATATAATAATTTGAATTTAGTGTCCCTTGTTTCTTTGAGAGATAGTCAATTGTAGAATTATTGACTACTTTATAATTACCTTGTAGTGCTTGTAGCTCCCATTGAACTTGTTTTAGCTTTTATTATAATCTTAGTGAGAGTGAACTTAGATTTGGTGTCTTCTTCATAATTGGTTTTGAGGCCTATACTACTATTATTATTATTTTCTTATCCTCTTGTAGAGTGGACTTCTTATGATCTACCAAATTTTTTAATTTATTCAACCTTTTGGCTTCCATCTTCTTCTCCATAAGATCTTTGATGCTCCCTTGATTATCTTTGATATTTTCAACCAGAGTGGTTAGTTGGTTGATGAGATTCATATTAGGATCATATGTAGCATTTATATCCTATTTGACAATAATATTTCTAGTTATTACTAGTGTGGTTTCTCTCTTTTTCTTCTTGATTTCTCCTTTCCTTTTCAATTGCTACATGAATTCATTGATTTCATCTAGATCCATGTTTTTTATTGTAAACTTCTTAGCAATGATAGAATATAGTTTCTCCTTCTCCTCTGCCAATCCGTTGTCCTTCTCAAAGAATTATCCTTCATCTTCTAATCTTGAGAATGAAGATGAATATGATAAAGATGTTTTCATGTATCTCATTTTCCTTCTCTTATTTATGGCATATTCACCACCTATTGTCCTAGATATGCTATGTGCTCTCTTCTATCTTGTTTTTTTATGTGTCCTTCTCTCAAATACTCTTGATCTTGATTATGTAGGTCTAACTTCCATACCTCCTTCTTGTTTCTCTTCCTCCTCTTTCTATCATTCTTTTTCCTTTTGTGGTTCTTCTTTTTGATATTCTTCTTCTTGTTGTTCCAATTAAGGAGCCTTTTTCCTTTGGAGGATCCTCATCTAGTATCTAGATGAAATATTTTCACCTTTTTTATCCATGTCCTCTTCTGGTGATGAATTAATAGTGATGATGGTTTCTTTGATTCTCTCATCAATTTTTTGTTGAGTCATACATGTTGGAAACTTAACTCACTCCTTTGTGATTTGTTCATCAACTTGTGTAACTAGCAGAGAGTTTACTATTTGTTCACCTATTCTTTTTTTAGTTGAAAGTGTTTATTCTCTTTTCAACTTGGGTGGAGATGAATAATATTAAGTCACATTTATCTTCTCCTTCTTTTCTTCTTATTTATTTTCTTCGTCCTATTGAGGACTAGGAGTTTCATATCTCATTTCTTGAGCTTCTCAACTCTTGTTCTTGGTTTTTCTTCTATGTATTTGGGTTTGGCTATCTCTTTGACCTTGGAACTAGATGGTTCCTTTATGACTCCTTGGGTCTAACTTCCCTTCACATAAGTGTACAATTCTAGAGTCATCTCTTTCAGATTTTGGGCAATTCCTACATGTGCTTGGTTGATTTGACTAGTTAAGATGTTTATAACACCCTTTGTGTTGTTGAAACTTCCTTTTTATACTTCAATGAAAAATATCTTTAGAGACTCAAATAGTTTTGATCTCATTTTGATTAGAGGATTTTGTACCATTTTCTCATAATCCTCCATGCTCGTACTCCATTTCTCATTCAATACTTTTCCTAGCTCCTTTGATATCAACAACCCAATATCATATGGTTTTCTTTCTATCTCTCTCATTCTGGCTAGTACAATATTTATGGCTTTGATCTTATTTTATTTAGAAACCCTTGAAAATATATTCTATAAAATCGAATAAGTATGCTTCTTAACAATTGTATTTATAACTTCTCCAATGGGGACTAGTTTAGATTTCTTATTACCTTTCTTTGGTGCCCTTAATACCTTTTCTTCCACCTCCTCACTTCCCTCAATAATTATAGTTTCTCTAGCTACATAATCTTTTGATTTAGTGTAATGTCCTGTTTAGGACATTCTATAGATTTCCCTAATCTGTATATATATATTTTATATTATCATCCCATGTCTTTTCTACTTTTTGATATTCAATATATATATATATATACATATATATATACATATATCTATGTATATATATATATGTATATATATATATGTATGTATATATATATGTATATATATATATATGTATATATATGTATATATATATATGTATGTATGTATGTATTTTCAAAGGGTCGCATCCTTTCATAATAGTTATATTATATTAATAATTTATTAATAGAGTTATTTATATATCACAATGTGTATTATATTAATAATTATGTATTATATATTAATAATATAGATTAATATTAATTATATATGATTATTATAAAATATCATTATATATTATATATTATATTAATTACATATGATTGTATTTTACATATGCATCATTTTAATTATTTATGATTATTTAATATAGATATAATTTTTATATACTATAGCACATAAAATAGTTGATAGATATGTATATATTATTTATAGCATGACAATTAAATATCTAATTAGATATATAGATAATAATATTCATATATGTATATAATTAATATTTATAATTATATATAATGATTTATATTTGTAACTTAAAATGATTATAATTTATAAATTATTGATTATTAATATTATACCCTTTATGTATAATTAATTTATATACTAAAATGGGGATATCACATTTAGTCTCTTTAGCCTCTATTTAATCTTGTAGGGATTCCTTTTCTTCTTGAGCTTCAACATTTGTGTGGTAATAAAAGGTAGTTCTTCTTTCATTTTTTCTATACTCATCATCTTGCTTAATTTTTTCTTGAGTGGTTTAGATGTTTGAATCCTAGTTACCCTTTATGGAGTTGGCTATTGAGCTTTCTTCTTCTCCATGAAGCATGTTTCTCATCTTTGCATAAGTACAAAAACTTGGTAGCGTAAAGGTTTCCTGTAGTGCCTACCCTCATTTACATTCTTCTAGATACATGGTTGCTACCATTGTCAAACTCTATTAGACTAGTTTTGTGTTTATGGTTATTAGCATTGTTTTAAGACTATTAGATATTGTGTTATAGATTCAATTGATATATGATGTGATTACTTAGACTCTACATTTCATGTATGCATGATGATTATTACATTATTTCTAGTTATTGATGATGATTAGTTAGATGGTTATTATCACATGTGTTTTCTTGTGGATACTTACCCCATACTTACAAGTGTATGGTGTGTGTGTTTGTTCTCTTATTGTATGGCATTTCTGATGTGGTTAAGGAAGGCAGTTGTAGTCACCTGCTAGTCAAGATCTACACGATGCACCACTTCCTGCCATTGCCTCTTTAGCTTAGCATTTATATATATATATATATATATATATATATATATATATATATATATATATATATTGTATGTACATGCATGGATTTTATGTAGGTTGTAGGTATTGAGTATCGACTTTCCTGAATTGCTAGGATAAGTGTACCCTATCGCACTATCTCAATGGTAAGAGAGAGGAGACAAATTCTCAAGTCCAAATCCTAAACCCTTAAACCATTTGTCCTAGAAAGGTAGGACAAGTATTCAAGATATTTTACCTTTTGAATGTGTTGGATGACATAATTCATGATTTTTAAACGTTTAGACTGATTTTGTATGGATTGTTCTATAATGGGTTTTCATATTTTTATTTTGTAAGTCTATGGGAAATTTCTATTAATTGTCTTAAATTAAAAGATTTAATTAATAATTTAATTATTCTGGGGAAAATTAATATAATATCATGATCTTTAGATATTTTTATTTTAATTAATTAAATTGGAATTAATTGCAAAAAATTATTAAATAAAAGAAATTAAAATTAATAATACTAATAAAAATAATAATAATAAATAAATAAATAATAATAATAGAAATAATAAAAGAATTAAAATAAAAGTTATAAGTCTACCTAGGAGTAAACGCACCTCTTGATTGGACATATATCTACAACACAGGAGTTAGCGCACAAATTAAGCACATGGTGTCTACAACCTTGTGACTCATCTAGAAGGTTGGAAAAAGCTTGTGCTTAGTTGTCAACACTTATCTCATCTTCTGGTTGTTTCTAGAGACATACTAGGTGCTTCCTAAGAGTTCTTTATATTTGGGCACTCCTAGAAGCTTTGAGAGCATGTTTGGAGGACGTGGGAACGTTGGAGAAGGAAGGAGCTTGCTCTGAAAATTCTGAGGAGAAGTGATTTAGCATCAGTGTCTAGGTAGACACTCATGATTTTTGTATATGTTATTTTCACTTCTTGCACTTCCTATCTTCTTCGTGTCTTCTGAATGCTTTCTAAGGATTTTTCATATATTGAATATTTTGGTTGTATGTATTCTTGTCATGGGTAGTTAAATTCCTATAAGAGAAAATTCCACATACATAGATCCGAGTAATTTAATGGGCTAGGGTTTTAGTTGATAGGTAGAATAAAGAAAATACGTTGTATTCCTTCATCAAAATAATTTGTGCACATCCTTCAGTTTTACATCTGAAATATATATATATATATAGCTCTGAGAATATAATCACATATTAAACCATTGATATTAAATCGAATATAAATGTAATGTCAAAAATATTTTTGTTTGAAAATGTTTACAAAATTATAAAATGGATCGCATCGAGCAAAACATTTATTAAAAAAAGTTTTTTTTTAAAAAAAAAATTTGCAAAGTAAAAGGGGTGGGGAGGGACGAACCCGTACCCACACCCCACTATACATATAGAGCAGAGGCCAGCAGTACTGTTGTCGTAGGCTCTGCGATAATGTGCTGTCGCAGGTCTGTGTTAGCAGGCTTGCACTAGGCAGCGCACGAGCCGCGGGTGCATGTACATTATGCCTTGGTTTATAATATTGACGTTGGCACATGTGTTTGGTTGGAATCGAATTTTGTAATTTGATTTTTATATAATGAAGTTATTCAATATATATATGTATATATATATATTATATTATAATAATAAAAAATTTATTTAAGTAATTATTCAAGTCAATAAAATATTTTTTTTTTAAATGAAAAAAAAAATGATATAGTTTTATATTTAGAATTAATAAATTTATTTAATTAGAATGAGTTTAAATAAGGTTAATGAAATTTTATAATATTTAAGTTATCAATTATTTTGGGTTTCTCGAAATTGTAAATTGAGTTATTTGAAAATGACAATTCATTCCCAAAATAATGTATAACGTATATTCCTAGAACGTTTAGGAAATTGAAAATCTAGGAGTTGTGGGGAGAAACTTTCATCTATCAAAAAAAGTACTTGGGTCAAAGAAGAACATATAAACATCCCCTCACTCAATATCTAAATTTGAAAATCAAAACTGAGACCCCCACACTTAATTCAACTATGTAATTTTAACAAACCAAAACATGTGCTTGTATTTTGTGTTTTCTCTATGCTTCTTGTTTTGGGTTTGGGTTGATTAGTTGGTTGACCAGTTATAGGATGTCTACCAAAGGCTCAGGGGTTATGATTGTGATGTCATGATGATGTCTTTTGATCTCGATCTTTTAAACTCAACCATGGTTATGTGATGGCATGCTGATTGATATTGTTTTTAGTCTTCGTATGTAAGCTATGATATATGTAAACTTTTTATGAGTTATCAATTAGTTTGATGGAATTGAATTGTTGATGTCATGTTGTGACATGTTTTGACTTGACCATTTTGGAGTCTTTGATCAGTATTATTTGCTTGATATGCCATTTTGGTTGCCTGTTGAGAACCAATGGATATTGTGATTATCAATGATACCTTCAGTTGCCAATAGAGAACTGTTGTGGTCATGATTATCTATGGATGCTTTTCAGTTGCTCATGGAGGTTTGATACTCTTATTGTGGATTATCTTCTGATATTTTTCTAATCGCTTGTATAGGACTGTGGTGATTTTATAATTTATGATTCCATGAGCTTAGGGTAGGTTATCTACTTGTAGTGTCAGGAAGTGGCTTGCAATGGGGGTCGAGGCCCTAAGTGGCTACTAGGGTAACTCATCATAAGTTTTATTAATAAGTAAAAATATTTACACTAAATGGGGATTAAGATGAAACCTAATAAGATAATTGTTTGTTCTCACCCATGTTTCGAGTGCTAGTATAGACTAGGATGGGAGTAGAGAGAATGCTTGGTTGCAACCTTGCATTTCATAGTATGCCTTTTCAGTATGAGAGGATACTAGTGGCCACATAGGGATCACTAGGGGGCTAGGGCCTATTGAGAGACTACCAAGGTAACTCTAGCGTGATCCATGCGATGACACTTTCCTGATTGCATAGTAGATTTCCTACATGTCTTTGTTGTGCCTCTGGGATTAGATGTCATTTTGTGATTGGAACCTTTGAGTTAGTATACTTTTAGGATTCCTGGACTTAGAGAGTATTTGTGCTATGTGATTTGATAGCCTATTTGGGACTTGATATTATCTCCTTAGCACAGTGGGAATGCACCATTTAGGTTCCACGCGGTTGGGTGGTAGTGTTTCTTCACTCTTACCATTGAGATCCATCTGAGACACCGTGGCTGATGTATTATTTGTTGGCATCTATCTTCATTTTGTTCATGGATTATGATGGTGTACACATATCCTTATATTGATGATTAGCATATGACAAATGATTTTGTTTACTTATCTTATGCTTTACTTTGCATGATTAGATTTCTTTCTGCATATGATGTAGTATGTTTTAGGAGTGACATTCCTACTATGTTAAGACCGATGATCTCTTTGGTGATTTGGAATGTTATGCACAGAGGGATGGCTAGGGCCCAAGATAGTCTAATGATGCTATTAACAGTTGGGAGGAACCATGCACTTAGATAGTTGTGTTTGTGATTTATGGTTATCTATTTTGTTGATGTATCATGTATGATATGTGGTTTCATTTACTTTATTACATCATGGATTAGAATAGGATGATTATATACTTTATTTTCATGTATGTATATTCTTTTATGTCTTTCATACCCTGTGGCATGTACAGTGGATGATTGAACATTCTGAAATGTAATTTACTAAAGGGACATTTGGAACAAAGTATGGTTAAAGAACGTTGGACTTATCATTATTAGGATGTGATGTTAGATGGAATCATTAATAGTTAATTTAGATGTGATTCAATGTTAAGGGATCCTTAAGGAATGTAATCTATTATGTATGTTTATGTACACTTTTAGTTGAATGTTGTTAATGCTTTCATTACTATGTGTATGGTTTAACTTTAATGTTTAAAAAAAAAAAAAAATGGTAGCAAACTGAGTTAAACTTTAGGTTAATTCTTTGGATCCCTTGGCAGGGCGTTACATTTCCTCTAATTCTACTAGTTGCCCTATGTGATGCCTTGTCTCTTCTTATTTTACTTCATAGTTGAATGATGTTAACTAGTGATTTATTGGTTGAACCACACACACACACACAATGCACTTGTCTATGCTTCCTAGGAGGTCTTTGAAGTTTTCCACCAATATTATTGATATTCTTTCTCTCTAACTCATTTCCTTCTGTAAACTCTTCAATTATTCCCATAACATGGTATTTCCATTTCCTTCTAATTTCTTATACAAATAAAAATTTTGTGTCATCACTAGTTGGTCTTCACTCCATTTGATATATGCAGATCTAGGAAATTATTCTCTTAGATAGAAAAAACATGCATGTTGGTATAGATCCAAACCTTAGGATTTGTCCCTTCTGATCATTCATGATCTTGTCTAGGTTCTCCATTAGTTATCTATGAATATATCCACATAAATCCACTTTTTATTTGTTGTGGATGGCATGAATTTCTTTGTATGCTATGTTTCTAGGGATATAGTTTCCCCTACTAGCATGGAACATCTTGTTCCCCAACACCATGGCTGAAAACCTTACCTT
Source organism: Cupressus sempervirens (assembly GCA_028749045.1). Taxonomy (NCBI): domain Eukaryota; kingdom Viridiplantae; phylum Streptophyta; class Pinopsida; order Cupressales; family Cupressaceae; genus Cupressus; species Cupressus sempervirens. The sequence goes on from CM053785.1 coordinate 309,983,004, forward strand.
AGGGGTTGTAATATTATTTATTGTGCAACCCATTTCATCTTGGGTTTTCTTTCTTTTAGTCAACAAAGCCACCAGTCTCATTCATTAACATATCAATGCAAGATGCATTGAAGTTAGGGTTTTTGTGATCTTGTATGGTTTATCCAACCATTTTTTTCTCTAATGAATTCTACTTAAAAAAAATCTTTCCTATTTTTCATGGAAGAAATTGGGTATTTCCATCGCTCTACTTAGTGTAGAACTCTCTAGATCTTTATGCTCATCTTTCAAGTCTCCTTTATAGAAAAATGTGCTATACAACTCCCATATCTCCTTGACACATATATATTTGATTTCAACTTCTAGATATACATTTACATCTCTTGTGAGTAAGACATCATTGTGAAGTGATGATAATGCAGTTCCCTCTTCCACCTCTCTTCCTTTAGCTATGATGGTTTGGTGCTCTAGATGATCTCATTGTTGATTTTTGATTAGGTTAACTTTGTTGATTTATTTCACCATTGTTCTTTCTTGACTTTGAAGTTAACCATTGTGCAAGATTGTGAGAGATTACTCTTGCAAGTGATATTCTTGTACATTCTCTTATGAGCTCTTAGGGTTTTGTAGTATTAAGGTGACAATGATTGATAAGAGGATTACCTTTACATGACATATGTCATCAATGATTATGATTTCTATGAAATAGTTATTTTTTTCTATTTCATCAGTAGGTTTTGGTTCTTTCCCTTAGTGTGCCTCTTCTCTTTTCTCATCTTGTTTTTTACCAGTTTAGACTAGGGAACTAGTTTATGAATATTTATTTTAACTTCTAACCCCTCTAATCTTCATGAGATTAGTAAAATTTTAAATTCTCACCATTGACCAATGAGTTTTTAACCTCTTTTGACTTTTTTTGAACCACTTCACTCTTCTTCATCCACTTGGTGGTGAAGTCCTTTTTCTGATTATTCCATGGTCTTATTCTTATCTTTCTTGACTATGGACTTACTACCTTGTCTCCTACCACTTCTACAATCTCTTACAATATGACCAATCTTGTGAAATATGTAACAGGTCATATTGATACCCTTACATGGTGTGGTGTTATTCTTTGAGTTCATCCTTAGCATGCATTGTGTTACAAAATGACCTTTGTTTCCATAGGTCATGTAGACTAGTGTTGGAAACATATTCCTTCTACTAGGACTTATTTCCTTGGGAGACCTTTAATTATCTCTAGCTCTCATTCTATAGTCTTCTACTCTATGTCCATACTTTTTGTATTAATAGCAATGTCCATCTATCCTTTTCTCATAAAAATGAAACATACTGTATTGTGTTGTATGACCATAAAGATGGAAGTTGTTACAAGACCCTTCATAGGTACACTATTAAATAAGTGTAATATGCTTAAACCAAAACACACTAGATGTGTTCCCTTTCTTTCCATAGAACTAACAAGTGTGTTTGAAAATACCCTTACCTTTTAGAGATGTGCTTCTTAACCTGGTATTATTCAAGTTCTTTTCTCCAAAATTCTCTCCTTCTTTAGTCTTTTTGTCACATTGGTAACTAAAACTAGTTGTCCTCATGTTTCTACTCTAGGCCTTCAGCTTCTCATCAATCTTCTTGAAGGTTTGATTTAATCTCCTAAAATTTTAAGTCTTTTCATTCTATGATATTGACTTTCTTTGTTAGTTCCATGAACTACTCCATGTTAGGATGGATTCTATCCTTAGTCTTTGGCTCATTCTTTATCCTTTTTTCTTATACTTTGTTCATTTCTATGATGGTAGCACCTTATTCAACTCAAGCTCTAATAATCTCTTGAGCTATCTCTTCCTTCTCCTCATTCAACTAAGTGATGATTTCCTTTAACTAGTCTTTCTTAGTTATCAATTCAGAGATAACTTCTTATAAAAATTTCTAACCACTATGCTCCTCTAAATGTTTAATGACCTCTTGACTCTCGCTAATATTTCTCATCATCTTCTTTCTCTTGGTTAAGGACTTCCAACATTTTTTCTTTAGGTCTTCAATGGTGTCCTAAAATTCTTCTAGTTGTCTTCTTAGTAATGTCATTAGATATTCCCTTAATTTGTTAGACTTTTTACAATAATGATATTATCTTTGATACAAATAATTAGCCCCAAATGGTATTGAGAAAGAGGCAAATCAATACCATTTTCAAAACTAGTTACTCCTCTCACCACTTTAACTATATTTCATATAATTCACTTGATAGCTAAAACCAAGATAAAAGAAATTAAGTTCACACACAAAGGAATTCATCAAGTTGACATAGATATTTTACACCTAGAAGCCCTTGGTTAGAGGGTGAAAACCATGATGGGGACAATATTCCCACTAGCACTTATAATGCATGTTAAGGGTTGCTCTCTTAGGAGCTACAAATGTATCTTTTAGAAAAATATACTGTTTGGAATGCCTATAACCTATCCAAAAGCCTATGAAATCTACCTTGTTAGAGGAACAAATCTCCTTCTATGAGACATCTTGTTAGATGATTTTACACTAATCTTACTAATGAATCTTTCCCTATCAAGAGCTACAAATAGATGCAATGGTTGGAAATATAGATAGAGTAACTTGGGGGGGAGGGGGGTGAATTAGTTACCACAAAAAAAAATCCATAGATCCCTTAGATGTCTTATAAAACTAGTTACTTTCGTCACTCGATAAACATATAGAAAAATGTTGCAACTCTATAGATCCAGTGTATGTTAACTTTAATGGAACTTTAAACATTCACAGTGATTAACATGCAACCATACCATGAACACATGAGGCACCAGATTTAACATGGAAATCCAACATGGGAAAAACCACCAAGTAACTAGCTACTGATTTTCACTCTTCTAAAGTGAGCCTTGTTAGGAACCAACCCTATTAAAGGTTACAAAACACACTGTTAGGTGTGACCTTGATAGAGGATTTAATCACCCTACTAGGAGTGGCCTTGCTAGAGGACTTTAGAATAATTCAATAGAACTGTCACCTTGTTAGAGGATTTGCAAAATGGATGTTAAACAAACTCTATTAAGAGATTTAGGAATCACTGCTACAATGGTGAGAAAGTAACAATGAAGTGACCTAAATGAGATGCAATTGAATTGTTAATATAGATCTTTGTTTTGCTTCACTAGATCCTCTCTAATCAAATACAACTTTTTTCTCCTCAAGGATATGTGATCCTTCTTCAAAATTCGCTCACACTTTCCTCTTCACACAATCAACACACTTGCATATTTTCTTATTACACTTTAGAATTCACAACTTGACCTTTATTTATACCTTACAAATTGTCAAGTTGGCTCATTTACAAGTTACATTTATCAATAATATGTACATTAGTTGGCTACAATTATTACATGAAATAATTAAACTTTATTTCCCAAAACAATAAAATCCTTCATTGGCCAACCCTACTCAGTAAACACTACTCTAGAAATAGTTTATAGTGTTAACCAACTGAAGCTCAGTAAACATTGACTTTCCTTTACTAACCTTGTGAGCTCAGTTACCACTGACTTCTACTATAGAATCCTTCAACACCTAAGTGAGATTGGTAGAAGCTATTTCCACAAAGTAATTTTCAAGAACGCTTGGTAGACTCTAGAATTTGCTTTGTTGACCAACTGAGCTTGGTAGACTCTATCTGCCAACTGATATGACATTTGTGTAACATCAAAGACAATAGACAATTGAACAATTGTATCCAACAATCTCCCTCTTTGGCATTTATGGCAACACAACATGTCATAGTAGAATAAAATTTGAGAATAAGTCTTTTTCTGATAGAACATTTCTCCCTCTTAGATTTTATGCCACAAAATTCTCTAATACACTAATCTCCCTTTGTGAAGGAATTACATAGCTTCATTTCAAATAGAAAACTCTCCACAAAAAAATTCAAATTTGAGAAAGATATGACAATAATGACAGTAAACTCTCCCTCTTTGACAAAACATGCCAAAGACAACACATACCAAATGAGTAGCAATGTACCTTAAGTATTGATTCATATGCAATGTTCCCATGACTATGTTGCATCAACTGATAGATCTTCAACTTGGTTCTTGTTGATGCATCACTAAAAATTTATTTTAGTGAGCTTTAGATAGGAGAATGACCCCTAACTTACCTCTTAGATACAAGAATGCATCCTTAGGTAATGGCTTGGTGAATATGTCAGCAATTTTTCTTTTGTATGGACACATTTTAATCTGATCTCCTTATCCTGCACCAATTCTTTGACAAAGTGATACTTTATTGCAATGTGCTTGGTTTTTGAATGCATTCCTAGATTCTTTGATATGTTGATTGCAATTGTATAATCACAAAATATAACAACTGGTTCTTTGATCTCAACCTTCATGCCTTCCAACAATTGTTTGAAACAAACAATATTGGAACAGTTTACTATTGTTGCAACATACTCTATTTCTATTGTAGATTGAGATGTGCAATTTTTCATTTTAGTTGTCCAAGATACCAACCTCTTTCCAAGAAAGAATGCTTCACCACTGCTACTCTTTTTGTCATCAATATTTCCTACCCAAACAACATCAGTAAATACTTTCAAGTCCAAATTTCCTCCAAATTTGTACCACAATCCATAATCTTCAGTGCCTTTCAAGTATCTCAAGATCCTTTTGATTGCCATCATATGATTTTCTCTAGGTTTTGCTAAAAATCTTGCCACTATACCAACTGCAAGAGCAATATCAAGCCTTGTATGAACTTCATATTGCAACTTTCCAATCATTGATCTATATAATGTCTAATCTACCTCTTTTGATTCATCATCCTTGGTAAGCTTTAGTCTAGAACACATGGAAGTTCCAACTAGTCTTGAATCTTCCATACCAAACTTCTTGAATATCTCCTTGATGTACATAGATTGAGTAATTTAGATACCATTCTTGCTCTACTAAATTTGAAGACCAAAAAAGAATTTAATCTCACCAAACATTGACATCTCAAATTACTTGTTCATTTGATCTAAAAAATATTTGAATAGATCATCATTTCCTATAAACAAAGTATCATCCACAAATATTTTTTCCAAAAAAATCTTATTATTTGGTCCTTCCTTGATATACAAGCTACTATTATCATTAGTTCTCTGAAAATCAATTTGAATAAGATAGTTATTCAATCTTTCATACCATGCTCTAGGGGCTTGTTTCACACCATACAATGCTTTGTGTAATTTGCAGACCATGTCCTTCTTGTCTAGATCATCAAAACCTTTAAGTTGCTCAATGTAGACTTCTTCATCTAGAATACCATTAAGAAATGAAAATTTGACATCCATCTGATATACCTTAAATCCTTTGTATGCAGCATATGCAAGTAAGGTCATAACACCTTCTATTCTTATAATAGGAGAAAAAGTCTCTCCATCCTATTATTCCTTGATACCTTACCATCTTCATTCAACTTATTTATGAATACCCACTTAGTTCCAATCACATTTTTATCTTTAGGCCTAGGTACAAGAGTCCATGTTTCATTCTTCTCTATTTTCTCTATCTCTTCATTCATAGCCTCAATCCAAATTTCATTTTCTAATGCATCTTTGACATTTCTAAGTTCAAAATTAGCAAGTAAACAAGTACCTTTTAGCTTACTTCTTGTCATAGTACCTTAAGATTTGTCTCCAATAATTTGATCTGGTGCATGGTGTCTCCTGACATACTTGGCCAAAATAGGGTCCTTGCCTTTTGAATGAATTGCATTATCATCCTCTTGCACTTCAACTTTAGGTTCTGGCTACTCTAGCTCAATAGGCATTAGCTTGGTAGCATTTGAACATGACTCAAGTTCTTGCAACTTGGTTGGAACTTCTTACAACTTAGTGATTGAAGACTCAGGAGTAGAAGTTTCCTGATTGACAAATGTATTTGACACTATATCAAGTTCAATGAAAAAAAATCTCCTATAATCTTCTGGTTCCTTTTTTATTTCTTCTTCAATCCTTTTTACAAACTCATCAACTTTAACATGTGCACTTTCTATGATTTTGTGAGTAGACAAATTCAAACATCTATATGCCTTACTCCTGCAAAAAATCCCAAAAATATGTTGTCATCACCCTTCACATCAAATTTTTATTTTCTAGATTCTTTCAAGATATAACATTTACTTTCAAATACTTTTAGGTAACTTACATTGGGTTTATAGCCATACCATAACTCATAGGGGGGTTTGAATGAGTCTTTCTTCAGTTGTACTTAGTTTAAGGTATGAACTGTAGTGTTGATAGCTTCCTTCCAGTATTTGATAGCAATGTTCTTTTCAATCATTAGAGTTCTTGCACAATCCATGATGGATCTATTCCTTCTTTTAGCTATTCCATTCTACTTGGGAGTTCCAAGAGCTAATAACTTTCTTTTGATTCCTCTTTCAATTTAAAAGTTATTGAATTCATGGGAGATGAATTCACCACCTTTGTTTGATCTCAAACATTTTAGTCTTTTCCTTGTTTCCTTCTCTACTCTTGCCAAATACCATTTGAACTTCTCAAATGATTTTGACTTCTCTCTCAGATACATGACAATCATCATTCTAGAGTAGTCATCAACAAAAAGAATAAAGATCTTTTCTCTAATATAGCTCTCAATTCCAATAGGTCCACACAAATCAATATGCACAATTTTCAAAAATTCTTCAAACTAATAGTTTTTACTTTTAAAGCTAGTCTTTCCTATCTTACCAATCTGACAATTCTTGCATAGACCAACCTCAAGTTTCTTTATACTAGGAATGCCTCTTACTTTCTTGAATTTTCTTATTTTCACCAAGTTATCAAAATTCACATGACATAACCTTCTATTCCATAACCAACTTTCTTCAACTTAAGCAATAAAACATGAGCACTTACCAAGTTCAAGATAAAACAAATTACCTTTTGTCTGTATGCCTAATCCAATTAGCTTTCCTTTGTCATCTAGCAGTCTTGCTTTTCCATTCATGAATTCCACCTTGAATCCAATATTGATTAGCTATTCCACACTCAATAGATTATGTTTTAGTCCTTTAACCCAATAGGAATTATCACATACAAGCTCTTTGGTTAGTGAGATTCTTCCTCTTCCTTTTATGCAACAAGGTTCATTATTACCAAATCTCATACTACCACCATCATAGTCTTTAAAATGTTCAAACTTAGTTTTTTTCACCAATCATATGATGAGAACAACCACTATCTATGATCCATGTATCATTTTTTCTTACATGAGTGATAAGTGCCATCTTATCTTCCTCATAATTATCAAATTCATCTTTCACAGCAATGTAAAAAATTTCATCCTCACTATTATCAGAATCCTTAGAATCCTTAGCCATGAAACATGTTTTCTTACCTTTATCCTTGAATGATTTGAAGTCTTTCTTGACATTACACTTGTGACCTTTCTTTTCATCCTTTTTTTTCTTGTTTGGGCACCTAGCAGCAATATGGCCAATTTTCTCACATGAAAAATAGATTAGAGGAACTTTACCTTTGTATTTTCCTTTGTCTCTGGAATATTTCCTTGCAAGTAGAGCTTCAACCACCTCAAGATCACTATTAGAACTTTCTTCTAATTCTTCTTCACTTTCTAACTGAGAATCATTTATCTTTTTGCCCTTTTCTTTGAGTGAAATCTTGGCTTCAAATGTTCATCCAATGTTCTTGGAAGCTAGAATATAGTTGTCATAGTTATCTAGCTCAAACGCAATCAATCTTCCTACTATGGCCTCTAAATTTATCTTATGATTTGCTTCACATATTCTTTCCTAAATTATAGAAACTCTAATTGCATAAATGGGAAGCAACATTCTAAGAACTTTACTTACAACTATTTCCTCTTTGATATCTCCTCCAGAAGCCTTGATTGCACTAATGCTTTCTTTGACTCTTTCAACATATTTAGCAATGTTCTCATCCTCTCTCATCCTCATCTAATCAAATTGTCCTCTTAGACTTTCTACTTTGGCTCTCCTCACATTGTCATCACCTCCATAGATATATTTCAGCTGGTTCTACATAGCAAAGGTAGTTTTGCAGTCCTTGATATCATCAAATTCTTCATAGCTTAGGGCTAATGCAATGTCTATCATCTTGGTGTTATGAGTCTTCTTTTCAGCAATGTCATTAATAGATAATGTACCAGAAGGAGATACATACTCTTCATCAAGATATTTCAATCTTGTATCTCCAATGGAAGCCAGATGGAGTCTCATGAGACCTTGCCATGCTAAAAAATTATCCCTATTAAGCCTTGGAATTTCCCTCTTGTAAGACATCTTGATTTTTAGCTTAGATCCTTGAAATCCTTCCTGCAAGCACCAAAAGCTCTAATACCAATTTTTGGAAATATAGATGGAGTAACTGGGGGGGGTAGTGAATCAGTTACCTCAAAAAAAATCCACATATCTCTTATATGTTTTATAAAACTAGTTACTACTATCACTCAGTAAAATGTTGTAACTCGGTAGATTCCATGTATGTTAACTTTAATAGAACTTTAAAAATTTACAGTGATTAACATGCAACCATAACATGAACACATAAGACACTAGATTTAATAGGGAAACCCAATATGGGAAAAGCTACCAAGTAACTAGCTACTAATTTTTACTCTTCTGAAGTGAGCCCTATTAGGAGCCAACCCTATTAAAGGTTACAAAACACACTGTTAGGTGTGACCTTGATAGAGGATTTAATCACCCCAATAGGAGTGGCCTTGCTAGAGGACTTTAGAATAATTCAATAGAACTGTCACCTTGTTAGAGGATTTACAAAATGACTATTAAACCAACTCTGTTAAGAGATTTAGGAATCACTGCTACAATGGTGAGAAAGTAACAATAAAGTAACTTGAATGAGATGCAACTGAATCGCTGATACAAATCTCTATTCTGCTTCACTAGATCCTCTTTGATCAAATACAACTTTGTTGCTCCTCAAGGATATCTGATCCTTCTTCAAAATTTCTCACACTTTCCTCTTCACACAATAAACACACTTGCATGCTCACTCATTACACTTTAGAATTCATAACTTGACCTTTTATTTATACCTTACAAATTGTGAATTCAACTCATTTACAAGTTACATTTATCAATAATCATTACACCAGTCAACTACAATTATTACATGAAATATTTAAACTTTATTTCCCAAAACAATGAAATCCTTCATTGGCTGACCTAGCTGGATAAACACTACTCTAGAAATGATTTCCAGTGTTAACCAACTAAAGCTCAGTAAACATTGTGAACTCTGCAAAATCCTTCGGAGACTGAGTGAACTCAGTAAACACTGACTTTCCTTTGCTAACCTTGTGAGCTTGGTTACCACTAACTTCTACCATAGAATCCTTCAACACCTGAGTGAGCTCAGTAGAAATTGTTTCCACGAAGTAATTTTTAGGAACACTTGGTGGACTCTAGAATTTTCTTTGCTGGTCAACTGAGCTAGGTAGACTCTATCTGCCAACCAATATGAAATTTGTGTAACATCAAAGACAACACACAATTGAACAATTGTATCCAACAATTTGACACCTAAAAAACCTTGGTTAGAGGGTCGAAACAATGATGGGGACAATATTCCCACTAGCACTTATAATGCATGTTAAAGATTTCTCTCTTAGGAGCTACAAATGTATCTTCTAGAAAAATATTCTATTTGGAATGCCTATAACCTATCCAAAAGCCTATGAAATCTACCTTGTTAGAGGATTTACAAATCTCTTTCTATGAGATAGCTTGTTAGATGATTTTATACTAAGCTTACTAATGAATCTTTCCCTATAAAGAGCTACAAATAGATGCAATGGTAAGAAAGAATACTAGTGTATTTAGACCTCAAATGTGGCACTTGCTTGTTGTGAAAATCTTCTTTTGTATCTTTGAAGATGAAGTTATCTCATTTGCATGGTGAGTTCTCTTGTCCCACCTCTCCCCTTGGTTATCTATAATATCCTACAATTTTATTCTTTTCCCTGACAACTTGATTTCTTGCTAGTCTTTTCTATGTGTGTTCTGGTGTACACTCTTCTCCCTCTTTTTTTTCCACTCTTTGACAACAAAAATCTCCGACAATAACAACAAAAACAAAAAAAACATTCTCCTTTTGATTTTAGTCACTTATATTCATGTTTCAATTATTAGGGCACAATTTCCCATAGCCAAACTATCCCTATCATTTTCAAATTCAAATTTTGAATCCCTTTGCATGGTTCATTCATAGGAAACCTATGACCCCTACACCTAAGTTCTAGACTAGTAGCACTATCAGTCCATCTGCAAACCAAAGGTAACCTTTTACCTTGTCTTCTTGTTCCATTTATCTCTTTTCATCTATCCCATCCACTTTGTCCATTAATCTCATGTCACATCTATGGTTACTCACTATTTCAATGACCTAGATCAACCAACTTGCATAATTATCTTCCTGCATTAGTGTGGTGCATATAAGTGCATATCAATTTCCTATTCTACTAGTAGTCTTAGCTCCCCATGTCATCTTCTTCATTTAATTGATTGTCAAACAGTTTTCCAATCAAATACTTTGACCATCGATGACAACACTCATTACAACATACTTCTTTCAACCTTTATGCCAAAGAGACTTGTAAAGTCACTACTTTATAATCAAGAAGAAAACTTAATTAATAGCCTTAGATATATATTATGTAATTAGATATTTAAAAAATGTTTTAGAAATATTAATACTATGGAAGGTAATAGATAAACCTATTAAATTATATAAAGATGATAACTTGTAAATATTTACATAATTCAAATTTGATTGTTAAGCTAATATATTAGATATAAATTAGTTTCACTATGAACAAAGATAAATGATTTTGATCTAATTAATTCACTTGTCTTAAATGCATTTTATCTAATTATAACACATCTAATCTTGTACAAGGTTAATGTATCCATTTTGATCTTGAGTACATAGGCTTGAATTAATTCTATAAATGCATGGATTTTCTTCTAAATCATGAATTTGATCTTATACCATTTGCATGCATGGTTTCTCTTCTATTAAGAAATAATTGGGTTATTAGAGTATATAGTCTCTTAGATCAACCTAAAACAATACACACTTTTAAATTATATAAATCATTAATTAAAAATAAGCAACTATTGGAAATATTTAGAATAATTAGAGGAGGTGTTTGAATAAGTTATCCAAGGTCCAAATGTACAATTAAAAAATTTCACAACTTAGTGAACCCATATCCATAAAACATTTTCATCAGGCATGCATCCATTAGATCATACAATCACTTAAACTTGTAAGTTATTGTCAAATCAACTTTGCAGAAATGTAAGCATGAAACATAACATATTCAATAACACATTTGACACAATGATTTAACGTGGAAACCCAATTTGGGAAATACAATCAGTAACATGCTACTCATTCTCACTCTTATAAAGTGATGCCATGTGAAAGGCCAACCCTATTAAAGGTTACAATGCACATTGTTAAATGTGACCTGGTTAAAGGATTTCAATCACCTTGTTAAGAGTGAGCTTTGTTAGAGGACTTTAGATCATTCACTTAGAATGTCACCTAGTTAAAGGATTTATAAATGACTATTAGATCAACCTTAATCCAAAGGATTTACTCTCAACTTGTACAATAATTAGAAAGTAATAGTAAGGTTTAATCTAATAACAACTTACAACACACTTGCAGATTACAAATCTCTATTTCAATCCTCCATTCTACTTGGCTTTCACACACCTCAACTCTAATAGCTTGTTCACCCTTCAAGCATCCATACCCTTAAGCCTTCTTGATTTTCTTGCCAATGCAGTCTCTTCTCTTAAGTCACTAAATGAAGCAATACCCTAGACTACTTGTCTTTCTTAGGTTCTCACACATGACAACCTTTTCTTCTGACCTCCCATCTCTATAAATAGAAAATTAAGATCTTTTTCATTCAACCTCCATTGTCCATTTTAGGGTTAGTTTGAATTAGGTAGGATTCAATGAATCTACCCATCATTTCATTGTATTCCTTTCTAGAAACTCCTCTTTCAATCCTCTTTGAATTGACCTCTAAACAATTTATATTGAATTCTATGTTACCAGCTCATCAAGGTTATCTTCCACATGGTTCACAAAATTCAAGAAATTAAACATGTTGACTTAGATTGATCAAATTCATGATCTTTCTCATAATGTTGAGACTCGACATTAACTTTCTTTTGATGCTTGGCACATATTGTGTTTCTCACCATCCACTAGAAAATCACTTAGTATGAACTAAAGTTTACAAGTGCTCGACATCAACTAAACTTTACTTGGCTTACACTGTATCACTCAGCTTACATTGAAATTGACTTTGGTTAGCTCCAACTGAATTTATACTCAGCTTACACTAACTTTTCTTAGCACCTACTGTGCAAACTTTTAAACTTGGCAGATACAACTCTATTAACTTGTTCTTCTAAACTTAATCAGTGTAACCATCCTTTGTAACTTGAAGTAAATTATCAATGCACTATAATATCACTATCTTAACTGATCCTTGTACTCTTTTTCCATATCATAATTCAAACTTTCCTCTAGCTACTATTTTTACCTCATTTGATCATCCTCTTAATCAATCAAATAAATGATAGTACTCAAATCATCTAAGCAATTGTCTTAACAATAAGTAACAGGTTTGGCATTAGTGACAAAACAATGATTGAAACAATTTTCACACTTGTGTCAATCTAATTTCAACAATCTCCCTCTTTGGCATTGATGGCAAACCAAACCAACCAAACTTTAATCAATACAATCAAAAAAACACCAAAAAGAAAATAGTTCCTTATATTGAAATATCTCGGGCTCTATCAACAACTTTCATCTTCTAAATAGTTTACAAAATTAAGTTTTGATCAATAGACAATCAATCAACTCATCCTTATGACTCCCTCTAGATCACTTCTTTTATCTTCATTGACATTAAATCCCTCTTACTAGGTATTCCATGTTTCTTTTGTGTTTTCTTTCATCTCCCTTAGTAGTTAGGATTTCTCCCTCTAATTTCTTCCTCAACTAAAATTTATCCCTCTTTAACAACAATGTCAAAGACTTGTCATCTTAATATGTAGATATGAACATGTTTTAGTTTCTCCCTCTCTCCTAGCTTGTGACTAATTTGTAGTTCCAGCTCTTTGATTACTTTAGGTAGCTCCTAAAGTTGGATCCACTACATCAATGTATGACATATGTCAATCAACTTGTTTGATGCAGGGCACTCCTCATGCTTCTTAGATAGCCTTTGATAGTGGTATCACCCCTATTTTACCTCTTAGATACTTATAAGCATCCTTAGGTAATACTTTTGTGAAGCTATCATCTATTTTCTTTTTTTTGTTAACATATTCCATCTTCACTTCTTTATATTGAACTAATTCTCTCAAGTAATTATACTTGATTGCAATATGTTTAGTCTTTATATGCATCACAAGATTCTTTGATATACTTATAACACTCATATTATCACAATAAAGTATCATAGGTTTAGTGATTTCCTCCTTCATACCTTTGAGTAGTTGTTTGATCCATACAATGCTTTGTAGAATTTACTACAATAGTAACATATTTAGCTTTAGTAGCAGATTGAGAGATACAATTTTGTTTCTTGCTAGTCCATGTAGCCAACCTTTTTCCTAAGAAAAATGCTCCTCCACTAGTGCTTTTTTTGTCATCAATATTTCTAGCCCAATCAGTATTAGTGTAGGCTCTCAATTCAAATTTATCATTTTTTTATAGTATAGAGCATAGTCTTCTGTTCCTTTCAGATATCTCATTATTTTCTTAACAGGCATAAAATGATTCTCCCTTGGATTAGTAAATAATCTTGCAACTATCCAAATAGATAATGCAATATCAGGTCTGTTGTGTACTACAAACCTATACAATGTTTGGTTCACCTTAGCTAAATCATCATTCTTTGACAATTTATGTCCAATCACCAAAGGTGTGCTTACTAGTTTTGAATCTTCCAATCTAAAAAAAATTAGTATCTCTTTTACATATTTTGACTGAGTGATGTGTATACCATATTTCATCTGATATACTTGCAAACCCACAAAGAACTTGATCTCTCCAAACATAGACGTTTCATATTCTTGCTTCATTTCATTTGCAAAAGATTTACATCAAGTATCTTGACTTTCAAATATGATATCATCAACAAAAATTTCAGATAGTAAAATACATTTTTCTTTCTTTGTCTTCAAGTATAGATTGTTATTATTATCAATCCTCTCAAATCCAATCTTTAGAAGATAATTATGAAGTCTTTCATACCATTCTCTCAAGGCTTGCTTCAAACCATATAAAACTTTGTGTAGTATACGTACCATGTTTTTTTTGTTAGCATAAAAAAATTCTTCTAGTTGTTCGATATAAACCTCTTTCTCTAATATACCATTTAGAAATGTAGACTTAACATCTGTTTGATAAACTTTGAAATCTTTGTATGTAGAGTAAGCAACTAGAGTTCTTACTCCTTCCAATTTTGCAATAGGAGTGAATGTTTCTCCATAGTCTATCCCTTCTTATTGTGCATATCCTTTACAAACTAATATTTCCTTGTTCCTTATGACTTCACTATTTTCATCTAACTTGTTTCTGTATACCCACTTGGTGCCAATTACATTCTTATCTTCTGGTCTAGGAACTAGAGTCCATGTTTTATTTTTCTCAATTTGTTCAATCTATTCTTTCATGACTTTACTCCAATCCATATTTTCTAAGGCATCTTTCACTATTTTAGATTCATGCATGCTGAGAAAACATGTATCGTTTCTCAACTTGTTCCTTGTCATTGGTCTAGCATCTTTATCTCTAATGATCTGTGTAGCAGGATGATGTCTCTTGACATACTTGGACAATCTTGGTTCTACTCTATTTTCCTCAGATGGTCTCTCAACTTCTAAATCATTATGTGCATCTTTTTCAGGTAGTTCAACATCTCTTTCATGTACACTATTCTTAGAATTAGAATGTGCCTCAACTATATTTTTTAACTCAACACTTGAATGTGGCTTGGTCCCTGAATGCAACTCGACATTCATAGTATGTGACTCAAAGTCATTAAAACTTGTTGATTTGCAACTTGATTTACAAAATCTTCTTCAACAAGCATACCTTCATAAAAGTATACAAATGATTTGTATTCTTTTGGTTCCTTTCTAGGTTCAACCTCATGTACTTTTGTATATTCATCAAATTTCACTTTTTCACTTTCCACAACTTTGTTAGTGTTAGCATTTAAACACTTATAAGCTTTAATTCTTGTGGAATAGCTAAGGAATATACCTTCTTCACTTTTTTTAATCTAATTTACCATTTTAAAAATCTTTAAGAATATAACACTTGCTTCCAAATACCTTAAAATATTTTACATTGGGTGAGTATCCATACCATAGTTCAAAAGGTGTTGAATGAGTACCTTTTTTGACTAGCACATGGTTCAAGGTATATACAGTTGTACTTATAGCTTCTCTCCAATATTTCAAAGCAACATTTTTCTCCATCATGAGTTTCCTAACATAGTCCATTACAAACTTGTTCCTCCTTTTAGAAATTCTATTTTATGGAGGGGTACTTAGAGAAAATGTCTATCTTTTGGTTCTTCTATCATTACAAAACATCTCAAACTCATTTGATGTAAATTCTCCTCCTCTATTAGATCTCAAAAAATTTATAATTTTACCTATTTCTTTTTCAACTCTTTTTAAGTACCACTTAAACATTTAGAAAGCATCAAATTTATATTTTAGAAACATAACTATCATCATTCTAGAGTAATCATCAACAAACAACATGATGCACTTATCTCCTTTGTAGCTTTACACATCAATTGGTCCACAAAAGTCAGTATGAACAATCTTTAATATTACTTTAGATGTATGAATCTTACTCTTAAAACTTGACTTAGTCATTTTTCCTAACTAACATTGTTTGAAAATTATATTTTTAGGTTTCTTCAACTTAGGTAAGCCTCTGATTCTTCTCATGTTACTGATACTAACCAAGTTATCAAAATTAACATGACATAACCTCTTGTTCCATAGCCACACATCATCAAATTCTACAACTAAACAAGTAGCATCCTCTATATCAAATTTACTCTAATTTGATCACCTTTTCCAATTAGTTTTTCATTAGTATCATATATCTTAGAAATCTTGTTCTCAAACTCAATGTTACAACCTAAATTATTTAGTTGTGACAAACTCAACAAATTATAGTTAAGTCCTTCAACATAATAAGCATTTTTACATAAAATATTTTATGTGAGATAGATATAACCTTTTCCTTTTATCAAATAAAGTACATCATTACCAAACCTTACACTATTTCCATCATAATAATTCAAGGTAATGAACTTAATTTTATCTCCAGTCGTGTGATGTGAATACCCACTATCAATGATCCATCTATCATTCTTGTTCACACAAGACACTAGTGTAGTTGTCTCATCCTTTATTGCAACATACACCACTTCATCATCATGATTGTTAGATCCATCTTTTGTTTCCTCTTCAGCAATGCAACAAGACTTCTTGCCTTTATCTTTGTAATCTTTGTTGTCTTCATCTCTTCTACTTTTGTACTTTTCTCCACCTCTATAATTCCTCTTCTCTAGATATCTAGAAACAATATGACTAACCTCATTGCAATTGAAACACATAATAGGTAACTTAACTTTGAACTTTCCTTTACCTCTATGAAATCTCCTTGCGAGTAGTGCTTCAAGTTGTTCTACATCTTCCTCATATGTACCACTATCACTGGACACATATTTTAACTTTTTCTTATTCTTCTCATTAGGTTCATTTAATGAAAGCTTGGCTTTAAAAGTATATTCAACATTGCCAGGTTTGTAATCATCAAAATCAAATAGCTCAAAAGTAGTGAGCCTACCTATCAGACCTTTAAGAGTTAGACCAGTACCTGGTATACATCTCAGTTCTTGTATTGGTGAAACTCTAATAGCATAAATGGGAAATAGTGTTCTAAAAAAATTTCTTAGTATAGTCTCATCATCTATTTTACTAGCAGCTCCTCTTATTGCATTAACAACATATTTTATCCTAGAGCAATATTGAGCAACATTCGTAGCTTCTTGCATTCTCATATCATTGAACTTACTTCTAATACTTTCAAATTTGGCTCTTAGAACATTTGTGTCACCTCCATAGATGGTGTATAGAGCATCCCACATTTTCTTTGCACTGGCATAACCCTTGATATCATCATTATCAAACTTGGCATAACTTAGGGCAGAGGCAATCTCCAACATTTCTTGGTTGTGTTTTTTATTTTTTTTAGATCTTCAGCAGTTAGGGCTCTAGCAAGATCAAGATGCTTAGTGGTGATGGTAAATTGTGCATGATCTCCAAGACCTCCTAGGTGTAGCTTCATTAGAATTTTCCATGAAAAAAAGTTATCTCTATTAATATAGTGCCCACCCATAGTTTACTTTTCCATTATATTTACCAAACTATGTTTATGCATGTTTCATGCATGTGTTAGTTTCAAGGGTTTTAGATTTATAATTATAAAAATATTTAATGACTTGGATTATATGTATATCAATAAAGAATTACTTAGTTAATGATATTTCACATGTTGATTGATGATTATGATTACTAGCACATTAATGATACTTTAATGGTTCTTAGTTAGTAAATATGATTATTTTCTAGATGATATCAAATGATGAGCATTTTATATACACAATGATGAGTTTTCCATATTTGAATATGTGATGATTTATACTCAAAACTTATTATAGTATTTACCCCATATTTGCATGTGTATGGTGTACATATTTATTTTACTTTTCTATCTGACTTGTCTAATGTGGTTAAGGGAGGGAGTCATAGTCACCTGCTAGTTTGGATCTACACAATGTACCACTCTCTGTCATTGCCTGTTTAATTTAGATATATATGCATATGTACATGTTCAAATTTTATGTAGGATTGCAAGTATTGGGCATCAACTTTCTTGAATTGCCAAGATGAGCATGCCCTATCACAATAACTCAATGGCAAGAATGGGGAGATAACGTTCAGGTCCAATCCCTACCATAGCCTAAATACTTGTCTTGCAAGAAGGAGTTGTAACTGACAGTCCACCCTTTTTAAACCCATGAGTTTATCTTTATCTATGTTGTTTGATTTTGAGTTTTGGTCTGTTTTGGTAATGTTGCTTTTATGTGGATTTTGCTATGTGATTTATTTAGTAAATGATTTAATTATAATATTTGGGTTAATCATATAATTAACTATAATTTGATTAAAAAGAAAATATTAAAGCATGAGAATATTTAATTAATTAAAACACTAATTAAATATGTGCTTTAATTTAAAAGTCTTAATTTAGAAGTCTAAATTTAGGAAATTAGTTAAAGAGAAATTAGAATATGATGATATTTAATTAATTATAAATTAATTAAATATGTATTTTAGTTTAAAAATTTAATTTAAAAGTCAAATTTAAGAAGTTGGATAAAAAGATAATTAAAATATTAAAATATTAAAGATTTAATATTACTTTATTATAATGATTTATTTAATAATAATTAAATTAGAGTTGCATTTAAATAATGAGCTTTGATTATTATTATTAATTTAAATAATAAACTACACTTTAATTAGTGCTTGCACTAATTAATAAAGTGGAGGAAAAGAAAAGAAAAGAAGATTTTTATTAAAAAGTTCTTTAAGTGTGCATAAAAGAATTAAATAATAAAAGTTTAATTTAAGGAGAGGTCTTTACATGTTCAAAAATTAGAAGCCCTAGGTACAGTTAAACTCTTTATTAAGAGATTCGAGCTCATGTCTACACACACAGATTTTGTGAGCAAAAATTCAAAATTGGATCAAAAGAAGTGTTGAAAGTTTTAGAGGGTTTGGATTTGCATGCATTCACAAATTGTCTCAGATTTTAGCTTTTGTTTTGAGGTAGGGTTTGAAAAACCATTGTAGAATTTTATTGAAGGATTTGTCTACTTCATATCTTCCTGGGTGTTTGTATATTGCTTATTAATTTACTGTAGTGATTGTTGAATAAGGAATTCTATTGTAGATTTTGAAAAGGAAAACTTATTAATCAAGAAAACTTGATTGAGGAAAATTATAGAAAAACTATAGAAAAGTATTATGACCATATTCTTTTAAACCCCTTTAGATAATATAGGAAATAATTGATTATGAAAATTTAGAAGAAAATAATAAATTAAACAATTAGGGTTTCAACTTTAAATTTGTAATTAGAACCATGAGATTATCATGAATTTTCTAAATATAGATATTATTCTTATATCTAAAATAATTTAATTGCAAAATTTATTAGGAAAACAAAAAGATTAATTGAGAGGAAAGTTCTTGGGACCGAAATTAATGTTGAATTCCTTTTGAGAGAAGAACCAAGAATGTGTACTCTTTAAAATTCTTGTTCTTTTAGTAACTATTATAATGAATGCAATTGGAGGAGCTACATATCCCAAAGTAGGCCCCCCTTTACACCTCACCAGACCAAAGTCCTGAATGCACAAGCATTATCAATGAGGCCCAAGTCATTTTTATATTCAATATCTAAAATTTATTTCACTCTACTAGATAAACTTAAACATAGAGAAACAAAAAGCATGCTTTAGTCACATTGATAAGAATTACAAATGGAACTCTATACCTTACCAATAGACTTGAATCTTTAGTAAAAGAATGATTCCATTAGCAATATAAGTTACACTTTTCTTTTTTGGTATTCACTTAGCATAAACTAAAGTTTTACATGGAAAATGATGAAAAGGGAAAGTAGGGATTTGGATAGGCATGCAGAGTGCTAGTGTTACTTTTATTTTGGTCTCTTACTTGTATCACATGCATGTGAAAATAAATATGCTAAAAATAGAAAGCTAAGTGTATGGTTACATGCATGTGAAAACAAATATGCTAAAAATAGAAAACTAATTATAGTATGGTTGCATGATTTGAGAGATCAAAGACATGTCAAAATATTAATTGTATGTGTATTTTTATTTTATATAATTTAATTTTTAGATTTATTTATTTAAAATAATAATAATTTATTAATTTCTAAAATTAAATAAATATTATCCATATAGTTATAAAGTGAATGTTAGTATTAGTGATTATTTAAGTCTAATAAAACTCTTAGTTACATATAAATGATTTTATATTTATTAATGCAAGAGAGAGGTTAATAAATAAATATTTAGAATTTTATTATATTTAAAGAGAAGTTGTGGTAGAGTTCACTTTGTAATCATTTAGTTAATAACTATTTGACTTTACAAGAGAAATTATAAATAATTAAATTAAATTTATAATTTTATCTTTAGTTGCATTATGAATTAAAGGAAAAGTAAATGTTAATATTGGACTTAAATAGAAGTTAAACTAATATTTTAGAAATGAAATTGATATTAATATTTAATCTAATAATATAGATTTATGTTTTTGAAATAAAAAGCAACCAAAAACAAGAGGGTTGGCCCTTACATACAAAAATCCGGTAACCAACACATTACCAGTAGTGACCAACAACAAACAAAAAATTAACTAAAGCTTCACAAAATCATAGATCCTTAAGTATGAGACTAACTAGTATAAACTTAAGAACAACTAAACTAAAAAAAGTCTAAAAGACCTAACAACTATGGAAGTTCAACAAAATAACTATTGGCATATCAAGCCAAACTAAGTCTTAGTTACAGCTAGATACCTACAACACTAGAAACAATAGAATAACATAAAAGTCTTGGATCTAAGGATCCCATTAAACTAAAAAACTTAATTTTCTTTTTTCTCCTTCCCCTTTGTAGCTAGTAGAATCTAAGACCAGTCATTAGCAAGGAATTTGAAGAGGAGCTTATGGTCCTCCATATCCATCCCAGTATCTTCCTTTTCCTATGCCAGTAGCTGGAGGGTGGAGGCGGTGGCATGGGTGACTTTGAGGGAAAATTTAGAGAAGTTAAAAAAACCTTCCTCTAAAATTTTAACCCTCCTATCCAAATTGGCATACACCTCCACCTACTCCTCGATCTCTTCCTTGCTATTCGTTTCCACCTTTTTTTCTTCCTCCTTTGCTTTCTCTACCTAGATATCATCCCTCAAAACCC
Organism: Cupressus sempervirens; assembly: GCA_028749045.1. Lineage (NCBI taxonomy): Eukaryota > Viridiplantae > Streptophyta > Pinopsida > Cupressales > Cupressaceae > Cupressus > Cupressus sempervirens. The sequence goes on from CM053785.1 coordinate 310,004,192, forward strand.
TTGGATTAGTAGAAATCTTAGATTTTGCCTTAGCTGGGGATGAGATAGTTATGGGGGAGGTGTCCACTTTGCTGCTATCTTCATAGAAGGTTATGGGCTAGAGGGTGAAGCTAGTGGAAACATTGGTGATCTCTATGGTAGTAGCATTTTAAGCTAACACCTGAGTCTGAGAATTTTCAACAAAATTATCCTCCAAATTAACACTTTTTTCCACCTCCTCCTTTCCTTATTCTCTTTTAGAATTAGATTTCTCTTCCTTCTCCCTTTCTTTATTATTTTCTGAGCTTTCCTCCTCAACCTCCTCAACTCTGAATTTGTTGGATTTTTGTTTGCACCTTGCCTAGGATTGGGCAAGTCTTCTAGATCTCCTCCTAGCCTTACTTTCTCCTTTGAATCCTCCTCTTCCACCTCAACAGGTTTTTCAACTTTTATCTTTTTGTTGCCCTTTTGTTTTGAATTCGTATCAAGTTTTTTCTTTTTCTTGTTTTCCTGGCTAGGGGAGGGATGGGGGTATGAATTTTAGTGCCAGTACTTGTGCTTAAGGGTGAATTCTAGTGTTGGCATTGGTTGTTAACCACCACCACCCTAGGGGGGCATAGGGCAAGGGGGAATTGATAGAGGCAAAAAATTAGTCCTTGATGGATTATGGTAAAATTATGCCCTTTATTCCTCTTTTTCCTAACATCAGCTACCATATCCTCAAGAGAATGCAAAAGAAAAAATGGGATAGAAATGAAATCCCTATTCGTAAAATGATTTAACAAAGGGAAATGGTAGTAGTAGCAAACACTGAACCTGCCCTCTAGTGTCAAATATCTCATGAGAGCCAGATACACATTGTCCCATGGGACTGACAACTTGTCCCTTTTAAACCCTCCTCTATATCAAATCAGTTCCTCATCTTTCACAAAGAAAGTGTTCATACTGGCCTCATCAATAGTTTTAGTGATGTTTCTCCATTTTTTTCCTTTCATTGAAAGGCCATTTTCCATGGCAATCACTTCTTCATTCACTTAGAAGGTGATTCCATTAATGGTGACCTTGCATTCATTCCACCTATTAACAAACTAGAGGGCACAATTTTCATCGTACCCCGCCATCGACTGCATGTAGGGTAGAAAACCCCCTTCCTTCAGCAAGAACTAGGTGGCCATCCTATCCTTGAAGTTCTCCATTTTTGAGGGCTCGAGCTTATTCAAGTCCCCACCCATATCTATTCTTCCAATATCTTGTTCCTCTTCTTTAGTGGTGTGCATCTAAACTTCCTTCTCTGCAAAATTTTTGCAACTACTTTCCACCTTGAGACCTTTAATAATAACTAAAATAATTTTATAGTCCCATGCTTGATAAGTTTCCAAATCTCATGCAATTTTATTATGGGAATCATGATTGTATAGTATCATAATTTTCACACCCCGAACATCTCTGACAGTCTGATAAATGATATCATTCGTGCTTTTAATTGGGAAGTAATTTGAATTCTGTGATGGGTTACCATAATGGTGAAAAGATATCTCTTTTAATTTTCATTTACTCATTTTTCTATTTGTACAGCCACATCTTCTATTCATTTCCAAAAAGCCTTTGTTAATTTTAGAAAACATCAAAATAGAATTGCCAAAATTGATCTCGACTTTAAAATTTATAGTCATAATTAAATGATATTCCCACCTCTTTCTTTGGTTATTAATGACTTAATGTCTTCATTAAGATCTATTATATCCCTCTAGCACATGATTACCATTGATTTAAACCCCATGGTAGCCATAGCATCAGCCACCATATTTCTTTCCCTGTAAATGTGCTACAGGTGGACACTTTCCATCCCTTCCAAAATTTGTCTAATATCCATAATGATTGTTCGAATATTCCATCCTGGTTGGGACATTCCCTTAACTAGATCAATGATTAATTTGGAGTTCCCCTCTATTGTTATTTCCCTAATTTGTATTTCACTAATTAGTTGAAGACCCCAAAACAATGCCATTGCCTTAGTTAGATTATTACTGCCATTTACTGCCTTCCCAGCATAAACTAATAGCGCATCACCATTCCTATCATGCAACACTCCTCCCATCGCTCCTATACCTCCTCTTGCAACACCATCAAATTTTAGTTTATATTGTATAAGGGTAGGTGGTTTCCATCTTGTTTTTTGTATCCTCAGCATTTTTTAGTTATCAAAGAGGAAAAAGTCCTCATGACAACCCCACTTTTCAGCAATTAGTCCTTCTTGTCACCAAGTTCTTCCTTTGGCATTTTACATTTAGCCACCCTTAGATTTTCCTTTAATAATTTCTCCATTATTCCAAAAACCACCTCCACCAGTTTATTCTCCTCTCTAAATATTCTATTATTTCTTTCTTTCCATATATGCCAACAAGCATATGGTGGAACAATTTTCCATAAAAAAATCAATCTACGGCGATAAAAGGGATAGCTCTAGTTCTCCACAAATTGACCTAGATTGTCCATCATAACCTAGTCCAACCCAAATCTCTCCTAGACCCCAATCCATATTTCTAAGGCATACTAGCATTCTAGAAATAGGTGAGAAATACTCTCCTCCTTTTCCTTGCAAAGATAACAATGGTTTGTTATATAAAAGCCCCTTCTTTTCAGGTTGTCTAAGGTTAAAAATTTTCCATGCTGAACCGTCCACCAAAAAAAATTTAATTTTAGGAATAAGGTTACTAATCCAAACCTTACTCCACTATGGCTAGCAAGGGTCCTTGCTAAATAGGTGTAAGTAAAGTGATTTTATAGTGAAGCTACCACTTGGAGTTAAGTCCCAAGTCATCAAGTCCTCCTAGAATAGAACTAGGGGTCTTTGTTCTCTTGTTAGCTCTTCCAACTCCTTAAGAAGTTGAATATCCTCTTGGGAGTAAGTTTCCTTACAAAATTTCTTCCACTTCTTCCCCTGATCAATATAGTCTCCAAATTTTCTTCTCACACCCTCTTTAAGAAACTCCATTAATCTTCTAAATTTGCTAAAAACTAATGATTTTCCTCCCATCCACTTGTCTTCCCAAAATCTAATACTATGACCATTCCCCACAATCCACCTTGTCCCTTCCCTTAATAATCCTCTACTCCTAAAAATATTCATTCAGATTTTAGACCTTCTTGGGAGGTCATTATTAAATAGATTCCAATTGAAAGGGGAATTTGACAGATATTTAGCTTTCAAAATATTTCCCTAATCTGTATTGTCTTCTCCCAACCTCCAACCAATCTTTGTAAGGAGAGCCTTGTTAAGATCTCAAAGTCTTCTTATTCTTGACCCCCCCTTAACCTTTGGCTTACACACCTCCTCCCAATTGGCTAAGCTCAATTTGTTTCTTTCTTCTATTCCTTAACTAGAGGAAATTCCTTTGTATTCTCTCAATCCTCTCTGCCATGTTTTGGTTAATTTTAAAGAGGGAAATGAAGTAAATGGGAATACCCTAGAGAGCAACTGAGAGCAATTATAGTTTTTTAGCATTGCTTAATATCTTCCCTTTCCATCTTGCAAGTTTCCTCTAAATTCTCTCTACTATTGTATTCCAAAAGTCATTAGTCACTTCTTTAGTGGTTAGTGGTAGTCCAAGATAAGTATCTGAGAGGCTAGCAAGTTGACATTCCAAGATATTCCTTATCCTCCTTTGTAATGGGGCATTTGTATTAAAGAAATAAATCTTCTTATGATAATTAACTTTCTATCCTAAACTTTCTTCATAGTTGTGTAGTATAGTCTTCCAAGCTTTAGCCTCTATAACTGAAGATTCTCCAAATATGAATGTGTCATCAACAAATTGCTATCAGACTTTAGAATGAGCAGTAGTAGCAGGCTTTACCACTTTGACACAACCAATATTCACAAGTTTATAGAAAGACCTCCCTAAGAATTCAACAACCATAATGAAGAGGTAGGGAGAAAGTGGGTCACCCTATCTTAGGCCTTTCTTCGCTCCAAAATTGCCCTAGGGAGAACCATTTAGGAGAACAAAATATTGAACAAAGCTAATCATCATCTTTATCAAATTTATAACCTTGTTATTAAACCCCACTGTTTCAAGCACCTCATAAAGGAAATCCCACTTAACCTTATCATAAGCCTTGGAGATATCCAATTTGAATGCCATCCCCAGTTTTTTTCTTTTTTCCATTGAGTGAGTAACCTCATGTATGGTTATGGTCGCATCTCGAATCTATCTTCCTAGAACAAATCCTTTCTAAGAGCTGCCAATTATTCTATCCAAAAAGGCTTTATTCTATTCACCAAGACTTTAGCAAATATCTTGTAAATAGTATCACATAAACTTATAGGTCTAAAATCAAGCAGGCTCAATGGTGTGGGGATTTTAGGAATTAAAGCAATAAAGGTCTTATTGATCCTCTGTAGCATCTTCCTAGTTCTGAAAAAATCCCTAGTAGCCCAAACCAATTCACATTTAATAACCTCCTAGAAATGATGGAAGAATGCAGGAGGGAACCCATCCAGATTTGGAGCCTTATAAGCTTTCATAGAGAACACCACACATTTCACCTTCTCCTCTATAATATTGCTAAGAATGTGATTTTTTCCCTCCATACCTAGTGTTTGTGGAATCGTATTAATCAAGCTTCTTATGATCACTAGATTCCCAATTTTATTGTCCTTGACAGAAGCCTTGCTAAAGTATTCCATCGCATGTCTTCCCATCTCCTCTTGATCCTTAAAGATCCTTCCCCCTTCACCATCTAGCCTATTGAGAGTGTTTCTTCTTTTATGGTTAGAGGCTGACCTATGAAAAAAAGTAGTATTCCTATCCCTTTCCTCAAGCCATTGAACTCTTGATCTTTTTTCCAAAAAATTTCCTCCCTCAAGAGAATATCCTTCCACTTTTTTCTATACTCCTCCTCTTCCTAAGTTGCACTATCTAGGTCAATCCCTTCAACAATTTCCCCTTGGATTTTTTGAAGCTTTTCCTCCACATCACCTTTGATTTTGAACAAGTCTCCAAATGAACTCTTAGACCAACTCTTTACATTCCTCCTTATGTTATCCAATTTTTGGGTCAGTCTATACATAGCAATACCATCTATCCTTATATTCCACCAATCCTAAACTCTCTCTTTGAACTTTGGGTGAGATTACCACATTATTTCATATTTGAAAGGTTTTGGCCCACTTTTGAAACCATCCTCCCACCAAGACTATTCTAGTTCCTTCTCACCAATAACCTATCTAGTCTAACCTAGATAAGGTCCTTCCCCTTTCTATTGTTAGTCCAAGTAGATGGGTTCCCTCTCATTTCCACATCAATAAAGTCAATTTTTCTCATAAAGTCATCAAGGTCTTGCAAACTTTTTGGGCAGTCCTTGTTACCTCCCAATTTCTCTAAATGGTACAGGGGGTATTAAAATCTCCCATACACATCAATTACTTATCCTTCATTGTTTTAGTAATCCTAGCCTTTTTATCATACATTTCCTTCCTCCTTAATTTTCTATTAGAAGCATAAATATTGATCAGTCCCTAACAATGAATACTAGAATGGAAATCAATAATTATAAAATTTATATCCTTCCAAACCTTAGTTCCTGTCATAGAGTTTGGATTCCACATAGTAGCAATATCCCCAAGGCACCATCAGCATCCATATGTAAATACTCAGCACCCAACCAAATATGACTAACTATTTTGTCAAAACTAGCACTAGACATTTTAGTTTCTTGTATTAAAATACAGTCTAATTTTTCCTGAAATATGCATTGCTTTAGAGCATATTCCTTATGGGGGTTATTTAACCCCCTCAAATTCCAAGAAAGGAATTTTATTTCTTACCTCTAGTAATTGTCTCTAGTGCAAGTTGCTTACCACTAGCCACATCCCTTCCTACTTGTTTTGTCCTAGTTGCTCTACTAGACGATCTTCCAGTTGTCCCACAGGCACCAACATCTGGTTCCCCCCCCCCTCTTCTTCTTTTTCTGAACCTCCCATTCCCCATTATCCCCATTTTAGTGAGGTAGGGATAAGCACCTTTTTAGCCTTATCAATGCTTGCCATTACTTTTGTTGCAATCTTTGCTAGGGAGGAATTAACCATCTTTAATGGGGTACAAACTCTCTCCTGAGTATCACTTCCTATGGCCATAATTTCCTATTGGTTGTCACCACCTAGACTTTTTGGAGAGCTAGGAAGAGGGTGGCACACCTCTATTTTATCTTCCTCCAACAACTCACCATCCTTAGGCCTGCCACTGGGTGGACTCAATAGTTCCTCTAAATCCCTTCTAAAGGGGTATTCATCCATTTTTGTCTTATCCTCCACAGCTTCCCCATCCCTTGGGACCTTATGTTTGTCCACCGTGGAAAGGACTGAGGGAATCTCCATAGTATGAATAATAGCAGACTCCACCGTGATGCTTCTAAAGATTCCCCTAATGTTTTGATAACAATCCCTAGAGAACCCTCGTTCTGTTTGTCCTTCTGCATTTGGGTCTTGCAATCCACAATAAGGTGTCCAAACTAACTACATTTTTGGCAGAACATGCCTGCATTTTCATATAGGCTAGACTTTCTCTCCTCATTTGGTCTTCAGTGTAACCACCATTGGGAGTGCTTGATTCAAGGAGACATTCACATAAACCTCGTGTAAACTAGCTGTGTTTTTTGCATAGTCACCTTGTCTACCGTGACAAAATGACCAAAATAATTCCCCAACCACCTTAGAATCTTATCATCCCAAAATTAAAGGGGAAGTCTAGGTAATCTAACCTAGACTAGGGCAAGTTTATTCAACTCTGCACTAGCACCAAAGCCTGGATGCCATTTTGTTAAGGCAAGATAGTGCTTCCCATAATACCAAGTACTAGAGAGAATGAGGTTAATATCCTCCTTTGTGGTGAACTTAAAACAAAAGAGGCCACTAGGCATTGCAAAAAAACTAACACTACCCCTAATCTTCTATTTCTAACTTACCCATTTATGCACCATCTTGATAGTGGGTCTAAATGCCACAAATCTTCTCACTACATAAAGTTTGAGGCCAAATGACACATTTTCCACCAAACTATCAGGGAGGGAGATCACTAGACCATCTTGGCGATGGGAAATCTTGGGATCCTCCATAGGAACCTTAACCATCAAGGAGCCCACAAGCACATTCTTCCAACCCATCAGGGTTCCATCTACCCACATCTAGCTACTCTCTAGAGGACAACCGATAGGGCCTTCATTATCCAATGCAACTGTGTCAACAATCTTCCCATCAGCCCTTATGGACCCACAACCATCCAACTTGTCCTCCAAGTTCTTGCACACTACAAGCATGAGTTGTAGGTCTAGGTAAGGTGGTGGATCTGGAGGCTTAGGGCTCTCCATCTTTCAAAATCAAAATTCAAATTCAAAGATGGGTAGTAAGTTGTAGAGCAGTAAGTTTTAGAGAATATATATACATTTATGTTATTAAATCATTTATGAATTATGATTATTTAAATTAAAAACAGAATACTAATGCATGATATTTTATATGCAACAAGATTGGATATTTAAATACTTATTTATTTAAATAAGTATATTAGCATAACAATTTATATTTATATTCTTATTTTACTTCTAAACACATTCTTATGACCCAAACTAAACAAGAGAAATTGGTGGAATTAAATCATATCACTGAAAACTATGTGTTTTCAGATATTCTTTTTATAGTCTTATGATGTTTATTTTCTTGATAGATTTTCTTTGGGGGTTGTTTAGTTGGCCAAGTTATGATGTGCACTAGAGGCATTTTGGAGATTTCTTTTATGATTATTTAACTAGATGTCATGATGAACTTTATGATTTGAATTGAGATTTTTTGTATTGTGAGCTTTATACTATTGAACATTTATGAGAACTTGACATTTTAAAACCAATGTTATTTTTTGGTTGTTTGTTAAGGAATTGAATTCAATCAATATTTCTCTTGTGGTATGGGACACTATTGTGGTTTGTATTTTTGGGAATGTAGTCTAGGTGGATGTCTATGGAAGTGGCTTGCAATGGGGGTCGGGGCCCAAAGTGGCTACTAGGGTAACTCATTGTAAATTGTGTAACAAGTGATAATATAGTAATTAAAATATCTTGCCTAGCCCTTTTCCTTGAGATACACTAAAAAGATAAGTTATTAATGTTTCCCTTGCCCATGCCTTGAGTGCTTGTACAAGCTAAGGATGGGAATGGGATGATACCTAGTGAGAGGTATGACTAGTTTCCTCATCATCATGAGAGGGTATTCTAGTTCTGCATAGAGTCACTGGGGGGTTAGGGTCTTGAGAGACTGCCAAGGTAACTTTAGAGTTGGTTCATGTGATGAAACTGCATAATATGTAGTTTGAGTCTCCTTCATGATTTTTTAATATTTTTCTCTAGTGGTGTACTTGTTAGATATTACTTTTGATGGTGCATTTATTGTGAGTTGTTACTCATTGATTGGATGTCATTTATTATTAACAATTGACTTTAATGAATGATCATTTATTCATTAGTGGTGCTCTTATTGTTGGAGTTAGTGATTGGTAGTTTACTTTTATTGATTATAGTTGTTATCTATTGGTCATTGTGCTTGTGACACTTGACATTGATTTTGAGCTAGTTGCATATTTTTAGTCTTGGTATTTGTATTTTAACTTGGTATGATATGTTAGTATTGGAATGAGTGACCTTTCTATTTTGATTATCTCTTCTTCTTAAGTAGTTTTTGCTACCCTTGAGGTAGTTTTAGCTATTAGGATTCCTTGCCTAGGATTATTTTATGATTTGATTATCTGTGTGTGGATCATATATTATCTCTCTTGCATGATGGGAGTGGGAGCTTGATTAGGTGACCACATTGTCAGGAGGTAGTGTCTTCTTACCAATTGGGTCCTCCTTACATTGCTAGTTGTTGGATGCTTGTTGATATAGTGGTACAATTATCATTCTTCCTCTTATCTTGAAGACTTCTATTCATTTGATGCATTTATATATCATGTGTTTTGAGATCATATAGAATATCATATTGTATATTGATGTACTTGTATCTATTTTCACATATCCTATGACATGTCCAGTAGATGTTGTTCATTATATGTACTTTCATATTATTAGTTGTACTTATGCATTTTTTTATATGATTATGTATGTGTTTATTCATTTTAAGATTATGGATATTGTAATTGAGACTTAAACTTATTAATAAAACTTTCTTAAATGTGACTCAATACGAAGGAACCCTTGAGAAATTGAACTTGTGTTTGTAATTTCTTATTTGTATTTGATGTGTATGTAAATATTTCTTCTACATTATTGTTACTTTGATGTTGTTTAAACTTTAAAAAAAAATTAGTTCAGTAAACTTTGTAACATATTAGGTTTATTTCTTTTGGGTTCCCGAGCAGGGTGTTACAATTAAGCTTGGGTACCTCTTGTTTTGACATCTTGATCTTTTTGCTTCTAGTACCTTCAAATTAGTTCTCTTCGGCAGATGGCTCTGATACCAATTGTTGGAATTCTTTAGAATAACTAAGAGGCTATGGGGGGGGGGTGTGAATTAGTTATTCAAGGTCCAAATGTACAATTAAAACTTTTCACAACTTCCTGAACCTTATCCATAAAATATTTTCATCATGCATGCATCCATTAGATCATACAATCACTTAAACTTGTAGGTTACTATCAAAGAAACTTTGCACAAATTTAAGCATGAAATATAATAGATTCAATATACATTTGACACAATGATTTAACATGGAAACCCGATTTAGAAAAATCCACTAGTAACATGCTACTCATTCTCACTCTTCTGAAGTGATGCCTTGTAAAAGGTGAACCATGTTGAAGGTTACAATGCACACTATTAAATGTGACATGGTTAAGGAATTTCAATCACCCTACTAGGAGTGATCCTTGTTAGAGGACTTTAGATCATTCACTTGGAATGTTACCTGATTAAAGGACTTACAAATGATTATCAGGTCAACCTTAATCCAAAGGATTTATACTAGAATGTTACAATGATTAGAAAGTAACAGTAAGGCTTGAACTAATAACAACTTACAACATGCTTTATGATTATAGATCTATGTTTTAGTCCTCCATTTTGCTTGGCTTTCACACACTTCAGCTCTAATAGCTTGTTCACCCTTCAAGCATTTGTATCCTTAAGCCTTCTTTCTTTACTTGCTAATATAGTCTCTTTTCTTAGGTCACTAAATGAAGTAATACCCTAGACTCTTTGTCTTCCTTAGTTTCTTTCACATGACAATAGTTTATTTTGACTAGCCATCTCTATAAATAGTAAATTAAAATCTTTTTTCGTTCAACCTCCATCGTTCATTTTAGGGTTAGGTTGAATTAGGTAGGATTCAATGAATCTACCCATCATTTCATTTCATTCCCTTCTAGAAAATTCTCCTTCAATCCTCTTTTAATTATCCTCAAAATTGTTTATCTTGAGTTATGTGCCACCAACTCATCAAGATTATCTTCCACACGGTTCACACATTACAAGAAATCAAACTTGTTAGCTCAAATTGATTGAATTCATGATCTTCCTCATAATGCTAACACTCAGCATTAACTTTCTTCTAATGCTCAATACATATTGCATTTCTCAACATCCACTATCAAATCACTCGACATGAACTAAAGTTTATTGGTGCTCGATATCAACTAAACTTTACTCAACTTACACTATATCACTTGTGTTACACTGAAATTGACTTTGCTCAGCTCCAACTAGTTTTCTACTTGGTTTACACTAACTTTTCTCAGAACCTACTATGCAAATTTTTAAGCTTGGTAGACACAATTATTTTAACTTGCTCTTCTGAACTTAATCAATGTAACCATCCTTTTCAACCTAAAGTACATTATCAATGTACTATAATATCACTATCTTAACTTATCCTTGTACTGCTTTTCCATATCATAACTCAACCTTTCCTCTATGTGTTTGTGTTAGCCATGGGTGACTTTCTTATGAGATTTTGGTTGGGTTATTATCTCCATTAGAACAATGGGTGTGGGCCTAAGGAAACCATGTGGTTGGGAGACATAGCTACCTATACCACTACTAGGGAATAGTGTATAAAGATGATCTACTTCTAGTTTGAGGTCAGTGTTGGATATTCACTTGGTTTTTTTATGTATTTTGTGTACTCTTTAATTTATGCTTTACTTTGGATGTATTTGATATCATGTTTAGATAATGTTTAGTCATTTACTTGATGCATTCCTTTGTCATGATGTTGTGTCACATTCCTTAGTTGAGACTTCTTACCACTACTTTGGCTTAGTGATGCTATTGGTAGATTAACATGTTAAATGTTCTTATTTTATGTGATGTTAATGGATGGTTTATTGGTAAGAAAGAACTCATGGGATAAATCCAATGATCTTGTTGGAAAATTGAGATTCATGCTTGGGGGTATGATTAGGGCTCCTGAGGTCTCATTATGTCATTATGGTAGGGAGAAAATAAGCACAATTTATTTTTCTTAGTTGTATCTCTTGTTGATATATTTCATTCAATATGATGTTGGTTATGCACTTTTCATTTATTCATGATATCAATTAGATGGATGTATATTATTACAATGCATATTCTATCTTTATCTGAGTTCTTAGATTTACTTTTGTGCTCTAAAGTGATCAGTCCTTGATTTACATGGATCTGGTACTCCCCAAAATGGAGGTTTCATGTTTTCATCCATTCCTTCTCACATTATTTTCTTGTTTTTAGTTTTCTAGTGCTTTGTAAGGGCACTCTCTCACATGACATTGTAAATTCTCGCATATGTGTTTACTCACATGACAAAGAAAAGCCTCATGTGATCTTGACAAGGAAACTCATCTAACATGTGGAGAAAGCTCATGTGAGGAAGTTCCCATCTCATGCAATATTTTTGGTGTTTTCTCACATGAAAAATAGAGGGCATATATACTTCTATAAGTTTGAATGTTGTCTTTGGATACCCTTTTGGTTCTTGCAGCAAATTAAAAAAATCACTTATAGGGTATATAAAATATTTTAGTTGGCATTCTCTTATTTATTATACTTAAGATATATTTTATATATGCAATGATTTATTTGAGATAGGTTATAGCCCTCTAGGAGTTAAGATAAATATTCTATAACATCTTAGGGCTTTATGATTTCAAACTTAGTCAAATTTTAGTGCTTCACGATTTAAGACTTGGCCAATTTTAGGATTCGATATTTTTATTTCAGTATGGTGTCTATTATATGAGTAGTTTTACCTTGAGCCATCATCTTGTGTAGGACCACTTGAGGGTCTATGCTTGTTATTCTTGATAATGCTATGATTAGTTAGAAATGGACTTGTGTGTTTAACCATACTAGGAACTTTTAATTTGTGTTTAAAAAGAGCATCTCCTTTGAGTGTTCTCATGATTCATGTGATCTTTGATTTTAAGTTGTGAGTTAGTGCTTGGGGATCATTGGAAGTTTTTATAAGACTTTCACTTTTGTAAGTTAACATGTGAGTTTAGCCATGTTCCCTATTTTATTATCTTGATTAGATGTTTCATTCTTACACTTGGTTACATTATGTTGTAATTAACTAACTTATTTTTAAGAAAAAAATGATTTAGTGCATGTTTTATCCTTGTGTTTTAAGGATATTTGGGTGAGGTATTAAAACATCACTTGAATGAATTTAACTATAAGGAAAGCAAAGTGATCATGCAAATGAGTGTTTAATCAACTTGTGACTAATAAAATGTAGAGGAGTTGGTTGGATTTTAATTTTAATTTTAACATTTCATGGACTACAATCTAGAAAATGCTAGATTGACCTAAGGTTTGCATGTTTGAATGTTAAAGATGCAATAAATTTGAATTTTAAATTTAAGGGCTAGAATGTACAAATTCTAGATTAAATTACAATAGTGAAGTAACAATTTTAATCTAGAGAATGAATTTTTGAGTATTGAAGATACAATAAATGTAAACTATGTGGGAAATTGTTTGGGTATGGGGAATAAGAGGTTGGATATGTGGAAAACTATGTAAATAAAGATAAGAAAAGGTGATTACAATAAACCAACACATGATCATTCTATTTGTTGATCTATGTAATCAAATTAATAAATCATTTAAAATGGTCATAAAACTAAATGGAAATTGACATGAGTATGAAAATTTTAGCTTGCAATATTTTACTACTTATATACATATAATTTATTTTCTGATTGAAGAATGTAGGATTTTATCTTGGACTACATTAGAAAATGCCACCATTAGGGGACCTCATCCTTTGTGTGGATGAACAACAATCATAAAATGTGAGCACAATAGCTCAATAGTGGCACATAGACAATGAACGTGCTAGACTAGTAAATGTGAGAATAAAAACACATTAATTTTTTCTCAATAAGGGCATAAAGCCCTTAAACACACCATACTAGTAAGGGTACTAATAAAAATATATAAACAAATATGATAACAATGACCCATGAAGGATTTTAACCTTGGTGACCACCATGACATCATTTAACCATCACACTATGAGATAAACCCTTACAATAATTAAATATTATTTCTATGTAAATTATTTTTGGACAACAATTATTTAATATTTATTTACACTAAGTAATTACATTTAATATTATTTTTTATTATTTATACAATATGAAGTGAGCCATTTAGTGTAGCAGCTGAAACACTTTGGTGATGAGGATGACAATAAAGTTTAAACCATTGTTGGACCATTGTGCTTATAAGCTTTGTGCCTATGTTAGGAAATTTATTAATAAGTAAAAATATTAATATCTAGTATACTATACTTATATATATATATATATATATATATATATATATATATATATATATATATATATATATATATATATATATATATATATATATATATATATATATATATATATATATAGATAAAGATTACATATTTTTTACATTAATGATGCATACAATTTTTAAATAGATGAAGTTTTATCATGGACATAAATTTTTTTATGTTGAATGAATAAATTAATAAGATTTAAGAGTTAAAAAGTGATGTTAAAGAAGTCAAAATTGACTCACAAGGATACTCTATATTTTTTAAGGATTTACTTAGATGAATGCCTCATAATCTAAAAATTGAGTGCACAATGATCTAGCTTTAATCAATCTATGTTGAACTAAAATAGTATATAAACCTAAACTTGTGTTGATTGGAATGAATTAAAAGAACTATTATTATTTTAATCCTCTTACCTTGATCCTATAATATTTATTTATCCAAGAAAGGATTTTCGTGTTTCAACACTCTTTTGGAGTATGTTAAAAATAATGAGGTTCACATTCTCTTATGTTAGACCCCTAGTTAGATTGTTTTGACAAATTTGAGAAAATAATTTAAAAAATAAATAAAATATCAATAAATCTAGGTTAATGTTGTTTTTAAGTGGAGCATAATTATACTTGGAGGTTAATTTTTCCCAACTTCATTTAGTGTTGTTTCCCCTAGTTTATCCTACTAGTGTTTGGGGCAATGCCCCTATGCTAGGGATTAAGGGGAAATAACCCTTGCAAAGTTCAAGAGTAGTGCCCAAGGTGGGTTCCTATGGTCATGCCCCAAATGCACACCACATCAAGATACAGGTGGGGTCAACGTGCAATGCCTCTGAAGCCAAAAAGGAATTTACTATTGTAAAACACATCATGAATTTTTTCTATTGAACAACTTATTCTATCCCTAATTTATTTAGTGGCATAAGTCTTGTATAAAATGGCTTAGGGTTAGGTATTTTATGATGTATGATGATTTAGAATATTCTTGCAATGATGTTGAGTTCCAAGCAATCGTAGATTGTAATCAGGTTGAAATTTTTGTAATGTAGAGCCTAATGTAGATTGTGGATAGATCATTAGGATGAGAGAGAAGGATAGAAATGAAATAAAGAATTGAAGACTAGCTTGAAGAAAGGGAGATAAAAAATACAAGGAGTGAAAGACCAAAATGCACAATGAGGCAATGAGAAAAATAAAAATTGAAGCTTTGGTCTTTCTCTCCTTGCCTTATTTATTCTCCTTTCTTCAAGCTAGTCTGTAATTATTTCTTTCCTTTCTATCCTTCTATTGTTGGAATTATAGATGGAGTAACTGAGAGGGGGGGTGAATTAGTTACCACAAAAACAAATCCATAGTTATGTCAACAGGTTATTTATTGTTGTCACTCGGTAAACATTCACAAAAATGTTGTAACTCAGTAGATTAACTTGTTCTTGATCTTTAAGAATTCACAATCATTAACATGCACACAAAAGAAAATAACATGAACACAAGAGACACCAGATTTAATGTGGAAATCCAATATGGGAAAAACCATCAAGTAACTAGCTACCAATTTTCAATCTTTTGAAGTGAGCCCTGTTAGGAGCCAACTCTGTTAAAGGTTACAAAACACACTATTAGGTGTGACCATGTTAGAGGATTTAATCACCCTGTTAAGAGTGGCCTTGCTAGAGGTCTTTAGAACAATTCAACTAAACTATCACCTTGTTAGAGGATTTACAAAATGGCTGCTAAACCAACTCTGTTAAGAGATTTTGGAAAAATTGCTAAAATTCTTAGAAAGTAACAATGAATTGACCTAAATAAGATGCAACTGAATTTGTTGATTATAGATCTCTATTATGCACCATTAGATCGTCCTTGATCAAATATAGCTTTTTTGCTCCTCAATGATCTCTGATCATCCTTCAAAGCTCACTCTCTCAACAATTAGTCCTCTTTCACATTCATATCACATCAAATCCATCATCATCACACTTAGAATTTGCAACTTGACCACTTATATATACCATCTAGATTATCAAGTCAGCTCATTCACAAGTTACATATACCAATAAACCATACATTAGTTAACTACAAATATTATACTAAACAAATAAACTTTATTTCCCAAAATAATGAAATCCTTCATTGGCCAACCCAGCTCAGTAAACACTACTCTAGAAACAATTTCCTAAATTAACCATCTCAACTCGGTTAATACTACAAATTTTTTGAAATCCTTTGGCTACCGAGTGAACTTGATACAAACTGAATTTCCTTCGCTAACCATGAGAGCTTGGTAAGAACTATTCTCTGCCATATTTTCCTTTGATGACAGAGTAAGCTCGGTAACAACTGAATTTCCTTTGCTAACCTTGAAATCTTAGTAACAACTATCTACACAAGGTAAAGTCTGAGAATGCTTGGTAGACATTGTAAACCTTCTTTGCTAACCTTCTGAGCTTGATGGACTCTGTCTTTTGCCTTGTTGACCAACGAAGCTAATTAGACTTTGACTAATAATTGATATGACATTTGTGTAAGATCAAAGAAAACACACAATTGAATAATTGTATCCAACAATCTCCCTCTTTGGCATTGATGGCAACACAACATGTCATAGCAGAATGAAATTTGAAAAAAAGTCTTTTCTGATAGAATGCTTTTCCTTCTTACATTTCATTCCACAAAACTCCTTAAATAAAATAATCTCCCTCTTGCATAAACTCTCTTTATATTGAAAATTTTAGAAAGATATGACTGTAAACTCTCCCTCTTTGACAACACATTCCAAAGACAACACAACTCAAATTAAATTCAATGTACCTTAAGTATTGATTCATATGTAGTGTCTTTATTACTTTTCTGCATCAACTGATAGATCTTCAATTTTGTTCCTATTGATGCACCACTAAAACTATATTTTAGTGAGCTTCAAATAGGGAGACAACCCTTAACTTACCTCTTAGATACAAGAATACATCCTTAGGTAAAGGCTTTGTGAATATATCAGCAATTTGTTCCTTTGTATGTACATATTCCAATCTGATCTCCTTATCCTACACCAATTCTCTGACAAAATGATACTTTATAGAAATATGCTTTGTTTTTGAATGCATCATTGGATTCTTGGATATGTTAATTCTACTTGTATTGTCACAAAACATAACAACAGGTTCTTTGATTTCTTCCTTCATACCTTCCAATAGTTGTTTGAACTAAACAATGTTTGAATAGTTTACTACTACTGCAACATATTCTGCCTCTATTGTGGACTAGGATGTACAATTTTGCTTTTACTTGTCCAAGAGACCAACCTCTTCCCAAGAAAGAAAGCTCCTCCACTTGTACTCTTTCTATCATCAACATTTCCTGCCCAATCTGCATTAGTAAACACTTTTAAATCTAGATTTCCTCCAAGTTTATACCATAATCCATAATCTTTGGTTCCTTTTAGATATCTCATGATCCTTTTGATTTCCATCATGTGATTTTCTTTTGGTTTTGCAAAAAATCTTGCTACAATACCAACTGCAAGGGAAATGTCTAGTCTTGTATGCACTACATATTGCAACTTTCTAATCATAGATGTATACAATGTCTGATCCACTTCCTTTGATTCATCATCCTTGGTAAGTTTCAATCTAGTACACATAGGAGTCCCAACTAGTTTGTAGTCTTTCATACCAAACCTTTTTAGTATCTCTTTGATGTATTTAGACTGAGTGATATAGATGTCATTCTCATTCTGTTGAATTTGAAGACCAACAAAGAAATTGATCTCACCAAACATTGACATTTCAAATTTCTTGTTCATTTGTTCTAAAAATTCTTTGCGAAGATCATTATTTCCTATGAACAAAGTATCATCTACAAATATTTTTGCCAAAATAATTTTATTATCTGGTCTTTCCTTGATATACAAGCTACTATTATCATTAGTTCTATGAAAACTAATATGAATAAGATACTTATGCAGTGTTTCATACCATGCTCTAGGGGCTTGCTTCAGACCATACAATGCTTTATGTAATTTTTAGACCATGTCCTTCTTGTCTGGATCAACAAAACCTTCAGGCTATTCAATGTAAACCTCTTCATCCAGTATATGATTAAGAAATTTGACTTGACATCCATATGATAAACTTTGAATCCTTTCTATGTAGCATATGCAAGTAAGGTTCTGACACCTTCCAATCTTGCAATAGGAGAAAAATTTTCTCCATAGTCTACACCATCTTCCTAAGAGTATCCTTTGCATACCAGTCTAGCTTTGTTCCTTGACACCTTACCATCTTCATTTATCTTATTTCTGAATACCCACTTAGTTCCAATCACATTTTTGTCTTTAGGCCTAGGTACAGGAGTCCATGTTTTATTTTTCTCTATTTTCTCTATCTCTTCATTCATAGCTTCAATCCAACTTTCATTTTCTAATGCATCTTTGACATTTCTAGATTCAAAATCAACAAGTAAACAAGTGCCTTTCAACTTACTTCTTGTCATAGTTCCTTTAGATTTATCTCTAATGATCTGATCTGGTGCATGATGTCTCTTGACATACTTAGCTAATATAGGTTCCTTGCCTTTTGAAAACTTTGCATTTTCATCCTCTTGCACTTTAGCTTTAGGTTCTAACTATCTTGTCTACAACTCAGGTCCTTCAGATTTGGTAGGCATTGGTTCAATAGCATCAAAATGTAACTTGAGTTCCTATAGCTTGGTTACTAAAGACTTAAGAGTTGAAGATTCTTGATTGACAAGTGTATCCTGTATTAGGTTCAATGAAAACAAATCTCCTATAGTCTTCTAGTTCCCTTTTGCTTTCTTCTTCAATTCATTCTGCAAACTGATCAACTTTCACATGTGCACTTTCTATGACTTTGTGAGTAGACAAATTCAAACATCTATATTCTTTACTCTTGCAAGAATATCCCAAAAATGTTCCTTCATCACCCTTCACATCAAATTTACCTTTTCTAGATTCTTTCAAAATGTAACATTTTCTTCCAAATACTTTTAGGTAACTTACATTGGGTTTGTAGCCATATCATAACTCATAGGGGGTTTTGAATGAGTCCTTCCTTGGCTATACTCACTTCAAGGTATGAAATGTAGTGTTGGTAGCTTCCTTCCAATATTTGATAACAATGCTCTTTTTAATCATTAAGGTTCTTGCATAGTCCATGATAGATCTATTTCTTCTTTCAGCTATTCCATTTTGTTTAGGAGTTCTAGGTGCTAAAACCTGCCTTTTAATTCATCTTTCAATGCAAAATTTATTGAACTCATGTGAAATGAATTCGCCACCTCTGTCTAACCTCAAGCATTTCAATCTTTTTCCTGTTTCCTTCTCTACTCTAGCCAAATACCATTTGAACTTTTCAAATGCTTTTGATTTCTCTCTTAGGTACATGACAGTCATCATTCTTGAGTAATCATCAACCAAAAGAATGAAGAACTTTTCACTAGTATAACTTTTAATTACAATAGGTCCACATAAATCAGTATGCACAATTTTTAAAACTTCTTCAAACTAATAGTTTTTACTTTTAAAGCTAGTCTTTCCCATCTTTCTAATTTGACAATTCTTACATAGACCAACCTCAGGTTTTTTTATGTTAGAAATGCCTCTTACTTTCCTAAATTTACTTATTTTCACCAAGTTATCAAAGTTCACATGACACAACCTCCAACTTTCTTCAACTTGAGCAATAAAGCATGAACATTCACCAAGTTCAAGATAAAACAAGTTACCTTTTGTTTGAGTGCCTAATCCAATCAATTTTCCTTTGCCATCCAGTAGTCTTTCTTTACCATGCATGAATTCCACTTTGAATCCATTATTGAGTAGTTGTGCCACACTTAATAGATTGTGTTTTAGTCCTTCTACCCAATATGCATTATCACATACAAGTTCTTTGGTCAGGGAGATTCTTCCTTTTCCTTTTATGCAGCAAGGTTCATTATTACCAAACCTCACACTGCCACATCATAGTCTTCAAATTGTTCAAACTTAGTTTTATCACTAGTCATGTGATGAGAACAACCACTATCTATAATCCATGTATCATTTTTGCTCACATAAGAAATAAGTGCCATTTCCTCATCATTATCAAACTCATCCTTTATAACAATGTAAAAAATTTCATCTTCTTCTTCATCATCAGAATCATTAAAATCTTTAGCCATGAAACATGTTTTCTTACCTTTGTCCTTGAATGATTTGAAGTCTTTCTTGCCATTGCACTTGTGACCTTTCTTCTCATCTTTGTTCTACTTATTTGGGCACCTAGTAGCAATATGTCCAATTTCTTCACAAGAAAAATAGATTAGAGGAACCTTACCTTTGTATTTTCCTTTGCCTTTTGAATATTTTCTTGCTAGTAGAGCTTCTTCCACCTTAAGATCACTATCTAAACTCTGATCTAATTCTTCATCACTATCAGACTAAGAATCCTTTATCTTCTTACCTTTCTCCTTTTGTGAAATCTTGGCTTCAAATGTTGATTCAATGTTCTTGGCAGCTAGAACATAATTATCATAGTTATGTAGCTCAAATGCAATCAATCTTCCAACTATGGCCTCTAAATTTATCTTATGATTTGCTTCACATCTTCTTTCTTGAATTGCAAAAACTTTGATTGCATAAATAAGAAGTAGTGTCCTAAGAACTTTACTCATAACTATTTCCTCCTTGATATCTCCTCTAGATGCTTTCATTGCACTAACACATGCTTTAACTCTTTCAACATATTTTGTAATTTTTTCATCTTCTCTCATCCTCATTTGATCAAATTGACCTCTCAAACTTTCTAATTTGGCTCTTCTCACATTAGCATCACCTCCATAGATCTCTTTCAGCTTGTTCCACATTTCAAAGGTAGTTTTGAAATCCTTGATATCATCAAATTCTTCATAACTTAGGGTAGATGCAATATATATCATCTTGTTGTTGTGGGTCTTCTTTGTAGCAATATCATTGACAGATAATGTGCCAGAAGGTTCTGCATATTTTTCGTCAACGTACTTCAGCCCTGTATCACCAATAGAAGCTAGATGAAGTCTCATCAATCCCTGCCATGCTGAGAAGTTGTCCCTATTAATTCTTGAAATTTCCCTCTTGTAAGACATATTGATCTTTAGCTTAGATCCTTGAAATCTTTCCTGCAAGTGCAAAAAGCTCTGATACTTATTGTTGGAATTATAGATAGAGTAACTGAGAGGGGGGTGAATCAGTTACCACAAAAAAAACCCACAAATCCCTTAGATGTCAACAAGTTACTTACTGCTATCACTCGGTAAACATTCACAAAAATGTTGTAACTTGGTAGATTAACTTGTTACTAATCTTTAAGCATTTAGAATCATTAACATGCACACAAAAGCAAATAACATGAACACAAGAGACACCAGATTTAATGTGGAAACCCAATATGAGAAAAACCACCAAGTAACTAGCTACCAATTTTCACTCTTCTAAAGTGAGCCCTATTAAGAGCCAACCCTATTGAAGGTTACAAAACACATTGTTAGGTGTGACCCTTTTAGAGGATTTAATCACCATGTTAAGAGTGGCCTTGCCAGAGGTCTTTAGAACAATTCAATGAAACTGTCACCTTATCAAAGGATTTACAAAATGGCTACTAAGCCAACTCTATTAAGAGATTTTGGAAACACTGCTACAATGGTTAGAAAGTAAGAATGAATTGACCTGAATAAGATGCAACTGAATTTGCTGATTACAAATCTCTATTCTGCACCATTAGATCCTCCTTGATCAAATATAGCTTTGCTACTCCTTAGTGATCTCTAATCATCCTTCAAAGTTTTCTCTCTCAATAATTAGTCCTCCTTCACATTCATATCACATCAAATCCATCATCATCACACTTAGAATTCATAACTTGACCTCTTATATATACCATTTAGATTATCAAATCGGTTCATTCAAAAGTTACATATACCAATAAAGCATACATTAGTCAGATACAAATATTATATTAAACAAATAAACTTTATTTCCCAAAAAAATGAAATTCTTCATTGGCCGACCCAACTCAGTAAACGCTACTCCAAAAATAATTTCTTGAGTTAACCATCTCAACTTGGTTAACACTGCAAATTTTGCGAAATCCTTTTGCTACCTAGTGAACTCAATATGAACTGAATTTCCTTCACTAACCATGAGAGCTCAATAAGAATTATTCTTTTCCATATTTTCTTTTGATGACCAAGTAAACTTGATAACAACCAAATTTCCTTTGCTAACCTTGAAATCTCGGTAATAACTATCTGCATAAGGTAAAGTCTAAGAACACTCAGTAGAAATTGTAAACCTTCTTTGCTAACCTTCTGAGCTTAGTGGACTCTGCCTTGTGCCTTGCTAATCAACTGAGCTTGGTAGACTCTGGCTGATAATTGATATGAGATTTATTTAACATCAAATACAACACATAATTGAACAATTGTATCCAACATCTATCTCATCCTAATGATGGATCATAGAGTGTGATACAAAATGTTGATGCTACAAAAACATACACAATCAAATCCAAAAACAAAATTACATTACAAATGGATTGTGAAGATCTGATATTATTAAATGTGGAGCCAAATCAAAGTCAAAGGTTGATCTTTCCCCACTTTATTCAACTCATTTTTCCCCCAAATTTTACTACGAGGGTTTTGAGGTAGCACCCCATCCTCTAGGGGTCAAGGGGAAATTCTCCTTGCAGCTTCCAAAAGGAACTCCCTAGTTAGTTACAAGGGGTAGAACCCCTTGTGGGGTCTTAGAGTCAGTATCCTTAGGTGTGTTTCATGTCATGATACAAGGCAAGGTTGGTGGCCAATGCCCTAGAAGCCAAAAATGATTTTACTATTGTAAAAGATGTTGGGAGTTATATTTTTCTATTTATTGGCTTATTCTGACCCTAATTTTTTGAGTGACAAAAAGACTATATAAAATGGCTTATGATTAGGGATTTTATAATCTATGATAAAATTGTAGCTTCTTGCAGTGGTATTGAGCTATATGGAATTACAAATTGTAATTAGGTTGTAATCACTAGATAATAAGAATATTGGACTCATTATTTTGTGGACATAGCCCAAGGATTGGGTGAACCACATTAAATCTTTGTGTATTGTGTTCTCTATCATACAATTTGTTATTTTTCTAATATTTATTATATTTTCATGTAATTTTTATTTTTGTCTATTATATCCTATCAGAAATCACTGGAAAATAAGAATATTAGACTCATTTTTTGGTGGGTGTAGCCCATGGATTGGGTGAGCAAAGTTAAATCTTTTTTCTTGTTTTTTCGACTATGTACTTTATTCCTTTTTGATATTAATTATATTAACATATAATTTCTATTCCCATCTTCTTAATCCTAAAAAATGGATGACAATGTAACATTCTCTATGTGAAAGCTAGAGGATATTTAATTTATTGTGATTGACTAAAGATTTGTAATGTCTTGCCTTCTATTTTCAAAAATTTATATACTCATTGTGCTTGATGAGAATATCCTAAGAGGGTCCCAAGTGGCTCCCCTACCCAATTTTTCTTTCCATTTTTCCAATGGAGCATAAGGAAATATTACTAAAGTAAAATCTTTTTCCTGGTGGTTTGGTCTCCTCTTTGCCACCACTCAAGATAGATTATTTCTTTTAAAATGAAAACTCAATATCATTTATAGAGAAATTATTGGGGCTAAATTATTAAAGATGAAAGGCTCCATTTTTTTTTTATAGATTTAGTTGCATGGTCACTTGGGGGATTAGAAGTTATAGACTGTATGGTAGAAGAACACAATCTCTCCTCGATAAGTTCCTAGTTTTTCATCCTAATGTTAATCAAGTTAGAATATGAATAGATGTTGTGTGGAAACACCAAATGAAATTTCATTATTACAAATATGGCTAATAGCTTATTTATTTTTAGATTTATCACTCATGAATATCTAATTAGGATTCTACCTAGGTTGTAAACATGGATAATAAGAATATTGGACTCATTGTTTGGTGAGTGTAGCCCAAGGATTGGGGGAAACATGTTAAATATTTGTTTATTGTGTTCTTTTCTAGGAAATTTATTATTTTTATGATATTGGTTATATTTGCATGTAATTTTTATTTATGTCTATTTAATCCTAACAAGTGGTATCAAAGCAAGGTTGATTTTAGTTATCCTCTATGGGAAAGTCTCACAATTAAGTTGAATTCTCATGTTTGGGTGAGAGTGACAAAAAATGAGGGTAAGCTAAAGGTTGAGAATTTTAATGGGTAGAGCTTTCAGATATGAAAAATGAAAATGGACTGTCTTTATTAGAAAGATTTATGGTGATCATTGCAAGGAAAATCAAAGAAACTGACCACTATTGCATATGAGGACTCATATATTCTAGATATAAATGTACTTGGAAGTATTCATTTATGCTAGTACAATTGATGGTATTTAATATTATGAGAGCTAAGATGATAGAAGAAATGATGTAAACCATACCAAATCTATATGAAAAGCCCTCCACTTTAAACAATGTATTTCTCATGAAGAATTTATTTAAAATGAAGATGATAGAAGGCAGATCTTTTGCAGATCATTTAAATGATTTTAATATAGTTTCCATTTAGTTATCTTCTATACATATTAATTTTGATGAAGAAATAAAGGCTCTCTTGATTTTATGTTGTTTTCTAGAAATTTGGAATGGCTTGTTAACAGTTGTGAGTAATTTTTTTTTATGGATCCAATATCTAAAAATTTGATGAAGTGATTGGTTTTATTCTAAATGAGGAAACTCATAAGAAAATCTCAAGTGGATCTACATTTGGAAGTGTTTTTGGTTTTGTTTATTTGGGGGATAATAAACCCTATCATATTTTTTGAAAGGGAAAAGCTTAGATTAAGTTGCAAAATGGGTATCATTGACTACTACAAGAGGTAAGTCATGTTTCAAAGCTAAGTACGAAGGCATATTTAATTTCATTATCAAAACTAGGTGAAAATGGTTTCATAGTTACTTTTAAAGAATTTTTTTTGAAGGTTTCAAAAGGTTCCTTAAGAGTAGAAAAAGGTGTGAAAGTAGGCACCTTTATCTTTGTACAAATCATATTGTTCCTTGTACTTCAATTGTTTTGGAAAAAAAAAAGAATATTTAGGAACAATTATTCTATATTCTAAAACAACACTATGGCACAATAGACTTGGGCACATGAGTGAGAAAGGTATGAAATTACTTCACTCAAATAAAGTTTAACTAGGTCTAAAATGTGTGTATGGAAAATAAAAGAGAATTAGTTATGTTAAAAGTGGGAAGGAAACAAAAATAGAAAAAAAAGAGCTTGTGTATAAATATGTATGAGAACTAGAAGGAAATGAAAATTGAGAAATTAGAGCTTGAGCATACAGATGTATAGGAAGAAAATTAGAAATCTTCCCTTGGTGGACCTTAGTATTATGTTAAATTTATTGGTGATGCAACTAAAAAAAGTATGGTTTTATTTCCTTGGACAAAAATCTGAATTTTTTCAAACATTTTGGAAATGGAAATGCTTGGTTGATAATTAGACTAGTAAATATTAAAATATCTCTTATTTGATAATGGGAGTAAATATTTCAACAATAAATTTGAATATTATTGTTCCACTAATAGTATCCACAGGTAGAAAACCATTCCAAGGACTCCACAAGAAAATGGAGTGGTTGAATACATGAACATGACAATAATGGAGCATATAAGAAGCATGCCATTTCATGTTGGGGTACCCTTAAACATTTGGGTTGATGGTGTCAATACTTTTGTATGTTTGATCTATAGAGGTCCCTATACTCCTTTGGATTGTGGTATTCTAAAGAAAACATGGGATGGTAAGAAGGTGGGTTATTTTTTCTCAAAACCTTTGGTTGTGAATCTTTTGCACATATAGATTCTAAAAATAGAACCAAGCTGGAAGCTAAGTCAAAGAAATGTGTATTTTTGTATATGGCATTAATGAATATAGTTATAACATTTGGGATTTTAAAAATCATAAAATTGTAAGAAGCAAGGATGTCATATTTAATAAGAAACTATTGTACAAATGTCTATTTTAGAAGAAAGAAATTGATTATATAGTGCTAACTATTAGAGAAGGAAAAACCTTTGTCTCCAACTTATGTGCATGCATTCACCTCACACAACCATGTCATCCTACTAGAGGGTATTTGTTTTTTGGTATTTTCAAGGACTCAATAACATATATGTTCAAAGGTTACCCTTGAGGTAGGGGCCACTATTATATACCACCTTCTAGCATCCAGGTGCATGCCTATGGTGAGGATCTATAGGAGAGATTCTTACCCTTTCTTTCACAAAGATTATGCCCCTTTCGGAGGTGAACTAGGTAGATAATATCGACAAAGTTTTTAATAGGCTTTCATTCACATTAACCCTTGGTGGCCTCACAAGTGAGGTTAAGGCCTCTCAACCAAACTGACATCAAGAAGTGAAAACACTTGGCAAAGAAAGACTAGGAGTAGCACCACTCAGTACAACAATAAAGCCTCCTCAAGGTATGTGATATCCATAATCAAGAGGAGGGAATTAACATGGCTTTGGAGTCTCTCTCTACAATTATTCTTTATTATATTGAGTCAGAATCATCGATGAAAGGTTTGTACTCACTTAAGTCATTTGTAGAGGTTGGATCACTCTAGTAGACTCACTAAAGGTGACTCAAACTTGGTTTGGATTCAAGGGTCTAATTTTTTTGATTTTCCTAAAAGTGAAAAGAGCGTACTCCTCTACCTCTTCACCTTACCCAAATAGGAAAAATAGATTCATCAATGAGCTAGCTTATCAATCCTAACACATCTAGAAGCTGCTAGGTTTTTTATTTTCGCAAAGGGAAAAGAGCAGACTCCCCTCACTAAAATACTTATTAAGAGAATGATACCTTCCTTTCCTTCAAAGGGTACCATAGTTCAAAGGGGTTTGGATTTTTAATTTACTCTTAGGCATCACTTCCACATAATAAAGAGCATAATCCCCTATCCCTTCATCTCAAGCCCTAGAGAAGTCCACAAGACCTATTTAAACTATGTAAAGAAAACATGAAAAAAAAAAAAAAAAAAAAAAATTGTGGGTTTGAAATTATCTTCAACAAGATATCTCCAAAGATCACCCAAAAATCAAACCATTAGCAAGTTTGTATGTTTTTCAAAGGTGTCTTTGACATGCCTCATGTAGACAATAGTTATGTTGTTTCATAAAGTCTAATAAATCATAGAGAAATAGAGGTTAGTGTCTCAATCATTAAGAAACATGAAATCATCAAATTTTTAAGTGAGAATCAAGAACTTCAAGCCTTCTAATGATAGATCTCGCATGAGGTTTTACTATTTCTAGGTGAGTAAAAAACCTCTTGTGCTAGATAGAACTTAGAGTTGTACAAGAGAGTGAAACTCCCACGCAAGCCTCTATTTTATCACACAATATTTTGTAATTATATGCATAAATAAATATTTTCCCACATGAGATTAGGCCATAAACTATGTGAGGGAAGAAATTTCTAGGCAAGTTGATAGTGAAATGTATAGAAATAAAATGTAGAAAGATGGAAATATGAAGAAATCAAGCTAGAAAATCATTTTTTATGTCCCACGATGGTGCCAGAAATGTATGTACTAAACATAACTCTCTAATTGAACCACACACTTCAACATGATCATTATTTTTTTTAATAAACCTAAGATTGTTCATCCTAGATGTCTGCACAAGTGATCTATTGTCTTCTATCCAAACAAGGTTTTACTGTGCACTCTCATAATCAAGAGTTCAGTAACTAGACCAACTATAATGAAGGGTTTCAATCTAGATGAATGCAAGACTGAGTTATAATGTAAATGCAATTAAGCTATATTTTTACATTTTCTATAGAAATAAAAAAAAATTAATCTATATGAATATGTGTTAGAGTTTTAGGTGACTCTACAACACCCCTAGGATTAGATGAAAGACCAAAATAACTTCCACAAGAGAATGGCAAGACAATTGCATGAAGATAAAAGAATGTTATTATTCCTAATGGACTTGATTGACATCCAATGGATTTATTTAAAATGTACATAATAGGCCTCCTAATATAGGAGATCCAATAAAAGACAATGATAAGAAGAAGATAAGCTATCACCCACAAAGGTGGAATCACATGTCCACCAAAGGTGGATCATCCTTCATTATGCGATGAAGTATGTGCAATGATGAGGATGATAATGTGATATGTGCAGTAAAGGTGGAATGAGATAACAACTATGACTACCTAGAGTGGAATTCTCCTACACCATGTGTTTAATTGAGGTGCAAACTCCTAAGTGTCTCAATCACAAACTACTATGCAATGCATTATCCTAAGTAAGCTTAAGTAAGTGTAATAAGTGAATATTTAATTACACCAACACCCTCCTTAAGTGCAATTTAGGGTAATGTAGTTAAAATCACAATGCAAGATGGGTCCTAGCTACTAGGCCATTTTAGGTACTTGTGTACAATATGCAATGCAATTCATGAAATGAAATCTCTCATAAAGTGGAGAAAGAGAGAAAACCTCATGGAAAAAACTCTCCTCCAAAAATAGATATGAAAACAAGATGCATGGACAGATGGAGTACTCAAGAACCCCTAAAAATTGCATACATCATTTATATAGAAATAATAATCCCCCCATAGGAAGGAAATAAGGAGAAATGACATCCCCCCATAATGAAGAAGCTCCAATGTAGATGAAGAGTACCTACAATCAAAATATAATGCAACACCTATAAGAAACATTTCTCCCCTTAGGAAGAGATAAATACATCAAATGATGAAGAAGCCACTCCATGTAAAAAGTGAGGAAGGGGGAATAAGGTCTCCATGTATGCACCTTTAAAGACTAAATAGGTGTCTCCAAGGTAAAGATTCTATCCCACCATCAAGATGACCTATGAAATGTGAAAAAATAAGAGAACATGAAGAGTTGGAAAATCCAATCTCCAAAGAAGGTGAAGAAGTATCTTGAAGAGAAACCTCCTCAGATGTATTAACTAAATCTGTATTATGAGACTTGCCTAAAAGAGCATTTAGGAATTCATCCCACACTGCAAGATATGAAGCATAACGATCATCCTACTGAATAGTAGAACTCATATTTGAAGAAGAAGGAGGTGGGGGAGTAGGAATTTCAACACTTGTCTCAAGAATAAAATGATTCAAGTGTCCAATGTTCTCCTCACATGAATTATTCACTCTTGATAAAGGGTTAAGTACATCATGAATATCATCATCATTATCAAAAAAATATGCAAAAGAATACAAGTATGATGTATGATCAACAACTCCCATAGCTCTGACATCTCTAGTCTCCATGTCTCTAATATAGACATAATTAGGAGTGAACTCAACAATTTTACCTTGTGCCCCATGAGTATTTGGATAAATGGAAAGGAGATTAATGGTCAAGGATGGTACACAAAGAACATCATTAAATGTACCCTCTCCCATTGGAATAGAACCTTTCCCACAAACCTTCATTTATGTATTATTACCCATCAATATATGTGGAGAAGTACAAGGCTCAATAGAAGAAAACATACCCATAGAAGATGCCATATGATTTGATACACCTAAATCAAGAAGCAATTTTCCTTGCTTAGGATATGTGGAAGCAATGAGCGCTTGTCCTTTGCCTCTAGATGATGATGTAGATGTAGCAGCTACTTGATATTGAGAAGAAGGAGAAGACACTAATGAGGGCAATTGGATATTGTTCTTTTGATGAATGCGAGTGAGCTCATTAATCTTCTTATGGAAACATTTATGCTCATCATGTCCCAACATTTTTGCAATAAGCACATTTATCTCTCTTTCTTCTAGATGTTTCCTCTCTTGAAGAGAACTTGGATTCAATATTATGTTGTGAAGGAGAGTTATCACCTTTGTCATATTTCTTAGGATTCTTGCGTTGTTTTTTTTCCTTTCCTTTAGGAGCCTTTGGAGAGGAGTCATTTGCATCCAATGCTTCATACTTGGAAGGCTTCAATTGACCCATGTGTGATAACTTTGTTTGTTCCATTGTGATTTGAGCTACAAATTCATCAAGAGAAGCCATTTTTTATGGACTACCAAGAGCATCCATAGTAGCATAGAATGTGGAAACAAAGATTGTATATTCTAGACCTAGCTTGGAAAGAATAGATAATATCAATTGCTCATCGTCTTTAGTAATACCACAATTAGAAAGCTCCAATCAAATGGAATTGAACTTAGATAAAAAGTCTTGAATATTTTCAAAATCACACAGATGTCGAACTATAAGATCATTCTCCAATTTGAATTTTCTTATTCTACCAAGTTTACCAAAGATTCTTTCCAATGTAGTCCAGGCATCATGAGGATGTGTGTAGGATACAATATGATATAAAAAATCATGAGAGATGGTAGATCTAAGAGACCCAAGTGCTTTATCCCTTTGATCAAACCATTTTCTCCTTTCTGCAACACCTGTAGTTGGTTGTAGATCTTATCCAAGAATCATCTAAGCAATCCAATATTCGTAAACTAATTAGACACTTTTTTTCCATTCATGATAGTTATAGGGAGTGGGTAATGGAACTTTTGAAAAATCCATAATGAATCAAATAATGACTAAAATCAACTGATAACTCCTTTAAATTATTGATTCAATTAAGAAAATTAAAATCCAAGTATTCACCAAGTGCAAATATAACCAAAAAATACCTATTTATAAAAGTGATATGTCTACTCCAAATCACTAAAATCTGATTATAGATCTAGAAAGAAGAGGAAAAATCATGTACTTTCAAAAAAAATTGCACCTAAAAATATTATCAGATGTGACCAAACAAAGCCTTGAAAGTTGCAAAAAATGGGATTTGTGATTTTCAAAATAATTTAGAGACAAAGATCCAAAATCACCTACAACATTATGTAGATCGTGAAATTCTACCCCAAAAAAAAAAAAAAAAATGCTCAAAAAAAGGATTCTGTATAAGGGAGATATCACTATTTGAAAATCACCTCTGAAATTATTTTTATTGAATCATCATTGTTGCACCTTCAAAAATCACATGGATGTAGATTTTGCCTCAGATGTTTGATTTGGATGAAATAGAATTTGATTTAGGGTTTTTTAGACCTCCTTTATATGATGACAACCCCTGATTTGCACCAACAAGCTCCAATTTTTTCTTGCAATAGGTCACAAAATACGTCACCTGAAATCTCCTCCAAATTGTGATGTCCAAATTTCCAATACTAGACCAACAATAAGTCAAACCAAGATTGCACTTCTTGAGAAGAGGTCTTCATGAGAGCTCTAATACCATGTTAGAGTTTTAGGTAACTCTACAATACTCCTAGGATCAGATGAAAGACCAAGATAACTTCCACAAGAGAATGGCAAGATAATTACATGAAGATGAAAGAATACAATTATTGCTAATGGACTTTATTGACATCCAATGGATTTATTTAAAATGAACATAATAGGCCTCCTTATATAGGAGAGGTGATAAGAGACAATGATAAGGTGAAGATATCACCCAGACAAGGTGGAATCACATGTCCACCAAAGGTGGATCATCCTCCATTATGCAATGAAGTATGTGGAATGACGAGGATGATAATGTGATATGTGCACTAAAGATGGAATGATATAACAACTATGAACACTTAGAGTATATTTCTCCTACACCATGTGTTTAATTGAGGTGCAAACTCCCAAGTATCTCAATCACAAACTACTATGCAATGTATTATCTTAAGTAAGATTAAGTGTAATTGGTGAATATTTAATTACACCAACAATATGCAAATTTAATCTTTTAAAAATAAGAACAAACTAGACTAAATGAATTCATATTAATCTAGAATAAACCAATGAAATAAGTAAATGTGAGAAATCTTCAAATGCACAAGTGGTGAGATCTCAAATCGATAGAGTTTCAATACTCATCAATTGCATCCTCCCAAAATCAGAGGCAAAATGTCTCTATTATAGATACTAGAACTAATTGATAGTTGAGATTGAAGTAGATGAGTAGTTCAAATTAAAGGGGAGTTCAATTTATCTGTAGAGTTTCCATTATTGAACAGGTTAATTGATTTCTTTTGGAGAAGATAAGGAGTTAACTGATTTGTTTCTTTTCTTATTCAAAGTTAACTCATAATTTTTTATTTAGAATGGAAGACAATATTTGAAGATTATTTTTTATTTAATTAATTAAATGTGACCTCATAACAAAATATTCTAATTATTTGAATAACTAAATTCAAAAATTAGGATAAGGGCATTTAATTAAATCGAATATATTTAATTCCTTGTGTCATGTGTTTTAGCCAAAGGGGGTAAATTTATTTAATTAAATTACTAGGAATTACAATTAAATAATTTAATTAGAGGGTTTATTTTTCCAAATTGAATTGATGTTTAGGAATTAAATATGGTATGTGATTATATCAATTTTAGGATTTCTTTGTAATTTGATACTAAGATCAAGTAGAGACAGTTGATCATAAATGCATAGAAAAATAGGACATTGTTGATCAAGAAATTGATGTTGGAGACTAATGTACCAAAAGTAGTCCAAAATGACAAGGTGCTAATTTTGGGGTATTACATTCACCCTTCTTTAAATTAATTTGTGAGGAGTGAATTAATTCAAAGAATAGTTTAAAGCTTGAAGCATAGAACAAGAACTAGAATTGGCTTCAAGATTAATGATATAAAGACCAATTGATAAGATTTTTAGGGTTATCTCTAGAAAGAAGCTTAACCCTCTAGAGTCTAGATAGAACGCCTAGATACCAGTCCAAGAGAACAAAGATTTTCATGATTCATATGATCATCCCTAGAAAGAGGCTCAATCCTTGGGATTCTAGGTTAGAATGTCAAGATACCTATCCATTAAAAGATGGCAATATTAATCACAATTCATAGGATTGTTCCTCGAATGAGGCTTAATCCTCAAGAGTCTAGACACAACATCTAGATACATTTCTATTGAAAGGTGACACAAAGAAAGTTTAGGATTATCTCCAAAATCAAGATTAATCATCTAGAGTCTAGATAGAACACCTAGATACTAGTCCACAAGAGAGATTATGAAACCTATCATGATTCATAGGATCAACCCCAAAATGAGGCTTAATCCTTAGGACTCTAGGTAGAACAACTAGATACCTAATCGTTGAGCTATGATATAGACTGACATGAGTTTTATCAATTGATTGATAGATGATATATATAACATATGATGCTAGATAGTATGAACAAATATGCCCCTAATGATGATTACAATTATTTTAGATCAAATTGAAGCAAGATTTGATTGATGCAATGATGTACTCAGTAGAATTGTCAAAAAAAGTTAGATCATAAAGTCATAAAAGTTGTGAAATCTACCTCATCTTTTCCATCAAAGTCCCAACAACAACTTATTAATCACACCATCCTCTTTAGAAAATATTTGGTAGTGGAGGATAAAAATTGGAAGACTATTCATAATTATTTTTCTACTTATGATAAACATATTAACTATAATAAGAGCAAAATATGAATCTTCAATGCAAATTATACTCTCAAGAAAGAAAGAGGCATGGATACTCTAAAGTATCAATATATTATCTACTCATATTAATACTTGCATCTTATTTTGATTTATAAATTGCTTGATGAATCATATTGAAATAAAAATATAGAATGGGTCTAAAAATAATTAAAAAGATGGAATGGAAAAATACAAGCCAAGATAGGAACACTTAACTTATAAAATATTTCTTTCAAATTATCCACGTGTACTATCTCTCTTTGTTTCAAGTTCCATATTTTTTTGTAAACAAGATATAATATTTCCAAATAAAATTTATTTGGATAGGGAATTAGGAAAAATTTATAATATCTTTAGTAAGTTCAGAGAAATTTTTTTCTCCTAAATATAAAGAAGGATTGGTAACTAAGGAAGCTTAAATGGTTTAACAAGACTCTTCTTTCCAAGGTAAGGTGGTAGTCTCTAAAGAGTTCTAAGCATTGGGTCAAAATTCTAAGGGACAAGTATGTCAATGGTGAAAAAAAAAGCCCTCATCCATGCTATTAATCTTCCTTGTAGGTACACTATTCAGAATAATATTCTAAAAATTAGAGAAGGTTTTAGAAATGATATAAGAAAGATAGTTGGGAATTAAAAGGACACTTCAATTTGGGAGGACTTTTGGATGAGGATATCCATCATGGCACTGTTGTTTTAGTTAATGGTCTCAAGAATATTCTTATCAAAAATTCAGGAAAGAAAGACTTAAGTTGGAAAAACCTCAAATGATAATTTCTTATCAATATAACACTCAACATTAATTTTCTTTCTACTAATAAGAAACATCAAATAAATAAATAATTATTTAGGAGACTAGTCTATTTTCATCAAGGAAGAAAATATGAGTGGATTTGAAGGGATAATTCCTTGAGTGACGTATTTATTAGGTCAATATATTTTATTCTCAAAATCACTCTCATGAGAAATCAAAGAATAAATTAGAGGATGAATAAATTAAAAGAATAACTCCTAAAATTATACTTTTTTGTTGATTTCCACACACCAAAATATCTTAATGATTAATAAATTAGATTAACAATGCTTACAATGCATACAACTAATAGATATCAACTCTTCTGTCAAGATAGTGAGAGTATTGATCACATATTCTTTCATTACCCCCTTTTACATGAGGTTTGGTATTTAATTAGGTCCTTAGTCTTTGTGGAGTGATTTTTAGATCCAATGTCATTATAATCATATTTTTATCAAGAAGATATTGAATAAAATTCTTCCAATGACATTGAGAAGCATTTGCAATACCACAATAATAGAATATTTAAAGAATAATCAAGAAGAAAAATAGAGAATCTAATCATTATAAAAAATAAATCAAAATACAATATTAATGTTTCCTCATTCTATTTCTCTAAGGATCTACCTAATTTGTAGGAAATATGCATAAAAAAACTTTAGGTTATCCAACAAGATCCAAATCGGATCAACTACATAAATTAAAAATACCAAGAAAAACATATTTTGAGATTTTAAGGGACAAGTGAAATGTAATTTTGATGTGTGTGTTCTAAAGGAAACCTAGGTATTATAGTTGTAGGCATTATTTGAAGATATCACATAGGGTACTTGATTGAGTGTACAATAGAAAGTTTAGAAAAAAAACCAATAATCTGACAAAGGCTATTGACTACTTGGAAAGAAGTTAAATTAAATTAAGCTTTGAGAGTTAATTAAAAAAAAGTGGAAGGAAACTCTCAACTACTAAGAGATATTTTAAAAGGATAAAGGATAATTAGAGGACCTTGGAAAATAAGGACCTTGACAAAAGATATCATAAAATAATGAAGGTATTCCTTCAAACCTAATTCTAACATACTTGAAGAGAAGGAAATGTGGTTCTTTATTATATATAAAATGAAGGTATTCAAATTGAAAGCTTGCGTCATTCAAATGGTACAAATGTCTAGTTAAAATTTTAAAATATCATCTTAAATGAAATTAATCTTTACTAAAAAGTGCAACATAATATTTGAGCCAAGGTGACAATAAGATATGGCATTTAAATGAGGTGGCATTCCATAAGTAATGCATTAAGAAAGGAAATGAGATGTCATTATCAATGAGTAAGTTGATTCATCCTTTACTTATATTTTAAAAGATGAATCCATTATCCATTAAGGAAAAAACCTTTAAAGAGAAAACATGGTGTTATTAGAAATTCTTTAGAATAACTTAGAGAGGGGGACGGGGGGGGGGGGGGGGGGGTGTGGTGTAGTGGGTTGGTGAATCAATTATTCAAGGTCCAACTACCCTATTAAAACTTTCTCACTAAGTGTAGTGAGCCCATTCAACTATTCATTCATCCAAGCATTAACTTTTCTAATCAGCAAGTTACTATAAATCAACACCCAAGCATAACACATAAGAAATCAACACATACCATAGTGATTTCTATGGAAACCCAATTTGGGAAAAACCACCAGTAACATGCTACTCAATTCTCACTCTTCTAAAGTGATGCCCTGTGAAATGCATGCCCTGTTAAAGGCTTACAACACGCTGTTAAATATGACATTGTTAGAGGATTTATCCACCCTATTAGAAGTGGGCCTTGTTAGAGGACTTTAGAACATTCACTTGGAATGTCACCCTATTAAAGGATTTACGAATGGCTATTAGGCCAACCTAAGTCCATAGGATTTTCCTTCTGTCCTAAATGATACAATTGCTAGAGAGTAACAATTAGGCATTTTGAATTGATTATAGAATACAAATTAACTTTTAGATCTCATATCACTTCTCAACTCATACCATTTGCCTAGCTTTTAGTCTCTACAACTTTGATAGCTTGCCCTCCTTTCAAGCTTAGTCTCCTTGAGTCTCCATGCTCAATGTACCAGTGCAATCATCTCTTCATGACCACTTATAGAAGTAGAGCCTCTATGCTCTTCCTTCTCCTAGATGTCTTCTCCTTGACACCCTTCTAATCACTTTGCAATTTGGCTCCTTAGTAGTAGCAACATCAGTAGCCTGTGCTTCTTGGTTTGTGACTCCTTAAATAGAATTCTTGGAGTTCCTTTCTCACTTGATTCTTCCATTCCTTAATTTTAATTTGTATGGATTAGGTAGGATTCATTGTGTCTAACCAAAATTTTGTTTCCTCTAGAAACTTCTTGAATAATCCTTTTAAATTCACCCAAAAATAGTTTACGTAGAATTCTATGCCACCAGCTCATCATCCTTATCCTACATCTGGTTCACAAAATTCAAGGTAACCACTTTTTCAGCTCAGATTTGGAAAACCTTTGTTATTTAAAATAATGAAATAGCTTGGCTCTATTGAAATACTAGTGCTCAACACATACTATGTTACTCGACATCAACTGAGTTATTTCTGATGCTCGGCACCTGAAGATCACTCAGCACCAACTAAGATTTTC
Source organism: Cupressus sempervirens (assembly GCA_028749045.1). NCBI lineage: Eukaryota > Viridiplantae > Streptophyta > Pinopsida > Cupressales > Cupressaceae > Cupressus > Cupressus sempervirens. The sequence continues at coordinate 310,041,018 of CM053785.1, forward strand.
TAATGCTTGGCACCTGAACTTCACTCAGCACTTGAAGTTCACTTAGCACACACTAGAATTTCTTGTTACTCAGCTCCAACTGAGAATTTTCTCAGCTTCAACTAACTTTCTTGGCACCCACTAATGAACTTAGTTTAAGCATTGCAATTAACCTTGTTACAACTTATTCCTCCAATGTTTCTAAGTGTGACCAACCTCTGTATCTTTGAATATGTTATTAGTACATCATTTAACCATTGTCTTAAATTATCCTTGTACTTCATTACAACATTATAACTCAACCTTTCCCTTAGGTGTTCTTGTTACATCTTGTTGATCAAATCCTCTTCATCAATCAACTAAGTAATAGTACTTGGATCTTATAAGAAAATGTCATTCCTACAAATAACAAGCTTGACATCAATAAAAAAATAATGATTGGAAACATTCTATTAACAAAAATCTCCCTCTTTGATCTTCAACAATGAGATTTCCAATCAGATTTCCAACAATCTCCCTCTTTGGCATTAATGGCAAACCAAACTAATCAACCATTAGACTAAACTATTCAACCACAAGCTAACTAGGTTAGAATAGTAAGTCAAATGCCAAAAAGTAATTATGTTACCATTAGTTCTCACATCTCCCTCTTAGCTACTATATCCTTTCTTTTGTTTTCTCTTTCTATCTACTTATCTTCATTTGATCAGATTTTGCATTTTCTTGAAATTTCTCCCTCATACATGCTATTAACATTTCTCCCTCATACATGTTGTTGATCAGTTTCTCACAACTTCTCCCTGTTTGACAAAAATTCCAAAGACATATTAGCATCTTAATATGCAAGTGCAATTTTTGTAGGTTCATTCAATTTCTCCTTCTATCACCTTGCTTGTGACTAATTTGGAACTTCAGCACTTTGATTACTTTAGGCATGAATCCTAAAGTAAACATCCTCTGCATTAATGTGTAAAATCTTCAACAATTAGCTCATTTGATGTAGGGCAGTCTTACTTTTGCTTCAAGTAGCCTTGGCTAGGGGTATCACCCCTAACTTACCTCTAAGATGCCCAAAAGCATCTTTAGGTAGTGCTTTTTTGAAGATGTTAGCAATCCATTCCTTTGAGCTTACATATTCCATCTTCACTTGTTTATCTTCAACCAATTCTCTTACATAGTGATACTTGATTGGAAAGTGCTTAGTTTTAGCATGCATTACAAGATTATTTGATATGTTGATAGCACTTGTATTATCACAATAGAGTATCAAAAGCTCATTTACTTCTTCCTTCATACCTTGTAGAAAATGTTTGATCCATACAATATTGGTGCAATTATGGTAGTTGCAACATATTCAACTTTAGCAGTGGACTATGAGGTACAACTTTGCTTTTTTCTAGTCCATGTAATCAATCTTTTTCCCAAGAAAAGTACTTCTCCACTAGTGCTCTTTCTGTCATCAATGTTACCTCCCCAATTTACATTAGTATAGGCTCTTAGCTCAAACTTTTTCACTTCTCTTGTAGTATAGACCAACGTCATCAATTCCTTTTAGATACCTCGGTATTCTCTTCACTGCCATTAAATGATTTTCTCTTGGATTTTTAGAGGCACTATTCAAATAGCTAATGCAATGATGGGACACAACCCAAGAACAGAATGGACACAACAGAAAAGGGAAATTATATTAACTGAGTAAATAAGCTAGTACAAATAGTACAGAGAAAAATTAATTTCAAAACATGCCCTAAGGGCTTACAATAGAATAAATCTGGAGAATATTTCTCCTTTTAGCACCTCCTCTCAAACTCCACTCCGAACTGCCTTTTACAATGCCAGAAATCTCCTTAAATAGACCCCGGAGGGTTAAGGACTAGGAGTACATTCTAGAAAGTGCTAGTAGGCATCCACCGATGAAATAGAAGGTTCCAGAAGCTGCGTTAGAAGTCGATGCAAATCTAGAAGAATCTAGAAATGATAACTGAACTTTTGGGAGGCATAACTTTTGAACCATAGCTCCAATTGACGAACCGTTTACATTTTTGGAAAGCTCTCGAAGTGCTCTATAGCCCTATGGAAAAGCTTTTCTTGTCTCCCATTTTTTGACTCTTTTCGAGGTCATTTAATGCCCCAAACCTGACTTTGAAGCATTCTTAGGAGGTCTCCAAAACCCAAAAAAGTACAATAACTTTCAAACTGTGGTTCCTATTGACCTGATTCTTTTTCTGGAATGCTCTAAATCATGATTATGTTCATCTATCCAATTCACACCTTCTAGTTTACTGAAATGATGGCCCAAATACATGCTCCTATTTTTTTAGGATTTTCAAACGCACTGATAGTTGAACTATGAGAGTTGGAACCTTTATTTGAGCCAAATGGGTATCCAAAAATGTAAAGACATGAAATAGAAACTAAGTCTAAGTACATTTTTTTTGGGTGACACAGGATTGCCCTTATACCTCTGGATGCTCCTGCATCATGCAATGTCTAGTCTACTATGTACAACATATTTCAACTTTTTAATCATTAATCTATACAATGTCTGATTCACTTCAGTAGACTCATCATTCTTGGATAAATTATGTCTTGTTGCCATGGGTGTGTTGACTAGTTTTAAATCTTCTAATCCAAAATTTTTGAGTATATCCTTGGTGTATTTGGAATGGGTTAGAAATATTCCATGCTTCAATTGATGTACTTGTAATCCAACAAAGAATTTTATTTCTCCAAACATTGACATCTCAAAATCATGCTTCATTTGATTAGCAAAATCTTTGCATAGGACATCTTTTCCTTCAAATATTATGTCATTAACAAAGAATTATGATATCAAAATGTCTTTACCTTTTCCAACTTTGATATACAAGTTTTTTTTGTCATCTATTCTCTCAAATCCTATTTTCACAAGATATTTGTGCAATCTCTCATACCATGCTCTAGGTGCTTGCTTCAAGCCATAGAGTGCCTTGTGCAATTTGCAGACCATATCCTTGTTCTTGTCATTAACAAATCCCTTAGCTTTTTCTATGTAGACTTCCTCTTCTAGTATACCATTCAAAAAATTAGACTTGACATCTATTTGGTAGACTTTGAAACCTTTGTATGCAGCATATGCAAGCAGTATTCTTACTCCTTCCATTCTTGCAACAGGGGAAAATGTTTCCCCATAATCCAGTCCTTCTTGTGCATAGCCTTTGTAAACTAATCTGATTTTATTTCTTTTCATCTCACCATTCTCATCAAGTTTATTTCTAAACACCCATTTGGTACCAATTTCATTCTTATCAGCTGGTCTAGGAACTAGGGTCTAAGTTTTGTTCTTTTCAATCCGATCTATCTCCTCTTCCATAGCTTTATACCAGTCATCATCTTGTAGTGCATCCTTCACTATTTTGGGCTCAACCTTGCTTAGTAGACATGATTCATTCCTAAGCCTATTCCTTATCATTGGTCTGGTATCCTTGTCACCAATGATTTGATCAGTAGGGTGATGTCTTCTTATATATTTGGCTAGCCTAGGTTCTGTCCTTCTTTCCATGTTTGATCCTTTAGCTTTAGAGTCATTTTGTTTTTCTTCATCTGGTACTTCATCATTTCTCTCATGTGTGCTATTTTCATAATCACAATGTGCATTGTCTACATTATGTAGCTCAGCCTCTCAATGCAGCTTGACATTCACTGGCTATGACTCGACTGGCACTAAAATTTGTTGTTGACTCCCAACTTGATTTGCAACATTGTCTTTAATAGTCATTTCTTCATAGAAGTATAAAAAGGATTTATAATCCTCTAATTGCTTAGTTCCATCAACTTGAACTTTTTCATGGTCATCAAAATTTACATTTGTACTCTCCACAATCTTGTTAGTGTTAGTATTCAAACAGTTGTATGCCTTACTTCTAGTAGAGTATCCAAGGAATATGCCTTCATCACTCTTTGCATTAAACTTGTCATTTCTAGTATCTTTAAGAATATAGCATTTACAACCAAAGACTTTGAAATCTTTAACATTAGGTGAGTGATCATACCATAGTTCAAAAGGTGTTGCATTTGTACCTTTCTTGACTTGGACTCTATTCAATGTGTAGACTGCAGTGTTTATAGCTTCTCTCCAGTACTTTAGTGCAACATTTTTCTCCATCATCAAGGTTCTAGCATAGTCAATCACTAACCTATTTCTTCTTTCAGCAATACCATTTTGTGGTGGAGTTCTTGGTGCTGATGTTTTCTTTTTGATGCATTTGTCATTATAGAATTTCTCAAACTCTTTTGATGTAAACTCACTCTTCTGTCTGACCTTAACCACTTTAGACTCTTTCTTGTTTCCTTCTCAAATCTAGCCAAATACCACATAAACATTTGAATTGCATCATATTTTTTTCTTTAGAAACATAACAGTCATCATCCTAGAGTAGTCGTCTACAAATAGCATTATGTATTTGTCTCCTAGGTAGCTTTGCACTTCTATTGTATCACATAAGTCTATATGGACTAGCTCTAGTACTTCTTTGGAAGTGTATGTTTTTTTTTTTGAAACTAGACTTAGTCATCTTCCCTAGTTGACATTGTTTGCATATAGTGTTCTCAGGTTTCTTCAATTTGGGAAACCCTCTGACCTTTTTCTTTTTGTTGATACTAATCAAATTATCAAAATTAACATGACATAATATTTTATGCCACAACTACACATCATCAAGTCTAACAACAAGACATGTTGCATCTTCCATATCTAGGTAAAATAGATTACTCCTAGTTTGTTCACCTTTTCCTATTAGATTTCCATCAGTGTCATAGATCTTGGCAGTTTTCTTTCCAAATTCAACTTTGCAACCTACATTGCCTAACTGTGATACACTCAACAAGTTGTAGTTCAATCCTTCAACATAGTATGCATTATCACATGAAATTTTCTTTGTGAGTTTAATAGAGCCTTTTCCTTTGATTTATCATGGAGCATCATTACCAAATCTAACACTATTTCCATCATATTGAGTAAAGGTAATGAACTTACTTTTATCTCCTGTCATGTGATGTGAGCATCCACTATCTATGATCCACTTGTCATTCTTGTTCACATAGGTTACCAATGTTGTTGCTTCATCTTCATCTTTATCTAATTCATCCTTCATGGCCACATAGACTACTTCATCATCATTCTCATCAGAGTCTTCTTCAACAATGTAGCATCTTTTGCCTTTTTCCTTATAGTTGTTGCTATCATTTTCTCTCTTGTTCTTATACTTGTTTCCTTCTTTGTAGTTCTTTTTTTGTGTGCATATTGTAGCAATATGACCTACTTCATTGCAATTGAAACATATGATAGGGAGCTTACCTTTGAATTTAACTTTGCCTCTATGGAATCTTCTAGCCAGCAGTGCTTCTAACTGTTCCACATCTTCCTCATCTACGCTGCTATCACTGGATGCATATTTTCCTTTTCTTCTCTCATTGATTGATGTCTCCTCCTCAGTCTCTTTTATTGTCATCTTGCCCTTGAAATTAGATTCAAGGTTCTCAGGTCTGTAGTTATCAAAATTGGATAATTTAAATGTAGTAAGTCTTCCCACTATACCTTCAAAGGTTAGTGTTTTTCATTGTATACACCTTAGCTCTTGGATGGTTGAAACTCTAATAGCATAAATAGGAAGCAGAGTTCTTAAGTATTTGTTGATGACAATTTCTTCTTTCAATTGACCACCTAGACTTCTTATTGCACTTACCACTTCTTTTATTCTAGTAGCATATTGAGTAGCATTTTCTCCTTCCTCCATTTTCATGTCATCAAACTTTCTCTTAGGATTTCTCTCTTTGCTCTCCAAAAAATCTCATCTCCTCCATAGATATCTAACAAGGCTTTCCACATCTTGAATGTAGTGTCACAATCTTTGATGCCATCATATTATGCATAACTAAGTGTAGAGGCAATCTCCAACATTGCTTGATTATGCTCCTTCCTTTTGCTCAAATCATCTACAATAAGATATCCAGTTGGATTTACATGTTCTATTCCAATTGAGTTTTGTGCATAGTCACCTATTGATCCAAGGTGCAATTTCATTAGACTCTACCATGTAGTAATTTTTTCTTTGTCGAGCTTGGGAACTTATCTCTTGGACATCTTGATCTTCCTACTTCTAGTACCTTGAAACTAAATTAGTAGATGCCTCTAATACCAATTGTTAGAAATTCTTTAGAATAACTGAGGGGGGGGGGGCGGGGGTGTTGAATTAGTTATTCAAGATCCAACTACCCTATTCAAACTTTCTCACGAAGTGTAGTGAGCTCATACAACCATTCATTCATTCAAGCATTAACTTTTTTAATTAGCAAGTTATTGTAAATCAACGTGCAAGTATAACACATAAGAAATCAACACATAACACAGTGATTTACATGGAAGCCCAATTTGAAAAAAACTACCTGTAACATGCTACTTAATTCTCACTCTTTTGAAGTGATGTCCTGTGAAAGGCCTGCCCTATTAAAGGCTTACAACACACTGTTAAATGTGACCTTGTTAGAGGATTTATCCACCCCATTAGAAGTGGGCATTGTTAGAGGGTTTTAGAAAATTCACTTGGAATGCCACCCTATTAAAAGATTTACAAATGGCTATTAGGCCAACCTAAGTCCATAGGATTTTCCCTCTATCCTAACTGATACAATTGCTAGAGAGTAACAATTATGGATTTTGACCTAATTATAGAATACAACTTAACTTTTAGATCTTAGATCACTTCTCATCTCATACCATTTGCCTGGCTTTCAGTCTCTACAACTCTGACAGCTTGCCCTCCTTTCAAGCTTAGTCTCCTTGAGTCCCATGCTCAATGTGGTAGTGCAATCATCTCTTCATGACCACTTATAGAAGTAGAGCCTCTATGCTCTTCCTTCTCCAAGATGTCTTCTCCTTGACACCCTTCTAATCACTTCATAATTTGGCTCCTTAGCAGTAGCAACATCAGTAGCCTTTGCTTCTTGGTCCGTGACAACTTAAATAGAAGTCTTGGAGTTCCTTTCCCACTCGATTCTTCCATTCTTTAATTTAAATTCATATGGATTAGGTAGGATTCATTGTATCTAACCCAAATTTTTTTCCTCTAGAAACTTCTTGAATAATCCTTTTGAATTTTCCCAAAAATGGTTTACATAGAATACTGTGCCACTAGCTCATCATCCTTATCCTACATCTGGTTCACAAAATTTAGGGTAACCACTTTGTTGGCTCAAATTTGGCAAATCTTCATTATTTAAAATAATGTAGTAGCTTGGCACTATTGAGATACCAGTGCTTAGCACATACTGTGTTACTCGGCATCAACTAAGTTTTTCCTAATGCTCGGCACCTAAAGATCGCTCGACACCAACTAAGATTTTTTGATCCTTGGCACCTGAACTTCACTCAGCACTTGAAGATCACTCGAAACACACTAGAATTTCTTGTTACTTGGCTCCAACTCAGAATTTGTATAGCTTCAACTAACTTGTTCGGCACCCACTAATGAACTTAGTTTAAGCATTGCAATTAACCTTGTTACAACTTATTCCTCCAATGTTTCTAAGTGTGACCAACCTCTCTATCTTTGAATATTTTATTAGTACATCATTTAACTATTGTCTTAACTAATCCTTGCACTTCATTAAAACATCATAACTCAACTTTTCCCTTAGGTATTCTTGTTACATCTTGTTGATCAAATCCTCTTCATCAATCAACTAAGTAATAGTACTTGGATCTTATAAGAAAATGTCATTCCTATAAATAATAGGTTTGACATCAATGACAAAACAATGATTAAAAACATTTTGTTAACAACAATATCCCTTTTTGATCTTCAACAATAAGCTTTTCAATCAGATTTCCAACAGGTATTCCCATAAAAGATATGAACTCAAATTTTAATGGTGTCTCATGTGAGAAGGGATTTTAAAAAGACTAGGGCTCATATTTTTAGAAACTATTTACTATTATAGGCTGCCTAATTTCCTAAAGGAATGAAATTATCTTTTATTATTCCTAATGAGATATATGTCATCTATAAACCTTAATATATTTATTCTAAACCATATAAAAATATTTATGAATCTCAAGTAGAAAAAAATAAACTATATCTTTTTCTAATAAGAAAATTTGGACACATTGGTCTTCCTTGAAAGAGACCAAAACTAGTCAAGTTGTGAAGTAATGAAAATTTAATTTGGATATTAGGGGCCTTTTTTGTTGTATATTTTATTCCCTTTTTTATGGCTATGTGGTGCTATTATTATTTCTTCACTATGAAATTTATCAAGTCTTGGTCAAAGGGAATAGGTATCATTGGTAGCCTACAATATTTTGTCACTACAAAAATAATAGTTAAAGCAATACTAACATGAATATTATGAATAATAGCTCTAGAAATGATAAAATGTCCATTGAAAAATTATTAGAGGATGGTGATTATCTCAAGATATTCAAAAATGAGAATGAGAGATCAACCCTACCACTCTATACTCCCTAATGTATTCATTTGCAATTTAAGATAGATGTATGAATATTCATGGATATAAATCCCCTTATCTAAATAATGTTAGGCATAGGAAAAATATAAATGTTGTTTTTTTTTTCCTTTCTACACCAAAGCATAAAGAAAGGTGCTTCATTGCTACTTTACCAAGGTTTGATTATGGTTTTATAGAAACATTATTTGTTTATGGAATAATATGGAAACCCTTTACATCTCAAACAAAATAATCACCCCCTTTCCTCCCTCCTTCCAACTTTTATACATTACCACTATAAGGTTGCAAATTGGCATCCCTTCCCTAAAAATTCATCCAAAAATAAGTCCTTATTAAAAGAATCCCAAAGATTAAAATGATATTAACCCTTTTCTCCTAGTTAGTGACTTGCTTATGATTAACCATGAAAACTGAAAAGCCCTTGTTGACCATAACGTGTCAACTATAAAGAAAACCTATAAGGATTCTCACAAAAAATAAATTGCTATTACTATTATTGATAAAACTATGGAGGAAAATCGATAAAAAGGAATGGATTTTGGAAAAGAGATTGTAGTATCTCATTCATGGGGATAAATATTGATTAGGTTAGAAAATTTTGCCTTCGCCCTAGAAATTAAATGTAAACATATTGTTTTTTAGGACAAGGAAACAAACCCTCATTGGAAGAGATATTTTATTAATAGAGAAATAAAAATAAGAAAGTTATATGATGAGAAGGAGGAAAAGGATGAGTGGGTCAAATTTCAAAAAGAAAACATAGAACCTAAGGGCACCTAAGGGAACTTTAAGAATGAGGTATTTGATAATAAATACATGGAAATATCTTAGGAGGAGGGGGATGTCATGCACGACATTCAAGAGAATGACGAGGAAAATGGGGACAATTATTTTTAAACCTTGAAGCTCATGGAGAGAGTGAATTAATTGGAAACAAGATTAAGAAATGGAGGATTCTACTATTTCCCTCCTAAAAATCACAATATAAATAATGAATAGAACTAGGATGGAGATGTCTATGGGTATACAAAAATAAGAAGAAGAATAAGGGTGACAATAGAGGACATAAAGGTCAAGGTATCGATAATACACACATAAGAAATTGGAAGGAAACTCCAAAAACTTCAAAAATAATTGAGACCTCTTCATTGTCCCTAATAGGACTAGCTTTGTCTTCTAAATTTTTTATTTGGTACTATGTACCCTAGTGGTTTACCAATATATTTTTATCTGATAAATCACTTCTTGTTCAGTGCTTGTTTTTCTTTCATGGTTTTTTATTAGAGTTTTCTTATATTTTTGTATATAGGATCACAACCCTTTCCCCACTAATCTAATAAAAATCACACTCTATCTCAATTATATTTTATAAATATTTGTTAATCCTTGATATCTTTTACAAGATCCTTAATTGTTTTTAAAATAAAATAATAAATTATTTTAAACAAATTGACCAATTAAATATAAATCAATGCAAACACTTACTATCTCATCTCATACTTGTTAGTAGGTGAGAATCAAAATTTGAAATTTAGATTTATTTATTTTTTAAATGTTTTACATTTTAAAAATAATCTAAGTCCATATAGTACATCAAATCTAGGGTGAGAAAATTAGTACTTAGGGATTAGCTCCCATCTTTTTGGATGGTGGATAGTGGGATGACAATATAGTTATGCCATGAGATAAATTTAGTCAAGAATATACCACTTATAGATTTTATTTCTTATAGGAAAATGTAATCAAAGTATCAAAAAATGAGGGACAATGTTATATATATAATCTAATTTTAAATTTGAACTTACTTTGAAATACATATACCAAGCAGTTTTTATTTACATAAAAGTGAGGTAAAATTAAAATTGTGACAATTATTTATATATATATATATATATATATATATATATATATATATATATATATATATATATATATATATATATATATATATATATATATATATATATAATATATATTATGTAAATAAAAACTGCTTGGTATATGTATTTCAAAGTAAGAAAGGTGTTCAATTTTAAAATTAGATATCATTCAAATAATCAAAGGATATAGATCTCCATAAGGTATGGATAAATTTTTTGAATTTTTCTACCAATGAGTACCTCATTTGTGTTGAAGTTGATAAATGATCAACTTTCAAAGCTCCCAAGAATCACCTGCATGCAAACACCTGTTACATAAGAGAGAAGCAAAAAGCTATGGAGGGTTGAATAGCTAGATCCATAAATGAGACATTCTTGATGAGAAAAAAATGAATTACTATTAAAAAATGAATTATCTCAAGTTAATGTTTACAATGAGAGATCATCCTTATAAAGGAGATCAAAACCCAAAAAGGTAAAGTAAAACTCTTTAGGGTATTTAATAATTACTAGGTAATTATTAAATATAGGAAGAGTATATAATATAGGTTGTATCATAATAATTAATAAAAGAAATTAATTATTAGATATCTAAAGTTTAGCTTAAGTAGACTAGAGTTAACTAGAAAATATCTAATTACTCTAACACACCCCCTTAAGATAAACTTAGGGAGTAGCTAACAACCTAGGAACTACTACTAAAAGTAGATTTGGGTCCTAACAAACAAGGCTTAATGAGGTACCCAAGCACAACCAAATCTCTAAAAAGAGGAGAAATAGAGAAAACCACATGGGAGAAACCCTACTCCAAAAAGAGATGGAAAAAATGCTGAAAACCTAGTGAAGGACTGTAGAAGCCTCCAACTAGAGGAATGTCCCAGAAGATAGGAATAAAGAGTGACCATAAAGAAAACCACTAAAGCATGAAGAAGTTGCAAACTTTATCAAAAAGAAACTATTGATCTATAGACCCTCTAAAATAGAAGTTTGCAACCAAAGTAGGAATGAAAAGAAGAGTGTCTATATGGTAAATGATCCATCTCACCAAAATGCATAGGTATCCAGCCATTGCAATCACCTAGTATATAGGATCAAATACTAAATACATAGCTCACTCCATCAAACCAAGGAAGCATTAGAAAAAATAGGAGAACCCCACTAATGTAGATAGGGTGAGGTGACAAGAAACCAAGAAAGTGGGCCAAAATTCTCCTATAGAAAGAACCAAGAACATCGAGAGCGAGGAAGAGGTACAAACACCTATAAAGGCACGTGTCATCGACACATCATGGGGCTAATATCATGGAAGGTACACTCACTTGATAAATAAAGATGGCACTAAAAGGAAAACAACTATCCCCCTATGACACTTTATAATATAGTGCAAGTACAATAAGTCACAATGATGAAAAAGATCCTAAAAAGGCAAGAATGGTACTTTATCTTAGTGCAATATGCAGAAAAGCTTACAAAAGATCTCATCAAAGATTAGAAATGGCATAAGACTAATATAATAGATAGTATAAGTCATGAAAAATCATCTGAAGCAAAGAAATTGATCCCTAGACTTGAAACAACCAAGTTATCCACCAGAATACAAAAATGTAGAAGACTGAATAGAATGTGCCTGGAGCAAAATTTGGAAAAACAACCAGCATCACTAGAAAGAACTCAAAAAGAGCTTTCCAATGATATAAAGAATTCCCAAATCAGAGATTGAATGCTTAAGATATTCCTCTTGGAGTGCAAAAAAAAACTTTAGAATTTGATAGTAGAAAAAAGTGTCAAGACATCATCAAAATTGAAAACTACCTATACCATAGTGGCAAGTTTAGAACCAGCTTTCGAAAGATATCTTGTTTGCAAAAAATGGAGTTTGTATGCCTGAGATATGAACAAAAAAGTGAAGGTGGGTCCAAAGAGAGGCTAAGGAGGTGACAGGAAGTGTTGATGTAGTGCTAATGTGGCACTGACATTAGCAAATGATGAGCCCAAATTTGATAGTCAAATGACCATTGAAGCAAAAAAATGCCATAAAATGACCCCTATCAAAAAAAATCCAACCACCAGAAATGTAATGTTGGACAAAGAGTCAGTGCCAAAAGAAAACTCTGATGGCCAAAACAAACTTCATGTTTGAAAATTTTGAATCTTGCATATTTTGAAAAATTCCCCTCCAATATGCCTTCATGTGGTGGTTAGCTAATACAAGGTCTTGCAAGTAATAACAAAGCTCATTATACGGCTGATATGTGGCCAACCTCGGGCTTCACCAAAATTACTAGAGATGCATGGAAACCAATTCCATGTGTAGAGAGGATGTCACAAAAAAGTCACCCAAAAAACTAGCCAATAGAGAATATTATGCTCCTTCATGATCAGCTCCTCCACTTCCACACATATAACTATGGAATTTAGATAGTCACACAAGGAGTAACAATTACCATTATTCAAGATAGAGAATATGGGCCCAATTAATCTAGTCCAAACAACCACCATTGATTCATTTGTGGAGCTTGTCTAGAGTTGTTGAGAAGTAGCAAAGAAGGAAGGTGCAAGAAGAGCAGAAGATGTGGCACATCAAAAATGAGTGTGTGGAGGGCTTGTGTGATTGGTAAGCTCAAATCATAAAAGATCAGCCAAACTCAAGGAGTAGATGTAGCCACAAAAGAACATGACCAAAAAAATCTTCCCATCACGCACAAAGATAGAAGATATCACCAGTTAAACAACCCAAGTTTGAGGCAAGCATAAGAACTAGAGAGGAAGACATGATAGCCAATGACCTCTGATGAATGCCAAAAAAAGGCCACAAACTTGTTGTTCACCATGAAAACTACAAAATGTACCATCAATGCCTTCAATCATGGAACAAATGAAAATTTAAAGCAAACTTGCTCCTTGATCTCCAAATTATGTGGGAGAAAATGTCCACTAGCCTAATTAAAGGCACTCAAACTAGCATTGTAAAAGGAGCCCATGTTGAAGATGGCATTGGAGATTGGTGGAGTCATCCAACCCCTATACCCACAAAAAACCATGGTGAAGGAGGAGTAACAAGAAGAACAAAGGTCCCTATGTAGAAACTACCAATCACCAAAGTGGAAATCCATCTTCAAACGAAATCTGTCATTCATGTGTGCTCATAAATCCATGAGAAGCAAAGAGAAAAAGCTCCTCTGCACCATTAAAAAGAAAAAAATAATTTGATGGGGGGGCACCCATCCAAAATTAATAATGAGCTACAATCACTAGCTCTAGGGTACCTTTAAAGCAAGTCCAGGGGCCAATAAAAATGGAGATGGGCCACTTCCAGTGGAAGGACAGTTAGAGTTGCATGAGTACAGGTATGAAAATTGGTTGCTTTCTCTAAACACATATGTTAGAAAAAATAAGGGTGGCAAAGGAAAAAAGTGCCATAGATGAAGCCTCCCAAAATGATGATGCCTCCAACATAGTAATCACTTTCAAAAAACCTCCAATGATGATTGTTGCTTTGATTTACATACTCAGGTCAAAAATGACCTAGGTGCAAAAAAATTTTGCCTCAAAATTTCAATAACATCCAAATTGGGTATATTTTATATGGAAATGGGTGTTTTCGTGTGCTCTAAGCTCAACAATGATGTTCATTTTTGCTCAAAGTGCCTCAAAAAGTAGTGACCCTCCAAATCCAATAAAAAAATCGTTGAAAGCTCAGATCTAAAAACCAATGTCAAATATGATGCTAAATCTCTCATGAATAGAATAGGGGCATGAAGATATGGAGCTCTGATACCATGTTGAAGTTGATAAATGATCAACCCTACAACTCCTAAGAATCACTTGCATGCAAACACCTATTATATAAGAGAGAAGCAAAAAGCTATGGAGGCTTAAATAGCCAGATCCATAGATGAGACATTCTTGATGAGCAAAAAAAATGAATTGCTATAATGAATAATCTCAAGTTAACGTTTACAATGAGAGATCGTCCTTATAAAGGAGATCAAAACCCAAAAAGGAAATGTAAAACTCTTTAGGGTATTTAATAATTACTAGGTAATTATTAGATATAGGAAGAGCATTTAATCTGGGTTGTATCATAGTAATTAATAAGAGAAACTAATTATTAGATACCTAAAGTTTAGCTTAACTAGACTACAGTTAATTAGAAAATATCTAATTACTCTATTAATTTGAAGCCTACAAAAGAAAATGAGAATTGAAATAAGTAGCATTTTCTAGGCACAATAAGATAGGATGTAGTTTAAACCAGATAAAAGGATTTGTCTTTAAAATAATAAAATAAAAATTAAAGGAGTGAAAGGTTTTATCATGAGTGAGTTTTGCATTAGGGATTTAACTATGTGAAAAATGTTGAAAGACTTTGGCTGAAAGAATAAGGCATCAAATGATATTGAGTGAAAGAAAGATGAATTTGAATATACATACATCTCAATAAAAGTGTTGAACAAGAAGATTGTTGAAGTATAGAAATGAGGAAGAGTGTTGAAACCTATCATGAGAAAAATCATTATTTTGTCACTAATGTCAAACTTGCTACATGTTGGTAAGACAATTGCTTACTTTGGTCAGAATGTTATCATTTGATTGATTGATGAAGAGGATTTGAAAAGAAATGATAAGAAGAGTACCCAGAAAAAGGTTGAGTTATATGGTTTATAAAAAAAGCACTAAGACCAAATAAGACTTTGATGATATGGTGTATTATTTATCTACTTGTGGCTACAATAAAAGGATGTTGAACAAAAGACAATAAGAAGACTACGCAAAAGATGTTTGCCAAGCCTGAATGAAAAAATAGTGCAAGCTGAGCATTTAGCTTAGGTCGAGCAAGAAAATGGTTATGACTGAGCATTTGGTATATGTCAAGCATCAGTAAAAATGTAGTATGTGTTGAGTGTTGGAGGGTGGCAATATTAACTGAGTAAAACTTAGTGTATGTTGAGCAACCTAGTGTTGGTGGAGAATCAAAAGTCAATGATTGATGAGAAAATAACACATTATTTCTAAGTGACAACAAAATGAGTTTAATCATAGATTTGATGAATTTGAGCCAACAAAGTTGATTTCTTGAATTGTGTGAAGCATGTTGAAGATAAGTTTAATGAGCTAGTGGTAAAGAATTCAAGATAAACTATTTTGAGATGAATCTAAAGAGGATTGTAAGAGAAATTTTTAGAGGGAACATAATGGAAAGATGTGAAGATTTAGTGAATCTAACCTAACCCTAAAATGGACGATTGTGATGAATTAGAAAAAGATCAAAATTCTCTATATAATGAGGTACAAGGCTAGAAGCAAAGTGTGAGTGAATAAGAGAAGGAGTTTGAAGGTGTTGCTTCATGTGGGTGGTCAAAGGAATGATTCTATAGTTGGCATCCTAAGCAAAAAGGCTAAAGGTGATGAAGGATTGAAGGGTGAACACAAAATTAGAGATGAAGGGAATGAATGCCAAGTAGAATAGAGAACTAAATTTGAGATTTGAAACCTACAAGCGAGTTGTTTTATTATTTGATCGAGTCCTGCTATTACTTTCTAACAATTGTCTTAATTTAGATAAATCCTTTGGATTAAGGTTGACCTATCAGTCATGAGTACATATTTTAATAGGGTTTCATTCTAATGGAATGTTATAAAGTCCTCTAACAAGGACTACTCCTACTAGGGTGATTGATATCATTTATTCAAGATCACATTTAACAGTGTGCATTGTAAAATTTAACAAAGTTGGCTCCTCAAAAGACTCACTTCAAAAGAGTAAAAATTGGTAGCATGTTACTTGTGCCTTTCCCAAATTGGATTTCTACATTAAATCCTTGTGTCAAATTGTGTGATTCAATTTGTGATATTTTATGTTTACATATCTGCAAAGTTCATTTGATCAAGGACAATAATATACTAAAGATTAAAGATATTGGATGATCTAATCAATGCATGCACATGTATTTGTTGAATGCTAAAAGAATTTATTTGTAAATTTTGACCTTGGATAATTGATTCACCTCCCTCTTAGTTAATCTAAATTATTCCAACAATTGATATTAGAGCTCTTTGTGCTTGTGAGGAAATAGTTTGAAAATACTTGTAGCTAAAGATCAAAATGTACATAAAAGAGGTGTCCAAGCTAAATAAGGAAAACTTTCCTGCATGGAAAATTTTGATAAGGTTGTTTCTAGGTGGACTTGGAGATTATTCATAGTTGAATATTACCACTAAACATGTTGAAGTAGTTGGAGCCCCAATAGCTAAACAACTAAAACAAAAGAAAGAGCACAATTAGGAAATGTTGGAGATAGCATCTGCACTAAGCTACTCAGAGTTTGATGATGTCAAAGAATGTGCTACTTCTAAAGAAATGTAGGATGCTCTACAAAATATCTATGGAGGAGATAAGAATGTGCTGAGAGCCAAAGAAAAAATTCTAAGAGGAAAATTTGGTGATATGAAAATGCAACAAGGTAAAACTATAGTTCATTATTGTAGAAGAATCAAAGATTTTGTAAATGTAATTAGAGGATCATATGGAAATATTGAAGATGAGACTATGATCAAAAAAGTATTGAGAACCATGTCTCCTATCTATGCTATTATAGT
The DNA here is from genome assembly GCA_028749045.1 of Cupressus sempervirens. NCBI lineage: Eukaryota > Viridiplantae > Streptophyta > Pinopsida > Cupressales > Cupressaceae > Cupressus > Cupressus sempervirens. The sequence goes on from CM053785.1 coordinate 310,057,982, forward strand.
CTCTTCTATATAAGAAATAAGGTGTCCTCTTGGTAGTGATCTTACCCTTGAAGGAATGGTTGGTAGACTCACTACTTTTGAACTTTCAAATTTTGATAATTTCAAATCTAAGAATGTTGAATCTTCTTTCAAAGCTAGATTGACACTAAAAGTGTTGTAATATTGGGAAGATTGTTGGAAGATTGATTGGAAGTATGAATGTTGATGATATTCCTATGGGGGAGTACTACTATGATGATATGTTACATTCATGATTGATTTTGTTATTGATGTCAAAATAGCATTTTTTTTTGTATTATATGACAAAAGAATAGTGGAAAGATCAAGTTGGTACTGATGGCTAGTGGAGCATTATAACCACCAAAGGTTATGGGAGATAATTATGAGTATCTTTTATATGCAGTTAATATCAAAAGAAGAAAGGATAAGTCTAGAAGAAGTTATGTAATTTTTGGTGATGTATGTTCTAAGATAGAGTTTATAGAGGCATGTTCTGGTAAACTTGTTATATCTCTTAGAAGAGTTGATATCTTGAGGATTAAGGTTGAGAACATGGAGAAGACATGTTGAGGATGATGTGGCTAAGGTCACTTGTCATAATATTACGTGTACAAAATGTTATTCAAGTTACAAGGTGGAATATTAATGTTATTGCTAAGTGTAACATGTTCTTAATGTGGTCCTATAGTAATTAATTGAGAAGGTCTAATAGCCAACTCCAAGAATTGTTTTATGGACTTAATATAAAGGAAGGAAATTTTCTTTTATCATGATGTATGTGATGATGTGAATGTGAATTTTCAAGAAGTAGTAGAGAGTGTAGAATGCAAAGTTAAGTAGAGCAATATGGAAGTGAAGGAAACTTCATTGCCAAGGTTTTGTTGAGTGATCCAAGGTTTGGTATTTGGATCTAATGTTTCATGACCTAGTCTATAGGGTCTAACAATGATTGGTCTAGTTGACAAGATAGAGAAAAGAGAAAAGAAAAGAGAAAGATAATAGTTTATTACTTGTTTTAGCAATGAGCACTTCTTAAAGTTGAAATTACATGTTTGGGTAGTGGGGTCGCCTTGCATGTGTTGTACCACAACTTCTAATAGGGTTGCAATCTTCTAATAGGGATTCAAAGTCTCTTAACAAGGACTCTATGTACTAAATGTTGTAATAGACTCCTAACATGGTCCATCCTCTAACAAGGAATATTTATATTATTACATCATCTTGTGGGCATCATTCTCACCAGGGTTTTCCCTCTGATCAAGGGTTTCCCTAGTCAACATATAAGGTGTAATTGTCTATGAGCATTTCATTATGGTTTATATTTACTTTGGTTGAATGGTTAAGTTTGTTTAGAAGAAGATAAATTTTTTAATTATTGGATAACTAATTCACTCCCCCACTCCTCTTAGTTATCTTGGTAGACTATTGTTTGTAACAATTGGTATCAGAGCCTCAGGTTCTTGAAGATAAATTTTAATAGCTTTGGGAGATCCATGGTGAACATGTTCAAGAAAGATAGTTTGAAGTTTGATGGAACAAACTATGACAGCTATAAAGAAAAGTCAAAGACACATTTTTTTTGTATGGGTCTAGGATATTGGATCTTGAAAAAACTAGAGAAGATAATCATTGTTGAAATAGATTTGGAAATTTTCACCAAGGTAGAAAGAGATCTTTTCATGTGTGACATGAGAGCTAGAGAAGCACTATTGACTACACTTCCTAAAATTGTGTACAATTAGGTAAAATCACTTGCTACTTCACATTTGATTTGGAAGGCTTCAAAAAATAGTTTTTAAGGTGATGCATATTTTAAGAGGTTGAGGCTAAAAAGTTGGATTTTTGAATTTCAAGATGCTAAAATGATGGAAGATGAATCTATTAGAATATATATAGGAAGTATATCAAAAAGTACTACAAATATTAAAGCTCAAGGAGGAACCAAAGAAGATGATGAGGTTATATGGAAGATATTGAATACTCTAACACAACCATTTAAGCTAGTAGTTTAGATCATACAGTTGTTGATATCTTGTACCAAATATTTAACAAAGGAGACATTTCTTGGAAGACTTTAAGTAGTTGAGAATGAACTTAGATAGTCTGGAGAATTGAACAAAACAAAGACAAATTTCAATTTCTTGAAAATTCAACCTAACTTATCAAGGAGCACAAGTGTTAGAGGAGAATTTTCTAGTAGTAGCAGATCTGAAGAAGACAAAAAGATTGACAAAGGAGTAGCCCTTCTAGTAAGAAGAGAAAAAAGGAGGTAAGAAAATCTTCAAATGTTGGACTTGTGATGAATATGATCATTATGAATCAAAGTGTCCTAAAAGAGAGAAAAAGTATAAGGGAACTTACAAGCCTAGAAAAGATAGAGAGTGTTTGTATCAAATGAAGAAAATGATTTTGATGAACAAGCATTAAGTGCTAGTGATGATGAAATTGGATTTGTGGTAATTAAAGAAGGAAGTCTAGAGAAGGTAGCTATGGTATCATAGGTTGAGAAGAAATATAATTGGATAATTGATTGTGGTTTTTCACATCATATCACTAGTGACATGAAAGAGTTTGTTGACTTCAAAAGTCAAGATGGAGGAATTGTCAGAGTTGGAAACAATGCAACATGCCAAGTTAAAGGTATTGGATCTATAAATTTAGATGGTAAAACTAACACTAAGGATTTATACTTTGTTTATGGTTTAAAGCACAATCTTTTGAGTGTTGGATAATTAGTAGACAAAGGTTATCAATTGCAATTCATAGAAAAGACATGCATGATCAAAGATAAAGATGGAAAGCTAATTGGAACAAGAACCAGATCTAGAGGTAATGTATTTTAGTTTAATCCTATTGAAATGACATGTTTGGTTGCAAAGGTAGATGACAATTGGTTATGTCATAAGATATTTTTTCATATAAACTTTGATAGTATTATGAGGACTAGTAGAGTGTTTGCAGTTAGAGATTATCCAAAGATTGTAAAGCCTATTATCACACTTTGCAAGGAGTGTGTTTTGGAAAAACATAACATAACTTCTTTTCCCAACAATAAGTTTACCACTACAATAAAGTTGGAGATTGTACACATAGATCTCAATGGTCCTACAAAGACTAAAGGATTCTATAGTGAAAGGCATTTTATGATTCTAGTTGATGATTTTTCTAAAATGATGTGTGTTGCATTTCTTAAAGAGAAATCTGAGGCATTTGACAAGTTCAAGATATTCAAGAATAGAGTTGAGAATGAATATGATATGATGATTAAATGTTTAATATTAGATAGAGGAGGAGAATTTATTTCAAATGAGTTTAACATGTTTTGTGAAGAAAATGGAATTAAAAGGCAACTATCAACTCCGAGAACCCTTGAATAGAATGGTATTGTAAAGAGAACAAACAAGTCAGTTATACAAGTTCAAAGAGCTATGTTATATGAGAATGATGTATCAAAGACATTTTGGAGAGAAGCTATGAATACAATAGTCTACACTATGAACAGAGTGCAAGTCAGGAAAGACACAAATAAGACACCCTATGAACTGTGGTTTGGTCACTCACCTATAGTTAAGTATTTTAGAATATTTGGAAGTAAGTGTTATATCAAAAGAGATGATGATAATGGTAAGTTTGATGCTAGAAGTGATGAAGGTATGTGTCTTAGTTATCCATTAAAAATAAAGGCTTATAGATGTTATAATTAGAGAACTAAGACTATTATGGAAAGTGCAAATGTCAGAATTGATGATAAATTCATAATACAAGAGAAAAAAGTTTATTACAATTCAGATGATGATGTTGTTACTAAGCCAAGGAATGATGAGGTATTTCTTGAGACTAATAACGAATTGCAGAGTGAAGGAGAGCTAAGGTAGAAACAAAGCTCAAAACTTTTAGTAAAGCCAAGAGTTGAGATAGCAACTCCTACTTCAGGAAAGAATATGATAAAAAATCACCCATCTGTATGGATCGTCAGAAGAAAAGATAAAGGTGTGATGTCAAGAAGTAGAGTAAATGAAAAACTATACTTTATATCTCAAATTAAGCCTAAGAATGTAGATGAAGCATGTACAGATGGCTACTAGAAACAAGCTATGAAAGAGGAATTGGATCAGATAGTAAAGAATTAGGCATGAGAATTGGTCCCCAGAATAGTAGACAAGAATGTAATAGGAACTAAATGGGTATTCAAGAACAAGATGAATGAGAAAGGAGAAGTTGTAAGAAACAAGGCAAGATTGGTATGTAAAGGTTACTCACAACAAGAAGGAATAGATTATGAGGAGACTTATGCTCCAATAGCTAGAATAGTAGTAACATTATTCTTAGCCTATGCAACATAGAAGATATTCAAAGTATATCAAATGGATGTCAAGTTAGCATTTTTGAATGGATAATTTGAAGAAGAAGTGTACATTGAGTAGCCTAAAGGATGTCCTCTAACAGATGATAAGAACATAGTATGCATACTAAGGAAAGCATTGTATGGATTGAAGTAAGCACACAAAACCTGGTATGCAAGGTTGGACAAACATTTGACAAAACTTGGATATAAGAAAGGTATAGCAGATAATAATTTAAATTGGAAACAAACTAATGATGGTTTGATGATTTTATTAATATTTTTTGATGACATCATATTTGGAGGAAATAATGAAGAAAGTGAGAAGTTTGCAAAAGAGATGAAGAAAGAATTTGAAATGAGTATGATAGGAGAGATGAAATATTTCTTAGGATTGTAGATTATACAGAATAAAGAAGGAATCTTTATTTCTAAGACTAAGTACATGAAGGATTTACTAAAAAATTTAGTTTGAAAACATGCAAACCTATTGGAACACCTATGATAACTAGACACAAGTTATCTACAAAGTATGAGACACCTACTATTGAGTAGAAGAAGTTAAGATATATGATTGGAGGATTGCAATATCTTACTCACACAAGGCTGGATATAGCAAATGTAGTTGGAATTGTTGCAAGATTCTAGGTTGATCCTAGAGAAGCACATTATGTAGTAGTATAAAGGATATTTAGATATCTGAAGGGAACATTTGAGTTTAGATTATGGTATGAAAGATCTAATGAATTCACTCTAAGGGCTTATACTAATGTAGATTGGGTAGGTAGTATGGATGATAGAAAGAGCACCAATGGAGGAGCTTTCTTTCTTGGAGGAAGATTGGTTTCTTGGTTAAGCAAGTAGGACTGTACATCTCAAAGCACAGTAGACATAGAGTATGTTGCAATAGCAAATAATTGCCATCAAGTCACTTGGATGAAGTAGATGCTGAAGGATATAAAGATAGAAATCTAAACCTGTTATTATACATTATGACAACACAAGCATGGTAAATATGTCTAAGAATCTAGTGTTGCATTTTAGGACTAAGAAAATTTTTGTTAAGTATCATATGTTGAGAGAAAAAGTTGTAGAAAAGGAAATCAAATTGGAGTACGTGAGCACTAAAGAGAAGATTGTAGATATATTCACTAAGCCTCTTCTCAAAGAGACTTTTGAGTATTTGTGAGGTATGCTTGGGGTTATGAACCTTCCTACATTAGAGTAGAAGATGCAAGAGTGCATTAGTCTAGGGTAATAGAGCACCATTTCTTGTCAGGACTGAATGCTGATACTCTTGCTGATATTGTTTTGAACAATGACTTTTGACACTCAAGCTAAATAATTATCAGTTGTTGCAAAGTTTGATGCAAAGATGTTGGTTGCCAAAACCTTTGACATTGATGTCAACTGGGAAAAGTTTGGTATAAAAAAAATTATGCTGAGGAAGATGTTCAAGATAAGCATAGTATGAAGAATAACAGTTTGGTATAGAGCTCATTAAGGTATATCAATGGGGGAGTATGATTGATGAAGAGGATTTGAAGATGAACAATCTTTTGTTGGTATTCTTGGAACTAGATATTTTTCATCTATGTTGCCATCAATGCCAAAGGGGGAGATTGTTGGAAGATTGATTAGAAGTATGAATATTGATGATATTCCTATGGGGGAGTACTACTATGATGATATGTTACATTCATTACTAAGTTTGTCATTGATGCCAACATAGAAATTTTCTATAGTATCTAATAGAAGAATAGTGGAAAGATCAAGTTGGTACAGATAGCTAGTTGAGTATTATAACCACCCAAGGTTATGGGAGATAGTTCTGAGTATCTAGTGTATGCATTTAATGTTCAAAGAAGAAAGGATAAGTCTAGAAGAAGTTATGAAAGTTTTGGTGATGTTTGTTCTGAGATGGATTTTACAAAGGCATGTTCTAGTAAACTTGTTATATCTCTTAGTAGTGTTGATATCTTGAGGATCAAGGTTGAGGACATGGAGAAGACATGTTGAGGATGATATGGCTAAGCTCACTCATCATAATATTGTATGTATAGAAAGTTATTCAAGTTGTAAGGTGGAAGATTAATGTTACCACTAAGTGTAATGTGTTCTTAATGTGGTCCTATAATAATTAATTGAGAAGGTATATGTTGTTTAGTGTGGAGCCTGATCAGTCCCCAAGAAGGAGATTGTTAGATTATGGTGACTGATCAGGAAAGTACTGTACATACTTCATAAATAGTGGGGTTCATAAATGGTAGCCGACATATTATGGTTGACATGTTATAACCCTAAAGCAGTTTAATACTTGTATAAAAGGGTTTAGGGTTGGGTATTTTTCATTATGTTGTGATGTGAAATTGGTTCTTGTGGCGGTATTGAGCTGTAAGGGATTACAGATTGTAATCAGGTTGTAATCATTGGATTGTAATAAGATCGAACTTGCTGTTTTGGTGGATGTAGCCTAGGGATTGGGTGAATGATGTTAAATCTTGGTATCTTGTGTTCATTTTTGTGTGATCTATTATTTTCTATTATTGGTTATATTTGCATGGAGTTTTTTATTTCTGTATGTGGTTTACCCTAACAAGTTGTATCAGAGCGAGGTTGTCTTTCAGTTATCCTCTACAGGAAAGTCTCACAATTAAGTGGGAGTTGCATGGTTGAGTGGGAGCAATCACAAATGAGGGAAAGCTGAGGGTTGACAGGTTTAATGGGCAGAACTTCCAGTTATGGAAGATGCAAATAGAAGACTATCTATATCAAAAGGATTTATGGAAGCCGTTGGAAGGCAAAGCCAATAATCAAGGAACTATGTCAGAGGTTGAATGGGATCTTTTGGATAGAAAGGTACTCAGAAGCTTTCGATTATGCTTGGCACCATCGGTGGCATTTAATATTACAAAAGCAAAGACGATAGAAGATTTGATGAAAACCCTAGTGACACTGTATGAAAAGCCCTCCACTTCAAACAAGGTATTTCTCATGAAGCATTTATTTAATATGAAAATGGTAGAAGGTGGATCTATTGCAAATCATTTCAATGAGTTTGATACTATTACTAGTCAGTTATCTTCTGTGGGTATCAATTTTGATGAAGAAATTAGGGCTTTCTTGATTTTGTGTTCTTTGCCTGAAAGCTGGAATGGCTTGGTAATGGCGGTGAGTAATTCTGTTCTTGGATCTAGTACCCTAAAATATGATGATGCGATCAGTATTTTTTCGAGTGAGAAAACTCGTAGGAAATCCTCAGGTGGATCTACATCAGGAAGTTCTTTGAATGCACAAAGCAAGGGTAGAATGACTGAAAGAGGAAGTAACTCTGGAAATCGTGGAAAATCAAGAGGAAAGTCAAAGGGGAGGAGGTCTCAATTGAGAGGACCAAATGATTGCTGGTACTGTGGGAAACCGGGGTACAAAAAGAAAGATTGTTGGAATCGAAAGAAAAATGAAGGAGATAAATCAGATGGAGATAAGGAGGCAAATTTGGTAAGTAAAAAATCCAAAGAGGATGCTTTGCTTCTATCTTTAGAGAGTGTTGATGATTCATGGGTTTTAGATTCTACTGCTTCATTTCATGCTACACCTCATAGAGGTTATTTCATTGATTATGTCCAAAGGGATTTTGGGCTTGTTTATTTGGGGGATAATGAACCCTATCAAATTGTTGGAAAGAGAAAAATTAAGATTAAGTTGCAGAATGGGAATCATTGGCTACTACATGAGGTAAGACATGTTCCAAGGCTGAGTAGAAATTTAATTTCAGCCAAGCAACTCGGTGATGAGGGTTGTGTAGTTACTTTTAATGATAAAAATTGGAAGGTTTTAAAAGGTTCCCTTGTAGTAGCAAAAGGTGTGAAAGTAGGCACCTTATATCTTTGTATAGGTCATATTGTTCCTACTACTTTGATTATTTTAGAGAAAAATGAATGTTCAAGAACAATTGCTGTAGTTGAGCAGGGAGAACAAATAGTTGTTGTAGATTCTGATACAGCATTGTGGCACAATAGACTTGGAACATGAGTGAGAAAGGTATGAAAGTACTTCATTCAAAGAAAGTTTTACCAGGTCTGAAATGTGTTAATATGGATTTATGTGAAAGTTGTGTGTATGGAAAACAAAAGAGAGTGAGTTTTGTAAAGACTAGGAAGGAAAACAAAAAGGAGAAATTAGAGCTTGTGCATACAGATGTATGGGGACCAGCTTAGGTATCTTCCCTTGGTGGCTCTCATTATTATGTTACATTTATTAATGATGCAACTAGAAAAGTATGAGTTTATTTCCTTTGACAGAAATTTGATGTATTTCAAACTTTTAAGAAATGGAAATGCTTGGTTGAAAATGAGACTAGTAAGAAATTAAAATGTCTCAGATCTGATAATGGTGGTGAGTATTGCAGTCATGAATTTGAAGACAAAAAATTGTTCCAAGGACTCCACAGGAAAATGGAGTGGCTAAATGCATGAACAACACTATAATGGAGCGCGCAAGGAGCATGAGGTTGCATGCTAGGTTGCCCTTACACATGTGGGTGGAGGCTATCAATACTATAGTAAATTTGATTAATAGAGGTCTCTCTACTCCTTTGGGCTGTGGTATTCTAGAGGAAGCATGGACTGGTAAGAAGGTAAGTTATTCTTTTCTCAAGACCTTTGATTGTGAAGCTTTTGCTCATATAGACTCTGAAAATAGAACCAGGCTAGAAGCTAAATCAAAGAAATGTGTCTTTGTTGGATATAGAATTAATGAATTTGGTTATAGGCTTTGGGATTTTGAAAATCTTAAAATTGTTAGAAGTTAGGATGTCATATTCAATGAGAAAGTGTTGTACAAAGATCTATTGCAGCAACATGAGAAGAAAGAAGATGATTATGTAGTACTGGATGATACTCCAAAAGCTGATGTTCCAGCCATTCCTCATGATGTGCAACAATTGCAACAAAAAATACCACACACACCAGTGAATGTTAGATGGTCAACGAGGCAAATTAGACCTCCACAAAGGTTTTCTCCCTCTTTGTATTCTATTTTACTTACTAATGCTAGTGAACTTGAAAGTTGTGATGAAGCTATGCAGGTGGATACTAAGATTCAGTGGGAGTCTGAAATGAAAGATGAAATGGACTCTTTGCTAAAAAATAAGACATGGGATTTGTCCAAGTTGCCTATAGGTAAAAAGGTTTTATAGAATAAGTGGGTTTACAAGTTGAAAGAAGAGGAAGGAGGTAAGAAAAGATTTAAGGCTAGGTTAGTTGTAAAAGGATTTGCACAGAAAAAGGGAATTGATTTTGATGAGATAGTTTCTCCTGTTGTTAAAAGGACTTCTATTCGTACTATTTTAAGTCTTGTGGCTACTGAAGATTTGCATTTAGAGTAGCTAGATGTTAAAATAGCCTTTCTTAATGGTGATTTGGATGAAGAAATATATATGGCTTAGCCACAGGGTTTTGAGGTCAAAGGTAAGGAGAACTTAGTGTGCAAATTGAAGAAAAGTTTATATGGCTTGAAGTAAGCACCTCGGCAATGGTATCTAAAATTTGACAGTTTTATGCATGAGCATGGATATAACAGGTTGGATGATGATAGCTACATTATTTTATGTTTATATGTTGATGATATTCTTATAGCTGGGTCTAACATAAATCATATTAAGGGGCTAAAATGCCAGTTAGCACATGCATTTTCTATGAAGGATTTGGGGGCAGCCAAACAAATCCTTGGTATGGAGATTTGTAGAGATAGGCAGAATAGAACATTGATGCTATCTCAAGCTGATTATATTGAGAAGGTATTGCAACGTTTCTCTATGGAGAATGCTAAAGCTCTCAGCACACCTTTACCTGGTCATTTGAAATTGACTAAGGAGATGTGTCCCAAGACATAGGAAGAGGAGGATAAGATGTCCAAGGTACCCTATACTTTAGCAGTAGGAAGCTTGATGTATGCTATGGTATGCGCTAGGCTAGATATTGCACATGCAGTTGGAGTCATTAGCAGGTATATGATTCATCTAGGATTTGAGCATTGGAATGCTATCAAGTGGATTCTCGTATATTTGAGAGGAACATCCAATAAGTGTTTACACTTTGGGGGCTCTACTACTGATTTATAGGGCTATGTTGACTCAGATTTGGCTGGGGATATTGATACTAGGCAGAGTACTACAAGTTATGTCTTTACTGTTGGTTGGGCAGCTGTGAGCTGGGTTTCTAGGTTATAGAAGATTAATGATCTATCCACTACAAAGGCAGAGTATGTTGCTACTACAGAGGCAGCCAAGGAGATGATATGGCTTCAGTTCTTCTTGGAAGAATTGGGACATCCTTAGAAGGATAATTATTTGTTCACCGATAGTCAGAGTGTCATTCATCTTCCAAAGAATTCAGCTCTGCATTCTAAGACCAAACACATATAGTTGCGGTACCATTTCATTCGATCAATTTTGGAGGATGGATAGTTAAAGATGGAGAAGATACATACCAATGAAAATCTAACAGATATGTTAACAAAGGTTGTAACACGGGAGAAGCTAAACTTCTCTTCAGCTTCGGTTGGTCTTTTAGACTGAACATGAATAAAAGAATAGCAGAGTCCAGGGTGGTTTGATCCAGTGGGAGCCGCATGTGGTAGTGGTATTGGTACAGGATCAATCTCCAAGTGGGAGATTATTGTTTAGTGCAGAGCCTAATTAGTCCCCAAGTGGGAGATTGTTAGATTATGGTGACTGATCTGAAAAGTATTGTACATACTTCATACAAAAAAAAATTTAGGACATGGCCGACATGGTAGCTGACATGTTATGGCCGACATCTTATAACCCTAAAGCGGTTTAATACTTGTATGAAAGGGTTTAGGGTTGGATATTTTTCATTATGTTGTAATGCGAAATTGGTTCTTGCAGTGGTATTGAGCTGTATGGGATTACGGATTGTAATCAAGTTGTAATCACTGGATTGTAATAAGATAGGACTTGTTGTTTTGGTGGACGTAGCCTAGGGATTGGGTGAACCACATTAAATCTTGGTGCCTTGTGTTCATTTTTGTGTGATCTATTATTTTCTATTATTGGTTATATTTGCATGTAGTTTTTTATTTCTGTCTATGGTTTATCCTAACAGTATAATAGCCAACTTAGAGAATTTTTTTATGGACTTGATATAAAGGAAGGAAATTTTCCTTTATCATAATGTATGTGATGATGTGAATATGAATTTTTGAGAAGTAGCAAAGAGTGTGAAATACAAAGTTGAGCAAAGCAATGGAGAAGTGAAGGAAACTTCATTGCCAAGGTTTTTCTAAGTGATCTAAGGTTTGGTATTCAAATCTAAGGTTTCATGACCTAGTCTAAAAGGTATAACAGTGATTGGTCTGGTTGATAGGATAGAGGAAAGAGAAAAGAAAAGAGATAGATAACAATAAATTACTTTTTTGAGCAATGAGCTCTTCCTGTAGTTGAAATTATATGTTTGGGTAGTGGGCTCTTCTTGCATACATTGTACCAGAACTCCTAATAGAGTTGGCATAATTCCTAACAAGGTTGGAATCTCCTAATATGGATTCAAAGTCTCCTAACAAGGAATTTATGTACTAAATGTTGTAATAGACTCCTAACAGTGTCCATCCTCTAATAAGGAATATTTATATTAGTACATCATCTTGTGCACAACATTCTCACTCAGGTTTTCCCTCTAATCAAGGGTTTCCCTAGTCAACATATCTGGTGTAATTGTCTATGAGAATTTTATTATGGTTTATATTTACTTTTGTTGAATAGTTAAGTTTGTTTAAAGAAGATAAATGTTTTAATTGTTGGATAACTAATTCACTCCCCCCTGCCCTCTCAGTTATCTTGGTGGACTATTGTTTCTAATAGAAAGAACCTAAAGATAAGAGAAAGAAAAAGGTCAAACATATTGCTAGTGACAATGAAATAGATGATGAAGATCTAGAAGAAGAATTGGAAGAACTGTTGGCTAGGAAATTTCATGGAGGAAAAGGAAAATACAAAGGTAAGGTACCCATCATATGTTTTATTTTTAATGAAGTTGGTCATATTGCAACAAGATATCCTTAGAAGAAAAATAACATAAATGAAGTCAAATATAGAGGTAGAAAATATGAGAGTAGAAAAGGCTATAAAGATAAGTGAAAGAAAGCTTGTTACATTGTTAAAGAAGAATCTAGCGATGAATTTGATGATCATAATGATGAATTTGTCTATGTTTCTATGAAGGATGATTCAAATGAAGGTGAAACTACTACATTTGACACCAAATTACCATGATAGGTGCATCACAATTTTGGTGACACAACCTGTGGTTATCATAATTTGCTATGACAATGGGTTGTGATGCCAAAATTGTGATGGACCTATTGTGATAATTTTGTATCAAATGTAGTAGTGTGAGGTGACTGCACTAGTATCTTATGTGAGAAAAAGTGAAATATGGATCTGATGCAGGAGCATCCAGAGGTATAAGGGCAATCCTGTGTCACAAAAAAAAATGTACTTAGACTTAGTTTCTATTTTATGTCTTTACATTTTTGGATACCCATTTGGCTCAAATAAAAGTTCCAACTCTCATAGTTCAACTATCAGTGCATTTAAAAATCTCGAAAAAAATAGGAGCATGCAATTTGATCATCATTTTGGTGAGCTAGAAGGTGTGACTTGGCCAGATGAATGTAATCAAGATTTAGAGCATTCTAGAAAAAGAATCAGGTCAAAAGGCCCCACGGTTTGAAAGTTATTGCAGTTTTTCGGGTTTTGGAGACCCCCTAAGAATGCTTCAAAGTCAAGTTTGGGGCATTAAATGACTTCGAAAAGGGTCAAAAAATGGAGGATGAGCGAAGCTTGTCCATAGGGCTATAGAGTGCTTCGAGAGCTTTCCAAAAATGTAAACAGTTCGTCAAACGGAGTTACGGTTCAAAAGTTATGCCTCCCGAAAGTTCGGCTACCGTTTCTGGATTCTTCTAGAATTGCACCGACTTCTAACGCAGCTTCCGGAACCTTCTATTTTGTCGGTGGATGCCTACTAGCACTTTCTAGAATGTACTCCTAGTCCTTAACCCTCCGGGGTCTATTTAAGGAGATTTCTGGCATTGTAAAAGGCAGTTCGGGGTGGAGTTTGAGAGGAGGTGCTATAAGGAGAAATATTCTCCAGATTTATGCTATTGTAAGCCCATAGGGCATGTTTTGAAGTTTATTTTCTCTGCACTATTTGTACTAGCATATTTTCTTGGTTAATATAATTCCCCCTTTCTATTGTGCCTATTCTGTTGTTGGGTTGTGTCCCCATCAAGTGGTATCAGAGCGGGTTTTCCTGAGTGTGTAGACAGAGCGCCGACTGTGAGGCAGTTTGCACCAGGACTGTGTGGTTGTGGGTTCGAGTTAGAAGATGCCTCCATGAAGAGAGCGTGGTGGAAGGGCCAGAGCTATTGATCCTGAGGAGGTTAGAGCCCTCCAGAGATAGGTACAAGCATTGCAAGAGGAGCTTCGTAGAGGAGCAAATATTGCCGCAGATGACAATAGTGAGGATGACAATGAAGAGGAAGTAATGGAAGTTGACGGGGAAGTTCTGAATCCTGTAGAGGAAAGGCTTTTTAGGGCCATTTCTAGGTTTGGGAAAAGACCTACAATTGAAGTGGGTATATTTTCGGGAAATTTGAAACCAGATGAGTTGATCGATTGGATCAATGAACTGGACGAATACTTTGAGTATGAGGATATAAGGGACCCAGATAGAGTTAAGTTTGCAAAGGCCAAACTAAAAGGCCATGCCAAAATCTGGTGGTAAGAGGTTCAATTGGAAAGACTTAGAAGAGGAAAGGAGAAGATCACAAGATGGGATCGCATGGTGGACAAATTAAAGAAGCAGTTCATTCCTGTGGACTACGAGCTTGATCTGTTTAAGAAGATGCATGGGTTAAAGCAAGCAGGAAGATCAGTCCAAGAATATACAGAGGAGTTTTACCGACTCCTGATTAGAGCAGGGCATGCAGAAGCAAATAAGGAGAAGGTTGCTCGTTATATCAGTGGGTTACGACCTAGCATCCAGGAGGAATTAAGTCTGGTAAGAATGACCAGCGTTGAAGAAGCATACCAGTTTGCCCTACGAGTTGAAGAGAAGTTGAGTAAAAGGTTTGAAGGAAGACAAAGAGGGCGTGGTCAAGGAGGAAGGGGAAGCAGTAGATCATCTGGAGGCCGCAATGAAACTCAAAAGAAAAATGAAGATGAGGGTACTAGCAGGAACCAGAGGAATGAGGGTTTCAACCGCTCCCATGATCAAGACTTTGGAAATCAAAGAGGAAGAGGTAGAGGACGTGGGCAAGGAAGAGGAGGCTTCCGTGGTACCTGTTTCCATTGCAATGAAGAAGGTCATCGTGCCTTTGAATGCCCTCAACGACAAGGAAGGACAGATAGGAGAGCTGAGGGCCAAGCTAGGGTTGCTCATGTGGATGAGGATGCACAATCATCACATTCAGAGGATGCAGAAAGAGGAGAGACCTTGGTAAATGAAAGAGTCCTACTAAGTGGTGAAAATGAACCAGGACAACGGAGGAGCTTGTTCCGTACCAGATGCAAGTGTGAGGATAAATGTTGTGATGTGATCATTGATGGTGGTAGCACTGATAACTTGGTATCCGAAGAGATGGTCTCTAAGCTGAAGCTCAAGAGGGAGAAACATCCCCAGCCCTATCGGATTTCTTGGGTAAAAGATGATCATAAGGTCCTAGTAAGTGAACAATGTTTAGTAAAATTCAAAATTGGTAGTTACCATGATGAAGTCCTCTGTGATGTTATTTCGATGGATGTTTGCCATCTATTGTTGGGTAGACCATGGAAGTTTGATAGACATGCAATACATGATGGACATGCAAACACATACTCTCTGACAAAGGATGGAGTTCGCCACAAATTGAAGCCCATGAAAAAAAGGAAGGTGAAAAGGTATGTAGCAGTGCTAGGATTTGTCTTGTTGATGGAAGGAAGTTTTTAGATGGCATGAAACATCAGCGTATGTGCTATGCTTTGATTCCTAGGAAAGATAAAGAAGGTAGTAGTGAAATACCATTTGAAGTTTCAGATTTACTAGGAGAATTTGGAGATATTATTTCTGATAATGTTCCAGATGGATTGCCACCAGTAAGGAAAATCAGTCATCAGATAGATCTGATTCTAGGAGCTAGTTTGCCTAATAAGGCTGCTCACAGGATGACTCCTACTGAAACAGAGGAGCTAAATAGACAGGTTCAGGAGCTGTTGAGGAAGGGCTTGATTCGAGAGAGCCTGAGTCCATGTGCAGTACCTACAGTACTCGCACCAAAAAAGGATGGAGAGTGGAGGATGTGTATAGATTCCCGAGCTATAAATAGGATAACCATCAAGTACCGATTTCCTTTGCCAAGGATGGATGATCTTATGGACTGCTTGAGTGGAGCTGAGTACTTCACAAAGATAGATCTGAAGAGTGGCTATCATCAAATACGGATTCAAGAAGGAGATGAGTGGAAAACAGCCTTCAAGACCAAGGAGGGTCTTTATGAGTGGTTAGTCATGCCCTTTGGATTGACGAACGCCCCAAGCACCTTCATGCGGCTCATGAATGAGGTACTTAAGAAGTTCTTGGGAAAATTTGTTATTGTCTATTTGGATGATATTTTAATTTTCAGCAAGACTTTGGAAGAGCATTTACTGCATATTCGTAGTGTCCTTGAAAGGCTAAGGGAAGAGAAACTATTAATTAATCTAAAGAAGTGTGTCTTTGCAAAAAGGGAGTTAGTCTATTTGGGATTTGTTATATCACCTGAAGGTCTCAAAATGGATCCAGAGAAGGTAAAAGCCATCTTGGAATGGCCTACTCCAAGGTCTGCTACTGAGGTAAGATCATTTCATGGTTTGGTTAGTTTTTACAGGAAGTTTATTAAGAATTTCAGTGGCATATGTGCACCCCTAACTGATACAATAAGAGGGGATAGAAAAGAGTTCAAATGGACTGCAGCAGCTGCAAGAAGTTTTGAATTGCTGAAGAAGAAGGTGACTGAACAGCCTATGTTGGCACTTCCAGATTTCAGAAAAGTATTCCAGGTGGACTGTGATGCTAGTGGTAGCGCTATTGGGGCTGTGTTAAGCCAAGAAGGTAAGCCTATTGCATATTTTAGTGAAAAATTGAATGATGCAAAGAAGAAGTATTCTGTTTATGATCAAGAGTTCTATGCGATAGTTCAAGCCTTAAAGAAATGGAGGCATTATTTATTGCCAAAGGAATTTGTTTTGTATACTGATCATCAGGCATTACAGTACCTAAATAGCCAAGGTAAATTGAATCAGAGGCATATGAAGTGGGTAGAATTCTTGCAGAGTTATACATTTGTGTTAAAGCATAGAAGTGGAAAATCTAACAGGGTTGCAGATGCATTAAGTAGGAGACAATTGTTGCTTACAACAATGCAGGTTGAAGTAGTTGGGTTTGATGAACTCAAGAATTTGTACCCTGAGGATCCTGATTTTGCTGAAGCATGGAAAGCTTGTAAAGAACCTGTTGCTATAGATAGAACCAAGTGGTTAGACTATTTGATTCAGGATGGCATGTTGTTCAAAGGTAGTCAATTGTGCATTCCAAGGAGTTCCATGAGGGAAAATCTGATTAAGGAGAAACACAGTGGAGGGATGGTAGGACATTTTGGTCGGGATAAGACCATTGCCATTCTTAGAGAACATTATTTTTGGCCTCAAATTACACAGGATGTGAAGAAGTTTGTACAGATTTGCCAGGTTTGTCAAGTGGCCAAGGGGTTTAGTCAAAATACTGGCCTATATCAGCCATTGCCTGTTCCATCAAGGCCATGGGAGGACATAAGTATGGATTTTGTTCTTGGATTTCCAAGGACCCAAAGGGGTAATGACTCAGTATTCGTGGTGGTTGATAGGTTCTCCAAAATGGCACATTTCATTCCATGCCACAAAACTCATGATGCTGTCCATATTGCAGACTTGTTTTTCAAAGAGGTGGTAAGACTACATGGTCTTCCAAGGAGTATAGTTTCTGACCGAGATACTAAATTTGTGGGGTATTTCTGGAGGACATTATGGAAGAAGTTGAGAACAGACTTGAAATTCAGTTCCACGCATCACCCACAGACTGATGGCCAAACAGAAGTGGTAAATAGAAGTCTGGGCAATTTGCTGAGATGTTTAGTTGGAGATAAGCCCAAGGGATGGGATTTGATTCTACCACAGGCAGAGTTTGCTTATAATAACTCTGTAAATAGGAGTACTAGAAAATCACCATTTCAAATTGTATATGGAAATAGCCCAAGGACTGCACCAGAATTGAGGAAGATAGAACAAGGGGAGAGAAAAAGTGCTGAAGCTGAGGAATTTGCTGAACACATCAAGCGTCTACATGAGGAGGTCCAAGCACACATTATCAAGATGAATCAAGAGTATAAAGCTAGGGCTGATCAAAGGAGAAGACATAAGGAATTCCAAGTAGGGGATCTTGTCATGGTGCACTTACGAAAAGAAAGATTTCCAGTTGGTACTTACAACAAGCTGAAAATGAAGAAATTTGGTCCCTGCAAAATTTTGAAGAAACATAACTCAGGAAATGCATATGAGGTTGAGCTGCCAGATGGTATTCACATTTCTCCCATTTTCAACATTGCAGATTTGACAGAGTATCATGATGATAGTACTGATGAGGAGCTGGTTTTAGAGCCATGTCCAATTCCTACTTCTAAGAAGGAGGAGATAGAAGACATTCTAGATCATCGTGTGGGTAGGAGTACCAGAAACAGACAGTATGAAGAGTATTTGGTCAAATGGAAAGGACGACCGATCGAAGACTCAACTTGGATTTCAGCAGCTGAGGTTTCCCATTTGGGATTTCCTCTACCATCCATAAAGTGACAGGGTCACTTTTCAATCTACCCTGGGTGTCTGATGCAGGAGCATCCAGAGGTATAAGGGCAATCCTGTGTCACAAAAAAAAAAGTACTTAGACTTAGTTTCTATTTTATGTCTTTACATTTTTGGATACCCATTTGGCTCAAATAAAGGTTCCAACTCTCATAGTTCAACTATCAGTGCATTTAAAAATCCCAAAAAAATAGGAGCATGCAATTTGATCATCATTTTGGTGAGCTAGAAGGTGTGACTTGGCCAGATGAATGTAATCAAGATTTAGAGCATTCCAGAAAAAGAATCAGGTCAAAAGGCCCCACAGTTTGAAAGTTATTGCAGTTTTTCGGGTTTTGGAGACCCCCTAAGAATGCTTCAAAGTCAAGTTTGGGGCATTAAATGACCTCGAAAAGGGTCAAAAAATGGAGGATGAGCGAAGCTTGTCCATAGGGCTATAGAGCGCTTTGAGAGCTTTCTGAAAATGTAAACGGTTCGTCAAACGGAGTTACGGTTCAAAAGTTATGCCTCCCAAAAGTTCGGCTACCGTTTCTGGATTCTTCTAGAATTGCACCGACTTCTAACGCAGCTTCTGGAACCTTCTATTTTGTCGGTGGATGCCTACTAGCACTTTCTAGAATGTACTCCTAGTCCTTAACCCTCCGGGGTCTATTTAAGGAGATTTCTGGCATTGTAAAAGGCAGTTCGGGGTGGAGTTTGAGAGGAGGTGCTATAAGGAGAAATATTCTCCAAATTTATGCTATTGTAAGCCCATAGGGCATGTTTTGAAGTTTATTTTCTCTGCACTATTTGTACTAGCATATTTTCTTGGTTAATATAATTCCCCCTTTCTATTGTGCCTATTCTGTTGTTGGGTTGTGTCCCCATCAGGATCATTGTTAGTGGATGTTCTCATCACATGACTAGAGAAAAAAGTAAATTCATTACCCTTGAGCATTACAATAGAAATAATGTTAGATTTGGTAATGATGCACCTTGTTTTATAAAAGGTAAAGAATCAATAAGATTGATAGATAAGATCATGTGTAATAATGCTAACTATGTGGAAGGACTTAACTATAATTTTTTGAGTGTATTATAATTGAATAGATTAGGTTCCAAAGTTGAATTTGATAACAAGAAGACTAAGATCAATGACATTGATGGAAAACTCATTGGTAGTGGTGATCACACAATAGGTAATCTATTTTATCTTAACATGAATGAAGCAACTTGTCTTGTTTTACAATTTGATTATGTGTGGCTATAGCCCAAAAAGTTATGTCATGTAAATCTTGAAAATTTGGTTAATATAAGTAAGATGAAAAGAGTCAAAGGTTTTCCAAAACTGAATGAACCTGATAATGTGATTTGCATACAATATCAATTAGGCAAGATGAAAAAATCTAGTTTTAAGAGTAAGACTCATACTTCAAAATAAATTCTAGAATGAATTCATACTGATCTATGTAGACCAATTGATGTGCAAAGCTACAAAGGTGATAAGTATTTTATCCTATTTGTTGATGATTACTCTAGAATGATGACAGTGATGTTTTTGAGAGAAAATTTTGATGTTTTTCAAATGTTTAAGTGGTATCTTACAAAATTTGAAATGTTTGAGATTTGACAGATGTGGAGAGTTTACATCAAATGAATTCAATAATGTTTGCATTGATAGAGGAATCATAAGACAAACTTCTACACCAATGACCCCTCCACAAAATGGGATACTTGAAAGAAGAAACAAATATGTGATGGATTTTGCTAGAACAATGATGATGGAGAAGAATGTTGCTTTGAAATACCAAAGAGAGGCTTTTAGTACATCTTTCTATACTTTGAACTAAGTACAAGTTAAGAAAGGTACAAATTCCACATCTTTTGAATTATGGTACAGATACTCACCCAATGTCAAATATTTTAAAGTATTTGGAAGAAAGTGTTACATCTAAAGGACAAAAGAAATGGTAAACTTGATGCAAAAAGTGAAAAAAGTATATTCCTAGGATATTCCACAAGAAGTAAATCTTATAAGTGTTTAAATACTAACACTAACAAAGTTGTGGAAAGTGCAAACCTAAGAGTTGACAAGTATGTAGAAATACATGAAGATGAACAAAAGAAAGAACTTAAAAATTACAAAACCTTTATTTACTACTATTAAGGCATGTCTACTAATACTAATGATTCTAAAAACCAAGTTGTTAATCAACAAGAATCATTGACTTTTGAGTCGCATCCAATAGATGTCAAGTTACATTCAAGAATCAAGTTTCATTTAGGAGCTAAGACACATTCAGATGTTGAGATCAATTTTCATGGAAGGAATGTCAAGTTACTTGATAGAGAAGTACACAGTGAACCTGAGATTGGACTTCATGAATGACCTATTGTTGAAGAAAGAAGAACAGAGCCAAGATTACCAAACTATGTTAGAAGGCATCACCCCACTAAAAAAAATCATTGGAGAAAAAGAGGATGGATCAATGATAAGGAATAGATTGAGGAATTGTTGGGTACAATTGTTCAATTGTGTGTTGTCTATGATGTTACAAAAATGTCAAATCAGTTATCAGATAGAGTCTACTAAGCTTGGAAGGTTAGCAAAGTGAACTACAGAGTCTACCGAATGTTTCTAGAAGCTACACTATAAAGACAGTTTCTACCGAGCTCACTCAGGCATTGAAGGCTTCTGTGGCAAAAATTAGTTTCTACCAAGCTCAAATGGTCAGTGAAGGGAAATCAATTTCTACCAAGTTCACAAGGTCAGTGAAGGAAAGTTAGTTCTTACTGAATTCACTCGGTCTCCAAAGGATTTTGCAAAATTTGTAGTGTTTATCGAGCTTCAATTGGTTAACACTAGAAATCATTTTTGGAGCAGTGTTTACCAAGCAAGGTAGGCCAATGAAGGATTTCGTTGTTTTGGGAAATAAAGCTTATTCTTTTCATGTAATGTTTGTAGCTAACTAACATATTTTTTATTGGTAAATGTAACTTGTAAATGAGCTAACTTGATAATTTTTAATGTATAAATAAGAGGTCAAGTTGTGAATTCTAATGTATGAATAGATGAGTGAATATGCAAGTGAGTTGATTGTGTGAAAAGGAAGTCTGAGCGAATTTTGAAGAAAGATCAGATATCCTTGAGGAGCAGCAAAGTTGTATTCGATCAGAGAGGATCTAGTGAAGCAAAGCAAAGATCTATATCAACAAAGTTCAGTTGCATCTCATTTAGGTCACTTCATTGTTACTTTTTCATCATTGTAGCAGTGATTTGTAAATCTCTTAACAGAGTTGGTCTAACAGCCATTTTGTAAATCCTCTAACAAGGTGGATAGTTCTACTAAATTTTTCTAAAGTCCTCTAGCAATGCCACTCCTAGCAAGGTGATTAAATCCTCTAACCAGGTCACATCTAACAATGTATTTTGTAACTTTTAATAGGGTTGGCTCCTAACAAGACTCACTTTAGAAGAGTGAAAATTGGTAGCTAGTTACTTGGTGGTTTTTCCCATATTGGGTTTCCACGTTAAATCTGGTATCTCTTGTGTTCATGTTATTTCTTTTTGCATGCATGTTAATAACTATGAATACTTAAATATTAGCAACTAGTTAATCTACCGAGTTATAGCATTTTTATGTGTGGCTACCGAGTGACATCAGTAATTAAGTTTTAAGACATCTATGGCATCTATGGATTTGTTTTTGTGGTAACTGATTCACCCCCCCTCTCAGTTACTCCATCTATATTTCCAACAATTGGTATCAGAACTTTTGGTGCTTGCAGGAAAGATTTCAAGGATCTAAGCTAAAGATCAAGATGTCTTACAAGAGGGAAATTCCAAGGCTTAACAGGGATAAATTTTCAGCATGGTAAGGTCTCATGAGACTCCATTTGGCTTCCATTGGAGATACAAGATTGAAATATCTAGATGAAGCATATGCAACTCCTTCTGGTACATTATTTGTTAATGACATTGCTAAGAAAAAGACTCATAACACTATGATGATAGACATTGCATCTACCCTAAGCTATGAAGAATTTGATGATGTCAAGTACTACAAAACTACCTTTGAAATGTGGAACAAGCTAAAATATATCTATGGAGGTGATGATAATGTGAGAAGAGCCAAAGCATAAAGTCTAAGAGGACAATTTGATCAGATGAGGATTAGAGAAGATAAAAACACTGCAAAATATGTTGAAAGAGTCAAAGCAAGTGTTAGTGCAATCAAAGCTTCTAGAGGAGATATCAAGGACGAAATAGTTATAAGCAAAGTTCTTAAAAAATTACTTCCCATTTATGCAATTAGAGTTTCTTCAATTCAAGAAAGAAGATGTGAAGAAAATCATAAGATAAATTTAGAGGCCACAGTTGGAAGATTGACTATGTTTGAGCTAGATAACTATGATAACTATGTTCCAACTACCAAGAACATTGAATTAGCATTTGAAGCCAAGCTTTTACTCAAGGAGAAAGGCAAGAAGATAAAGTATTCTTAGTTAGAAAGTGAAGAAGAATCAAAATAGAGTTTTGATAGTGATCTTGAGGTGGTTGAAGCTCTACTAGCAAAGAAATATTCTAGAGGCAAAGGGAAATACAAAGGTAAGATTCCTCTAATCTACTTTTCTTGTGAGGAAATTGGTCATATTGCTGCTAGGTGACCAAATATATAGAACAAAGATGAGAAGAAAGGTCACAAGTGAAATGGCAAGAAAGATTTCAAATCATTCAAGGATAAAAGTAAGAAAACATGTTTCATGGCTAAGGACTCTAATAATTCTAATGAAGAAGAAGATGAAATTGTTTACATTTCTATGAAAGATTAATATGATAATGATGAGGAAATGGCACTTATCTCTCATGTGAGAAAAAATGATACATGGATCATAGATAGTGGTTGCTCTCATCATATGACTGGTGATAAAATAAAGTTTGAACATTTTGAATACTATGATGGTGGTAGTGTGAGGTTTGGTAATAATGAACCTTGTTGTATAAAACAAAGAGGAAGAATCTCACTAACCAAAGAGCTTGTATGTGATAATCATATTGGGTAGAAGTATTGAGTGTAGCACAACTACTCAATAATGGATTCAGAATTCATGCATGGAAAACCAAGACTACTGGATGATAAAGGAAAGCTGATTGGATTAGGCACATAGGCAAAAGGTAAATTGTTCTATGTTGAATTTGGTGAATATTCATGCTTTATTGCTCAAGTTGAAGAAAGTTGGTTATGGAATAGAAGGTTGTGTCATGTGAACTTTGATAACCTAAGAAAATTCAAAAAAGTAAGAGGCATTCCTAATATAAAGAAACCCGAGGTTGGTCTATGCAAGAATCATTAGATTGGTAAGATGGGAAATACTAGCTTCAAAAGTAAGAACTATCAGTCTGAAGAAGTTTTAGAAATTTTGCATACTAACTTGTGTGGACCTATTGGAATTGAAAGCTATACTAGTGAAAAGTTTTTCATTCTTTTTATTGATGACTACTCAAGAATGATGATTGTCATGTACCTAAGAGAGAAATCAGAAGCATTTGAGAAGTTCAAATGGTATTTGGCTAGAGTAGAGAAAGAAATAGGGAAAAGACTAAAATGCTTGAGGTTAGACATAGGTGGTGAATTCATTTCCCATGAGTTCAATAAATTTTGCATTGAAAGAGGGATCAAAAGCTAGGTATCAGCCCCTGGAACTCCCAAGCAAAATGGAATAGCTGAAAGGAGGAACAGATCTATCATGGACTATGAAAGAACCTTAATGATTAAAAAGAGCATTGATATCAAATACTAGAAGGAAGCTATCAGCACTATACTTCATACCTTCAACCAAGTACAGCTGAAAAAAGGACTCATTCAAAACTTCTTATGAGTTATGGTATGGCTATAAATCAAATGTAAGTTACCTAAAAGTATGTGGAAGTAAATTTTATATTTTTAAAGAATCTAGAAAAAGTAAATTTGATGTGAAAGGTGATGAAGGAATATTTTTGGGATATTCTTGCAAAAGTAAAGCATATAGATGTTTGAATTTTTCTACTCACAAAGTCATAGAAATTGCACATGTGAAAGCTGATGAGTTTACAGAAAGAACTAAAGAAGAAAGCAAAAGGGAACCAAAAGATTACAAGAGATTTGTTTTCATTGAACCTGATATAGTGCCAAACACACCTGTTAATTAAGAATCTTTCCAAGTCTTTAGTAATCGAGTTGTAGGAAGTTAAAATTGAGTTGAAGGAACTCAAGTCATATTTTGTGTTGGAAATTATTGAAAAGATCTTTGAATGAAGAATGATGGAATTGGTAAAGAATGCTTTCAATTTTTATTTTTTCATTGATGTCAAACTTGCTAACTATAGGAATGACAATTGCTTAAGTGGTCCAAATACTATCACTTAGTTGATTGACAAGGAGGTGTTGATCAATAAGATGTAACTAGAGCACCAAGAGAAAGTTTGAAGTTATGATGTTGTAATGAAGTATAATGATCAGCCAAGCCATTGATGAAATATTGTACTGATAACATACTCTAAGAAATAGAGGATGGACACACTAAGACCCGTCATTCGTGAGAGCTGAGAAAATTCTTAGTTGAAGCTGAGCAAGTTCAACTTTAGTGTGTGTTGAGCAATCCTTCAAGTGCTGAGTAACACAAGATTGTTCAAGTGTCGAGTAACATAGGATTGTTCAAGTGCTGAGTAACATAGGATTGCTTAAGTGCCAAGTAACTCAGGAAAAGACTTTGAGTGTCAAGCATCAAAAAAAGGTAATGGATGCCGAAAAAATTTCTTTAGGTGTTGAGCATTAGTAAACCAATGATATTGAGTTGCTACATTATTGATAAGACAAAATGATTCACCAGATCAATAACAATAAGTTAGTTACATTGAATTTTGTGAATTAGTTGGATGATAAGGATGATGAGTAGATGTCATAGAATTTCATGTAAACCATGCAAACCAATTCAAGGAAAATGCTGATGGATTTATTATGAAGTTTCTAGAAGAAACAATTAGGAGGGAAAACAATATCATTTTCTCAGATCAATTCAAATTGATGAGTGAGAAGATTTGAGCAAGAAATGAAGAATAGAACTTCTTTATAAGGAGTTACAGATCAGAGATCAAGAGTGAGTGAGTTGGTCATAAGTGTGGTCATGTGAAGAAGCCAAGAGAAGGCTAGTGTGAAGTGTCAAGAAGAGGACACGGTGAGGAGTAAGCACAAAGCTTCAAGACTCTAAGTTGATCAAGTGACCATAGAGTGTATTGGCATAACGAGTGGAAGAAATCAAGGAGATAGATCTTGAAGGGTGGACAAGGTAGCAGCAGTGAAAGGAAGAAAAGCCAAGCAAAGAAAAGAACTGAAGAGTGATCTAAAATCTACAATGTTAGAGTTGTTGGAAATGAGAATGGAGTAACTGAGAGGGGGAGGGGGTGAATCAGTTACCACAAAAACATTTCACAATCCCTTAGATGTCTATAAGCTTGATCTTAGTTACAAATTACTGAAACTTGATAATGCAGCAAATAATAATAATTATTAAGAACTGATAACCAAAAACAATTCAGCAATCATGAACACTAGAGACACCATATTTAACGTGGAAACCCAATATGGGAAAAACCACCAATGTAACTAGTTACTATTTTTCACTCTTCTGAAGTGAGCCCTATTAGGAGCCAATCCTGTTAAATGTTACAAAACACACTGTTAGGTGTGACCCTGTTAGAGGATTTAATCACCCTATTAGGAGTGGCCTTGCTAGAGGTCTTTAGAACAATTCAACTGGACTGTCACCTTGTTAGAGGATTTATAGAATGGTTGTTAAACCAACTCTATTAAGAGATTTTGAGTTCACTGTTACAATGGTTAGAAAGAAACAATGAAGTGATCTGATACAATATGCAACTTATCTTTGCTAATTATAGATCTCTGTTATTCTTGACCGAATCCTTATTGATCAAATACAACTTTTTAGCTCCTTCAACGCATCGGATCCTTCATCAGACTTTTCTCAACATTCGCCTTTTCATTTGACACTATAATGCACCTTCATAACTTTTTCACACTTTTTTTTTGATTTACAACTTGAGTGACCATATATACCTTTCAGATTATCTTAGTCGGCTCAAATCACTGACCAATAATCAAACAAATACAATAGTCGACTAGAAATAATTAAAATTACAAACTAACAAATCCCTTTACTGGCCAACCTTACTCGATTAATATTGTTCAAAAAATAATTCTTGTGTTAACCGACTGAGCTTGGTTAATATAGCGAACTCCGTGACAACCCTTCAATCACCGGGAGAACTTAGTAAGTACTGAGTTTCCATAGATGACCGAGTGAGCTCGATGGAAACTATCTTTTCCAAATTCCTTTGTTGACCGAGTGATCTCGGTTAACACTGTCTGCCTCATTTTATTCAATAACCAAGTGAGCTTAGTTAACACTTGTCTGTCTTATTTTCTTTGATGACCGAGTAAGCTTGATTAACACTTGTCTATCTTATTTTCTTCGATGACTGAGTGAGCTCGATTGATACTGACTGCTTCATTTTTTTCGATGACCGAGTGAGCTCGGTTGACACTGTAGCTAAGCTTGGTTAGCTGAGACTAATAATTGATATGAAATTTGTGTGACATTAAGGACAACATTATCCAACAATCTCCCTCTTTGGCATTGATGGCAACACAACATGTCATAACAGAATGAAATTTTGAAATAAGTCCAGTAAGATAACAGACTTCACCCTCTTTTAATAGTCTCCCTCTTTTAAGGAACTTCATAGCAGATTTTTCAAATTTCACAAATTTCAGAAGGATATGACAGTAGATCTCTCCCTCTTTTACAACACATGCCAAAGATAAGAGAAGTAAATTGAATTGCAATGTACCTTTAGTACTGATTCATATGCAATGATTTCTGATTAAACTGCATCAATAGATAGATCTTCAATCTTATATGTGTTGATGCATCACTAAAACTTATTTTAGTGAACTTCAGATAGGGGAATGACCCCTAACTTACCTCTAAGATAAAAAAATGCATCCTTAGATAAGGGCTTTGTGAATATATCGGCAATTTGTTCCTTTGTGTGAACATATTTCAATCTAATCTCCTTGTCTTGCACCAATTCTCTGACAAAATGATATTTGATTGCAATATGCTTGGTCTTGGAATGCATCATTGGATTCTTGAATATGTTGATTGCACTAGTATTGTCATAGAACATAATAACTGGTTCTTTGATTTCCATCTTCATTCCTTGTAATAACTGCTTAAACCAAACAATGTTGGAATAGTTTACTACTGCAGCAACATACTCTGCCTCTGCTGTAGATTGGGATGTACAATTTTTCTTTTTGCTTGTCCAAGAAACCAATCTCTTTCCAAGAAAGAATGCTCCTCCACTTGTGCTTTTTCTATCATCAAGATTCCCTGCCCAATCAGCATCAGTAAAAACTTTCAAATCCAAATAACCTCCAAATTTGTACCATAGTCCATAATCTTTAGTTCCTTTCAAATATCTCACTATTCTCTTGATTGCCATTAGGTGAGTTTCTCTTGGTTTTTTTAAAAATCTTGCAACAATACCAACTGCAAGAGCAATATCTGGCCTGGTATGAACTACATACTGCAACTTTCCAATCATAGATCTATACAATGTTTGATCTACTTCTTTGGATTCATCATCTTTGGTAAGTTTCAATCCAGTACACATAGGAGTTCCAACAGGTTTACAGTCCTCCATACCAAACTTTTTCAATATCTCCTTGATGTATTTTGATTGAGTAATGAAGATGCCATTCTTATTTTGTTGAATTTGAAGACTAACTAAGAATTTTATTTCACCAAACATAGACATTTCAAATTCCTTGTTCATTTGTTCTGAAAATTCTTTGCAAAGATCATCATTCCCTATGAAAATAGTATCATCTACAAATATTTCTGCCAAGATAATCTTATTATCTGGTCCTTCCTTTATATACAAGCTACTATTATCATTAGTTCTTTGAAAACCAATCTGAATAAGATAGTTATGCAATCTTTCATACCATGCTCTAGGGGCTTGTTTTAGACCATACAGCGCCTTGTGTAATTTGCAGACCATGTTCCTTTTATCTGGATCAACAAAACCTTGAGGTTGTTCAATGTAAACCTCTTCATCCAGTATTCCATTAAGGAATCCTGACTTGACATCCATCTGATAAACTTTGAATCCTTTGTGAGTAGTATATGCAAGTAAGGTTCTGACTCCTTCCAATCTTGCAACAGGAGCAAAAGTTTCTCCATAATCTATGCCTTCTTCTTGAGAGTATCCTTTGCATACCAATCTAGCTTTGTTTCTGGATACCTTACCATCTTCAGTCAACTTGTTTCTGAATACCCACTTGGTTTCAATTATATTCTTATCTTTAGGCCTGGGTACAAGAGTCCATGTCTTGTTTTTCTCTATCTATTCTATTTCCTCATTCATTGCCTCAATCCAACTATCATTTTCCAATGCATCTTTAATACTTCTAGGTTCAAAATCAACAAGTAAACAAGTATTTTTCAACTTACTTCTTGTCAGGGTTCCTTCAGATTTGTCTCCAATGATCTAATCTGGTGTATGATGTCTTCTAACATATTTAGCTAATACAAGTTCTTTACCTCTTGAATGAGTTTCATTGATATCTGCTTGTGCTTCAATTTCATGTTCAGGTTGTTCTAGCTTGGTTGCTTCAGACTCGGTAGATACTTGCCCGATAGTGTCTGAATGTTGTTGTGGCTCGGTTTGAACTATTTGCAACTTGGTTACTAAAGACTTAGGAGTTGAGGATTCTTGAGTGAATGGTATACTTGGTATAGTATCTGGTTCAATGTAAACAAATCTCTTGTAGTCTTCAGGTATTTTTTTGCTTTCTTCTTATGATTTGTCTGCAAACTCATCAACTTTCACATGTGCACTTTCTAAGACTTTGTGAGTGGATAGATTTAAACATCTATATGCTTTGCTTTTGCAAGAATATCCCAAAAATATTCCTTCATCACCTTTTACATCAAATTTTCCTTTTCTAGATTCTTTCAAAATATAACATTTTCTTCCAAATACTTTCAGATAACTTACATTAGGTTTGTAGCCATACCATAATTCATAGGGAGTCTTGAATGAGTCCTTCTTCAACTGTACTCGATTTAAGGTATGAACTGCAGTGCTGATGGCTTCCTTCTAGTATTTGATAGCAATGTTTTTTTTCTATCATCAAGGTTCTTCCACAATCCATAATGGATCTATTTCTTCTTTCAGCTATTTCATTTTGTTCTGGAGTTCTTGGTGCTGAAACCTATCTTTGAATACCTCTTTCAATGTAGAAGTTATTGAATTCATGTGAAATGAATTCACCACCTCTGTCTGACCTTAAACATTTCAACCTTTTCCCTGTTTCTTTTTCTACTCTTGCCAAATACCACTTGAATTTCTCAAATGATTCTGATTTATTCCTTAGATACATGACAGTCATCATTCTTGAATAGTCATCAACATAAAGAATGAAAAAAATTCTCCAGTATAGCTTTCTATTCCAATGGGTCCACATAAATCAGTATGCACAATTTCTAATATATCTTCAAACTGATAGTTTTTACCTTTAAAACTAGTCTTTCCCATTTTACCAATCTGACAATTCTTGCATAGACCAACCTCAGGTTTCTTAATGTTAGGAATGCCTCTTACTTTTGAATTTGCTTATTTTTACCAAATTATCAAAATTGACATGACACAATCTTTTACGCCATAACCAACTCTCTTCAATTTGAGCAATAAAACATGAGCATTTACCAAGTTCTAGATAGAACAAGTTAACTTTAGTTTGGGTGCCAGATCCTAACAGTTTTCCTTGCTCATTCAATAGTCGTGCCTTTCCATGCATGAATTCCACCTTGAATCCAGTATTTAGTAACTGTGCAACACTTAGCAAATTATGTTTGAGACCTTCAACCCAATAGGCATTATTACATATAAGTTCTTTGGATAGAGAGATTCTTCCTCTTCCTTTTATGAAACGAGGTTCATTATTACCAAACCTTACAATGCCAGCATCATAGTCTTCAAACTAATCAAACTTAGTTTTATCACCAGTCATATGATGTGAGCAACTGTTATCTCTAATCCATGTATCATTCTTACTTACATGAGAGATAAGAGCCATTTTATCTTCGTCATCACTGTCAGAGTCATCT
Organism: Cupressus sempervirens; assembly: GCA_028749045.1. Classification (NCBI taxonomy): domain Eukaryota; kingdom Viridiplantae; phylum Streptophyta; class Pinopsida; order Cupressales; family Cupressaceae; genus Cupressus; species Cupressus sempervirens. Next base: position 310,088,470 of record CM053785.1, read on the forward strand.
TTAACAGCAATATAAACAATTTCATCCTCACTATTATCAGAATCCTTAGAATTTTCAGCCATGAAACATGATTTCTTACCTTTGTTCTTGGATGATTTAAAGTCTTTCTTGCCATTCCATTTGTGATCTTTCTTTTCATCATTGTTTTGCTTGTTTGGGCACCTTGCTACAATATGACCAATTTCATCACAAAAAAAATAGATTAGAGAAACTTTACCTTTGTATTTTCCTCTGCCTCTAGAATATTTCCTTGCTAGTAGAGCTTCAATCACTTCGAGATCACTGTCTAAACTTTGGCTTGATTCATTTTCACTTTCTGACTATGATTATATGTTCTTTTTGTTTTTCTCTTTGAGTGAGAGCTTGGCTTGAAATGCTGATTCAATGTTTTTGGAGGCTAGAACATAGTTGTCAAAGTTATCTAGTTCAAATGCAGTTAGTCTTCTGACTATGGCCTCAAGATTTATCTTATGATTTGCTTCACACCTTCTTTCCTGAATTACAGAGACTCTGATTGCATAAACAGGAAGCAAGGTTCTGAGAACTTTGCTTACAACTATTTCTCCTTTGATGTCACCTCTAGCTGCCCTGATTGCACTTACACATGCTTTAACTCTTTCAACATACTTTGCAATGTTTTCATCCTCTCTCATCCTCTTTTGATCAAATTGTCCTCTTAGACTTTCTGCTTTTTCTCTTCTCACATTATCATCTCCTCCATAGATCTCTTTTAGCTTGTTCCACATGTCAAAGGCAGTTTTGCAGTCCTTAATATCATCAAATTCTTCATAGCTGAGAGCAGATGCTATGTCTATCATCATATTGTTGTGAGTCTTCTTTTCAGCAATATCATTAACTAACAATGTGCCAGAAGGTTCTTCATATTCTTCTTCAAGGTATTTTAGTCCAGTATCACCAACAATAGCCAGATGAAGTTTCATCAATCCTTGCCATGCTGAGAAGTTATCTCTGTTAAGTTTTGAAATTTCTCTTTTGTAAGACATCTTGATCTTTGGCTTAGAACCTTGAAATCTTTTCCTGCAAGCACCAAAAGCTTTGATACCAGTTGTTGGAAATGAGAATGGAGTAACTAAGAGGGGGATGGGGTGAATCAGTTACCACAAAAACATTTCACAGTCCCTTAGATGTCTAAAAGCTTGATCTTAGTTACAAATTACTGAAACTTGATAATGCAGCAAATAATTATTATTATTAAGAACTGATAACCAAAAACAATTCAGCAATCATGAACACTAGAGACACCAGATTTAACGTGGAAACCCAATATGGGAAAAACCAATAATGTAAGTAGTTATTGTTTTTCACTCTTCTGAAGTGAGACCTATTAGGAGCCAACCCTGTTAAAGGTTACAAAACACACTGTTAGGTGTGACCCTGTTAGAGGATTTAATCACCCTATTAGGAGTGGCCTTGCTAGAGGTCTTTAGAACAATTCAACTGAACTGTCACCTTGTTAGAGGATTTATAGAATGGCTGTTAAACCAACTCTGTTAAGTATTTTGAGTTCACTGTTATAATGGTTAGAAAGCAACAATGAAGTGATCTGATACAATATGCAACTTATCTTTGCTGATTACAGATCTCTATTATTCTTGACCGAATCCTTATTGATCAAATACAACTTTTCAACTCCTTCAACGCATCTGATCCTTCATCAGACTTTTCTCAACATTCACCTTTTCATTTGACACTATAATGCACCTTCATAACTTTTTCATACTTCTTTTTTGATTTACAACTTGAGTGACCATATATACCTTTCAGATTATCTTAGTCAGCTCAAATCATTGACCAATAATCAAAAAAATACAATAGTCGGCTAGAAATAATTAAAATTACAAACTAAAAAATCCCTTTACTGGCTGACCCTGCTTGGTTAATACTGTTCAGAAAATAATTCCTGTGTTAACCGACTGAGCTCGGTTAATACAATGAACTCCGTGACAACCCTTCAATCGTCGGGAGAACTCAGTAAGTATTGAGTTTCCATAGATGACCGAGTGAGCTCGGTGGAAACTGTCTTTGCCAAATTCCTTTGTTGACTAAGTGATCTCAGTTAACACTATCTGCCTCATTTTTTTCGATAACCGAGTGAGCTTAGTTAACACTTGACTGCCTTATTTTCTTTGATGACCGAGTAATCTCGATTAACACTTGTCTGCCTTATTTTCTTTGATGACCGAGTGAGCTCGGTTGATACTGACTACTTCATTTTCTTCAATGACCGAGTGAGCTCGGTTGACACTATCTACCTCATTTTCTTTGATGACCGAGTGAACTCAGTTGACACTGTAGCTGAGCTCGGTTAGCTGAGACTAATAACTGATATGACATTTGTGTGACATTAAGGACAACATTATCCAACAAGAGTTGCATTATTTATCAGGTCAAAACCTTTCTAATACTTTCTTACCATTGTATTAGACATTGAAATCCTACATTGCTATGTTAGCTTAATAGCTAGGTGGATAAGCCTCAAGAAAGGGATAGAAGATCCTCAGGAGAAGGATAGGACATCCTCAAGAGTAGGATAGGAGATCCTTAGAGAGGGATAAAGGATTCTTTTGAGAAGGTGACTGTAAATCCCATGGACTTGGGTGGGCCTAACAGCTCTATGTAAATCCTTTAATAGGGTGGCATTCTAAGTTGAATGTTCTTAAGTCCTCTAATAGGGCACACTCCTAACAGGGTGTAGAAATCCTTTAACAAGGTCACATCTGACAGTGTTAAAGCTTTTAACAGGGTAGGCCTTTAATAGGGAAAACCATCAGAAGTGGTTGAAATCAATTGTGCAGAATTTTGTGGGTGTCATCCCCACCCCAATTTTACCTTCTTATTCCTAGAGGGTTTTTGGGTCACCAAAATCCTTTGTGTTATGGGGTGATGCATGTTTACTTTTCATGATTGTTTAATATTTAATTGCATGCATGATAATATGCCATTAATGATTTGAAAAGAAAGTAAAAAGGCTAGTACTTTTGATTCACCCCTATTTTATTAAAAATTTGTATTGGACATTATTGGACCTTGAAAAACTTATTCACCCCCCCTTTCAGTTATTCTAAAAGAATTCTAACAATTGGTATAAGAGCCCACTGCTGATTTGTTTCAAGGTACTAGCAGTAGGAAGATCAAGATGTCCAAAAGAGAAGTTCCCAAGCTAAACAAAGACAACTTTGTTGCATGGAAAAGTCTGATGAAGTTGCACCTTGGATCAATAGGTGACTATGCATAGACCTCAATCACAGCTAATCATGTAGACCCTACAAGACCCCTTACTACATAAGACATTAACAAGAAGAAGGAGCACAATCAAGTGATGTTAGAGATTGCTTCAGCACTAAGCTATGCTAAGTATGATGACATCAAAAAATGTGTTACTACACATCAGATGTGAAAAACATTATCAAGCATCTATGGAGGAGATGATAATGTCAAGAGAGCCAAAAGAGAGAGCCTAAGAAGAAAGTTTGATGACATGGAAATGGAAGAAGGAGAGAATGCTTCTCAATATGGTGCAAGGATGAAAGAAGTGGTAAGTGCCATAGGAAGACTAGAAGGATAGTTATCAAAAGAAATAGTATGTAGTAAATACTTGAGAACTTTTCTTCCTATCTATGCTATAAGAGTATCAACCATCAAGAGCTAAGGTGTGTACCAAGCAACACATTGTCATTTGAAGGAATACTTGGAAGACTCACTACCTTTGAGCTATCCAACTTTGACAACTACAAGCTAGAAAACTTTGAATCTACATTCAAAGCCAAAATGACAATAAAAGACAATGAGGAGGTATAAACAAAGAAAAAGAGTGGAAAAGGAAAGTATGTATCTAGTGACAGTAGCACTAATGAAGATGATGTAGAACAATTGGAGGCATTACTCGCAAGAAGATTTCATAGAGGAAGAGGAAAATTCAAAGGTAAGCTACCAATCATTTGTTTCAATTGTAATGAAGTTGGTCACATTGCAGCTAGATGCACACAAAAGAAAAATTACAAGGATGGAGGCAACCTCAAGAACAAGAAAGAGGAAAAAAAGGACTATAGAGGTAAAGGAAAAAGATGCTACATTATTGAAGATGACTCTGATAAGAATGATGATGAAGTAGTCTATGTGGCTATGAAGGATGAATCAAATGAAGATGAAACAACTACCCTGGTAACCTGCATGAACAAGAATAAAAAATGGATCATAGACAGTGGATGTTCTCATCACATGACTAGAGATAAAAGTAAGTTCATTACCTTTATTCAATATGAAGGAAATAGTGTTAGATTTGGTAACAATGCACCATGTCAGATCAAAGGGAAAGGTAGTATCAAGCTTACTAAAAAGATATCATGTGATAATGCATACTATGTTAAAGGCCTAAATTATAACTTGTTAAGTGTCTCACAGTTAGGCAACATATGATGCAAGGTTGAGTTTGAAAATGGAGTTGCCAAGATCTATGATTCTCAAGGAAGTATAATAGGAAAAGGTGACTAGTCTAGGAGTAATTTTTTCTACCTAGACATGGAAGATGCTTCTTGTCTCATTGTTCAAACTAATGATGTATGGTTATGGCACAAGAGGTTATGTCATGTAAATTTTGACAATTTGATAAGCATCAGCAAAATGAAGAAAGTTAGAGGTCTACCAAAGTTGAAGAAGCCTAATAACACCATATGCAAACAATACCAACTAGGGAAGATGACCAAGTCAACTTTCAAAAGAAAGGCTTATACTTCTAATGAAGTATTAGAGCTAGTTCATACTGACTTGTGTGGTCCTATTGAAGTGCAAAGCTACAAAGGTGATAGATACTTAATGTTATTTGTAGATGACTATTCAAGGATGATGACAGTCATGTTCCTGAAACAAAAATTAGATGCATTCCAAATGTTCAAATGGTACTTGGCTAGAGTTGAGAAAGAGACTAGGAAGAGCCTAAAATATCTTAGATCTAATAGAGGAGGTGAATTCACATCAAGAAAATTTGAATAATTCTACAATGAAAGAGGAATCAAAAGGTAGACATCAGCACCTAGGACTCCACCTCATAATGGTATAGGAGAAAGAAGGAATAGATCAATTATTGACTGTGCCAAGACCTTAATGATGGAGAAAAATGTTGCACTCAAGTACTGGAGAGAATCTGTAAGTACTGCAGTCCACACACTCAACAGAGTTCAAGTCAAGAAAGGTACAAATGCAACACCTTTTGAATTATGGTTTGGGCATTCTCCTAATGTAAAACATTTCAAAATATTTGGATGCAAATGCTATATATATAAAGAGTCTAGAAATAGAAATTTTGATGCAAAGAGTGAGGAAGGCACATTTCTTGGTTATTCTACTAGAAGCAAAGCTTATAAGTGCTTAAATGGTAACACTAACAAAGTAGTACAAAGCACAAATGTGAAATTTGATGAGCTTGCAGAAGTTCAAAGTGTTGAGAACACCAAGAAAGCAGAAGAATACAAGACCTTTGTATGCTTTTATGAAGGTGTACCTAATAATGGTGAAATTGCAACTCAGAATGACAATCAGCAACAAAATCCAGTATCTTCTAAGTCACAGACAGTGAATGCTGAGTAGTAGACACATTCAGAAGCCGAGCTACAAGATACAGATAATGTTCATTCAAATTTTGAGAACTATCAACATGAAGGAAATGAAGAAATATCTTATGAAAATACACATGAAGATTTAGATTCTGAAAGAGACAACATACAAACTAGGAAAGAACCAGTATTGGAAAATTATGTAAGAAGACATCATCCTGCAAAAAAATTTACTAGAAACAAAGAGGCAAGACCAATGAAAAGGAATAGAATTAGAAGTAAGACATATCTACTCAGCAAAACGAAACCAAAAATAGTAAGTGAAGCCATAAAAGATGATGACTGGTACAATGCTATGAAAGAAGAAATAGAACAAATTGAAAAGAACAAGACATGGACCATAGTCTCAAGACCAACTGACAAGAAAGTAATTGGAACCAAGTGGGTGTTTAGAAACAAGTTAGATGAGAATGGTGAAATCACAAGGAACAAGGCAAGACTAGTTTGTAAAGGGTATGCACAAGAAGAAGGACTAGACTATGGAGAAACTTTTGCTCCAATTGCCAGAATGGAAGGAGTAAGGACCTTACTAGCATATGCAGCCTTCAAAGGATTTAAAGTCTATCAAATGGATGTTAAGTCCACATTTATGAATGGTATACTTGAAGAGGAAGTCTACATAGATCAACTATAAGGATTTTTTTATGAAAATAACAAAAAAAAGGTATGTAAATTGCATAAGGCTCTATATGGATTAAAGCAAGCCCCTAGAGCTTGGTATGAGAGACTTCACAAGTATCTAGTGCAAATAGGATTTGAAAGAACTGATGATAATAACAACATGTACATCAAATTAGAAGAAGGTAAGGATATCCTTGTATCTAAAATCTTTATGGATGACATAATTTTTGGAAGAAAGGAAGTGCTTTGAAAATTTTTTGCTAACAAAATGAAACATGAGTTTGAGATGTCTATGTTTGGAGAAATCAAGTTCTTTGTTGGATTGCAAGTACATCAACTAAAATATGGTATATTCATGACACAATCAAAGTACATCAAAGAGATACTCAAGACATTTTGATTGGAAGACTCCAAACCTATCAGCACACCAATGGCAATAGGACATAAGCTATCCAAAAATGATGAATCAACTGAAGTCAATCAAACAATGTACAGATCCATGATTGGAAAACTACAATATGTTGTACATAGTAGACCAGACATAGCATTAGTAGTTGGAATAATGGCTAGATTCTTTGCTAATCCTAGAGAAAATCATCTCATGGTAGTAAAAAGGATAATGAGGTATCTCAAAGGAATTGATGATTTTGGCCTATACTACAAAAAGAATGAAAAGTTTGAGCTAAATACCTACATAGATGCAGATTGGGGAGGAAACATTGATGACAGAAAAAGCACAAGTGGAAGAGCACTATTCTTAGGCAAAAGGCTAGTTACCTAGACCAGTAAGAAGCAAATAGGCACAACACTCCACTATAGAAGCAAAATATGTGGCAGCAACAATCAATTACACAAACACTGTGTGGCTCAAACATCTATTAAAGGGAATGAAGAAAGAGGTAACCAAACCTGTGATACTATATTGTGATAATACAAGTGCTATAAACATATCCAAGAATCTAATAATGCATGCAAAAACCAAGCATATTACAATCAAGTATCACTATGTCAGAGAATTGGTGGAAGACAAACAAGTGAAGATGGAGTACATTCACACAAAGGAGCAAATTGCAGACATCTTCACAAAACCATTGCCCAAGGATGCTTATGAATATCTTAGAGGCAAGTTGGGGGTAAAGCCCCTAACTCAAGTAGTCTAAAGCAACAAAGAAGCTTCCCTGCATCAACAAGAGTAGATCATTGAAATATCAGAAGAATAATGCAAAGGATGACAACAAGAACAGTAATTCTAGATCAGTCACAAGCATGGTGACAGAAGAAAAAGACATAAGATGCAAAGCTTACATCAAGCATGTTGAAGATGCTACACCTTTTGCATTTATGTCAAAGAGGGAGATTTATAAGAAACTGATCAATAAAAGGTAAGAGGGAGATGTATGAGAATGTATGAGATTAGTAGTAGACCAAAAAAAAAGAGAGATGAAAGAGGGAGATTCAGAAGAGATAAGAAACTAATCAACAAGTAGCTATAAAGGATCAGGAATATAGAGTAAGGATGCAGTAGTCAAGAGGGAGAAGCAGAACAAAGGATTTAGTTTGTATTGGAAAAAGAGAGAGACATGATGCAAAGAAGAAAATATGAAATAAACATGTAATGACAACAATTTTTTTTTTGATATACAAGTTTGGTGGTAACCAAGTTGATCAGCTTAATCAATTGATTAGTTTGGTTTGTCATCAATGCCAAAGACGGAGATTGTTGGAAACGATTGAAAAAATATTTGAATGAAGAATGATAGAATTGGTAAAGAATGCTTTCAATCATTGTTTTTTTATTGATTTCGAACTTGCTAACTACAAGAATGACAATCACTTAAGTGGTCCAAATACTATCACTTAGTTGATTGACAAGGAGGTGTTAATCAATAGGATGTAACTAGAGCACCTAGAGAAAGGTTGAATTTATGATCTTGTAATGAAGTATAAGGATCAGCCAAGCCATTGATGAAATAGTGTATTGATAACATACTCTAAGAAATAGAGGATGGAAACACTAAGACACATCATTCATGAGAGTTGAGCAAATTCTTAGTTGTAGCCGGGCAAGTTCAACTTTAGTGTGTGCCAAGCAGTCCTTCAAGTGCCAAGTAACACAAGATTGTTCAAGTGCCAAGTAACACAAGATTGTTCAAGTGCTGAGTAACATAGGATTTTTCAAGTGTCGAGTAACTCAGGAAAAGACTTTGAGTGCTGAGCATCAAAAAAAGGTAATGGATGCCGAGAAAATTTCTTCAGGTGTTGAGCATCAGTAAATGCAGTAGAAGCTAAGTAACATAGAAGGAGCTAAGCATCAATAAACCAATGATGTCGAGTTGCTACATTATTGATAAGACAAAAGGATTCGTCAGATCAGTAACGATAAGTTAGTTACATTGAATTTTGTGAATCAGTTGGATGATAAGGATGATGAGTAGATTTCACAAAATTTTATGTAAACCATGCAAACCAATTCAAGGAAAATGCTAATGGATTTATTATGAAGTTTATGGAAGAAACAATTAGGAGGGAAAATAATATCATTTTCTCAGATCAATTCAAATTGATGAGCAAGAATATTTGAGTGAGAAATGAAGAATAGAACTTCTTTATAAGGAGTTATAGGTCAGAGATCAAGAGTGAGTGAGTTGGTCACAAGTGTGGTCGTGTGAAGAAGCCAAGAGAAGGCTAGTGTGAAGTGTCAAGAAGAGGACACAATGAGGAGTAAGCACAGAGCTTCAAGACTCTGAGTTGATTAAGTGACTATTAGATTGTGGTGACTGATCAGGAAAGTACTATACATACTTCATAAATAGAAAAAAAAATTTGGAAGTAGCCGACATGGTAGCCGACATATTATGGCCGACATATGGCCAGCATTTTATAACCCTAAAGTGGTTTAATACTTGTATAAAAGGGCTTAGGGTTGGTTTTTTTCATCATGTTGTGATACAAAATTGGTTCTTGCAGCGGTATTGAGCTGTAAGGGATTACGGATTGTAATCAGGTTGTAATCACTGGATTGTAATAAGATCAGGCTTGCTGTTTGGTGGACGTAGCCCAGGGATTGGGTGAACCACGTTAAATCTTGGTGCCTTGTGTTCTTTTCTGTGTGTTCTATTATTTTCTGTTATTGGTTATATTTGCATGTAGTTTTTTTATTTCTGTCTGTGGTTTATCCTAACAAGTGGTATCAGAGCAAGGTTGTTTTTTCAGTTATCCTCTGCAGGAAAGTCTCACAGTTAAGTGGGAGTCTCACGGTTGAGTGGGAGCGATGGAAGATGAGGGTAAGTTGAGGGTTGACAGGTTTAATGGGCAGAACTTCCAATTATGGAAGATGCAAATGGAAGACTATTTATATCAGAAAGATTTATGGAAGCCGTTGGAAGGAAAAGCCAAGAATCAGGGAACTATGTCAGAGGCTGAATGGGATCTTTTGGACAGAAAGGCACTCGGAAGCATTCGGTTATGCTTGGCACCATCGGTGGCATTTAATATTACAAAAGCAAAGACGACAGAAGATTTGATGAAAACCCTAGCAACATTGTATGAAAAGCCCTTCGCTTCAAATAAGGTATTTCTCATGAAGCATTTATTTAATATGAAAATGGCAGAAGGTGGATCTGTTGCAGATCATTTAAATGAGTTTAATACTATTACTAGTCAATTATCTTCTGTGGGTATCAATTTTGATGAAGAAATTAGGGCTCTCTTGATTTTGTGTTCTTTGCTTGAAAGCTGGAATGGCTTGGTAATGGCGGTGAGTAATTCTGTTCCTGGATCTAGTACCCTAAAATATGATGATGTGATCGGTGTTATTTTAAGTGAGGAAACTCGTAGAAAATCTTCAGGTGGATCTACATCAGGAAGTGCTTTAAATGCACAAAGCAGGGGCAGAACGACTGAAAGAGGAAGTAACTCTGGAAATCCTAAGAAATCAAGAGGAAAGTCAAAGGGGAGGAGGTCTCAATCGAGAGGACCAAATGATTGCTGGTACTGTGGGAAACCAGGGCACAAAAAGAAAGATTGCTGGAATCGAAAGAAAAATGAAGGAGATAAATCAGATGGAGACAAGGAGGCAAATGTGGTAAGTAACAAATCCGAAGAGGATGCTTTGCTTCTGTCTTTAGAGAGTGTTGATGATTCATGGGTTTTAGATTCTAGCACTTCATTTCATGCTACACCTCATAGAGGTTATTTCATTGATTATGTCCAAGGGGATTTTGGGCTTGTTTATTTGGGGGATAATGAACCCTGTCAGATTGTTGGAAAGGGAAAAATTAAGATTAAGTTGCAGAATGGGAATCATTGGCTACTACATGAGGTAAGACATGTTCCAAAACTAAGTAGAAATTTAATTTCAGCAGGGCAACTCGGTGATGAGGGTTGTGTAGTTACTTTTAATGATAAAAATTGGAAGGTTTCAAAAGGTTCCCTTGTAGTAGCAAAAGGTGTGAAAGTAGGCACCTTATATCTTTGTACAGGTCATATTGTTCCTTCTACTTTGATTATTTCAGAGAAAAATAAATATTTAGGAACAATTACTGCAGTTGAGCAGGGAGAGCAAATAGCTGCTGTAGATTCTGATACAGCGTTGTGGCACAATAGACTTGGGCACATGAGTGAGAAAGGTATGAAAGTACTTCATTCAAAGAAAGTTTTACCAGGTTTGAAATGTGTGAATATGGATTTCTGTGAAAGTTGTGTGTATGGAAAACAAAAGAGAGTGAGTTTTGTAAAGACTGGGAAGGAAAACAAAAAGGAGAAATTAGAGCTTGTGCATACAGATGTATGGGGACTAGCTCAGGTATCTTCCCTTGGTGGCTCTCATTATTATGTTACATTTATTGATGATGCAACTAGAAAAGTATGGGTTTATTTCCTTAGACAGAAATCTGATGTATTTCAAACTTTTAAGAAATGGAAATGCTTGGTTGAAAATGAGACTGGTAAGAAATTAAAATGTCTCAGATCTGATAATGGTGGTGAGTATTGCAGTCATGAATTTGAAGATTATTGCTCCACTAATGGTATTCGTAGACAAAAAACTATTCTAAGGACTCCACAGGAAAATGGAGTGGCTGAACGCATGAACAGGACTATAATGGAGCACGCAAGGAGCATGAGGTTGCATGTTGGGTTGCCCTTACACATGTGGGCAGACGCTGTCAATACTGCAGTATATTTGATTAATAGAGGTCCCTCTACTCCTTTGGCCTATGGCATTCCAGAGGAAGCATGGACTGGTAAGAAGGTGAGTTATTCTTTTCTCAAGACCTTTGATTGTGAAGCTTTTGCTCATATAGACTCTGAAAATAGAACCAAGCTAGAAGCTAAATCAAAAAAATGTGTCTTTGTTGGATATGGCATTAATGAATTTGGTTATAGGCTTTGGGATTTTGAAAATCTTAAAATTATTCAAAGTTGGGATGTCATATTCAATGAGAAAGTGTTGTACAAAGATCTGTTGCAGCAACATGAGAAGAAAGAAGATGATTATGTAGTGCTGGATGATACTCCAAAAGCTAATGTTCCAACCATTCCTCATGATGTGCAACAATTGCAAAAACAAATACCACACACACCAGTGAATGTTAGATGGTCATTAAGGCAAATTAGACCTCCACAAATGTTTTCTCCCTCTTTGTATTCTATTTTACTTACTGATGCTGGTGAACCTGAAAGTTATGATGAAGCTGTGCAGGTGGATACTAAGATTTAGTGGGAGTCTGCAATGAAAGATGAAATGGACTCTTTGTTGAAAAATAAGACATGGAATTTGTGCAAGTTGCCTGCAAGTAAAAAGGCTTTACAGAATAAATGGGTTTACAGGTTGAAAGAAGAGGAAGGAGGTAAGAAAAGATTTAAGGCCAGGTTAGTTGCAAAAGGATTTGCACAGAAAAAAGGAATTGATTTTGATGAGATATTTTCTCCTGTTGTTAAAATGACTTCTATTCATACTGTTTTAAGTCTTGTGGCTACTGAAGATTTGCATTTAGAGCAGATGGATGTTAAAATATCCTTTCTTCATGATGATTTCGATGAAGAAATATATATGGCTTAGCCACAGGGTTTTGAGGTCAAAGGTAAGGAGAACTTAGTGTGCAAATTGAAGAAAAGTTTATATGGCTTGAAGCAAGCACCTCGGCAATGGTATCTGAAATTTGATAGTTTTTTGCATGAGCATGGATATAATAGGTGTCATTCAGATTACTGTGTTTATTTTAAGAGGTTGGATGATGATAGCTACATTATTTTATGTTTATATGTTGATGATATGCTTGTAGTTGGGTCTAACATGGATCATATTAAGGGGCTAAAATGCCAATTAGCACATGCATTTTCTATGAAGGATTTGGGGGCAGAAAAACTAATCCTTGGTATGAAGATTTATAGAGATAGGAAGAATAGAACATTGACGCTATCTCAAGCTGATTATGTTGAGAAGGTGTTGCAACGTTTCTCTATGGAGAATGCTAAAGCTATCAGCACACCTTTACCTGGTCATTTGAAATTGACTAAGGAAATGTCTCCCAAGACACAAGAAGAGGAGGATAAGATTTCTAAGGTACCCTATGCTTCAGCTATAGGAAGCTTGATGTATGCTATGGTATGCACTAGGCCAGATATTGCACATGCAGTGGGAGTCGTTAGCAGGTATATGAGTCATCCAAGATTTGAGCATTGGAATGCTGTCAAGTGGATTCTCAGATATTTGAGAGGAACATCCAATAAGTGTTTACACTTTGGGGGCTCTACTACTGATTTACAGGGCTATGTTGACTCAGATTTGGCTAGGGATATTGATACCAGGTGGAGTACTACAGGTTATGTCTTTACTATTGGTGGGGCAGCCGTGAGCTGGGTTTCTAGGTTACAGAAGATTAATGCTCTCTCCACTACAGAGGCAGAGTATGTTGCTGCTACAAAGGCAGCCAAAGAGATGATATGGCTTCATTTCTTCTTGGAAGAATTGGGACATCCTTAGAAGGATAATTATTTGTTCACAGATAGTCAGAGTGCCATTCATCTTGCTAAGAATTCAGCTCTGCATTCTAAAACCAAACACATACAGTTGCGGTACCATTTCATTCGGTCAGTTTTGGAGGATGGATAGTTAAAGCTGGAGAAGATACATACCAATGAAAATCCAGCAGATATGTTGACAAAGGTTGTAACAAGGGAGAAGTTGAACTCCTCTTCAGCTTTGGTTGGTCTTTTAGACTAAATATGAATAAAAGAACAGTAGAGTCCTTGATGGTTTGATCCAGTGGGAGCCCCATGTGGTAGTGGTATTGCTACAAGATCAGTCTCCAAGTGGGAGATTGTTTTTTAGTGTGGAGCCTGATCAGTCCCCAAGTGGGAGATTGTTAGATTGTGGTGACTGATCAGGAAAGTACTGTACATACTTCATAAATAGAAAAAAAAATTTGGAAGTAGCCGACATGGTAGCCGACATATTATGGCCGACATATGGCCGACATGTTATAACCCTAAAGCGGTTTAATACTTGTATAAAAGGGCTTAGGGTTGGGTATTTTTAATAATGTTGTGATACGAAATTGGTTCTTGCGGCGGTATTGAGCTGTAAGGGATTACGGATTGTAATCAGGTTGTAATCACTAGATTGTAATAAGATCGGGCTTGCTATTTGGTTGACGTAGCCCAGGGATTGGGTGAACCACATTAAATCTTGGTGCCTTGTGTTCTTTTCTCTGTGTTCTATTATTTTTTGTTATTGGTTATATTTGCATGTAGTTTTTTTATTTCTGTCCGTGGTTTATCCTAACAGTGACCATCAATAAACCAATGATGTCGAGTTGCTACATTATTGATAAGACAAAAGGATTCACCAGATCAGTAACGATAAGTTAGTTACATTGAATTTTGTGAATCAGTTGGAAGGATGATGAGTAGATTTCACAAAATTTTATGTAAACCATGCAAACCAATTCAAGGCAAATGCTAATGGATTTATTATGAAGTTTATGGAACAAACAATTAGGAGGGAAAATAATATCATTTTCTCAAATCAATTCAAATTGATGAGCAAGAATATTTGAGTGAGAAATGAAGAATAGAACTTCTTTATAAGGAGTTATAGGTCAGAGATCAAGAGTGAGTGAGTTGGTCACAAGTGTGGTCATGTGAAGAAGCCAAGAGAAGGCTAGTGTGAAGTGTCAAGAAGAGGACAAAGTGAGGAGTAAGCATAGAGCTTCAAGACTTTGATTTGATTAAGTGACCATAGAGTGCATTAGCATAACGAGTGGAAGAACTCAAGGATACAGATCTTAAAGGGTGGACAAGCTGGCAACACTACAAGGAAGAAAAGCCAAGCAAAGAAAAGAACTAAAGAGTGATCTGAAATTTGCAAGGTTAGAGTTGCAATCTTTATTAGGTCAAAAACTTTCTAATACTTTCTTACCATTATATTAGACATTGAAATCCTACATTGCTAGGTTATCTTAATAGCTAGGTGGATAAGCCTCAGGAAAAGGATAGAAGATCCCCAGGAGAAGGATAGGAGATCCTCAGGAGTAGGATAGAAGATCCTTAGAGAGGGATAAAGAATTCTTTTGAGAAGGTGACAATAAATCCCATGGACTTGGGTGAGCCTAACATCTCTATGTAAATCTTTTAATAGGGTGGCATTCTAAGTTGAATGTTCTTAAGTCCTCTAACAGGGCACACTCTTAATAGGGTGTACAAATCCTTTAACAGGGTCACATCTGACAGTGTGTAAAGCCTTTAACAAGGTGGGCCTTTAATAGGGCAAACCATCAGAAGTGGTTGAAATCAATTGCGCATAATTTTTTGGGTGTCATCCCCACCCCAATTTTACCTTCTTATTCCTGGAGGGTTTTTGGGTCACCAAAATCCTTTGTATTATGGGGTGATGCATGTTTACTTTTCATGATTGTTTAATGTTTAATTGCATGCATGATAATATGCCATTAAGAACTTGACAAGAAAGTAAAAAGGCTAGTACTTCTGATTCACCCCTGTTTTATTAAAAATCTATATTAGACATTATTGAACCTTGAATAATTGATTCACCCCCCCCCCCCCCCCCCCTCTCAGTAATTCTAAAAGAATTCTAACAATTTTGATGCTACCAATCCAATGCCTATGGAGTCTGAAAGACCCGAGCAGTAGATAGAGTAGCTAGAACCTGAAGTTGAAGTACAAGAGGATGAGAATGAAAAGCATTCAAAGGGCAAGGAACCTATATTAGCCAAGTATGTCAAGAGATATCATGCACCAGATCAAATCATTGGAGACAAATCTAAAGGTACTATGATAAGAAGTAAGTTGAAAGGTACTTGTTTACTTGCTGATTTTGAACCTAGAAGTGTCAAAGATGCATTAGAAAATGAAAGTTGGATTGAGGTTATGAATGAAGAGATAGAGTAGATAGAGAAAAAAAAAACATGGACTCTTATACCCAAGCCTAGATACAAAAATGTGATTGGAACTAAGTTGATTTTTAGAAATAAGTTGAATGAAGATGGTAAGGTGTCAAGAAAAAAAGCTCGACTAGTATGCAAGGGATACTCTTAAGAAGAAGGAATAGATTATGGAGAGACTTTTGCTCCTATTGCAAGATTGAAAGGTGTCAAGACCCTACTTACATATGCTATATACAAAGGATTTAAGGTTTATCAAATGGATGTCAAGTCAACATTTTTCAATGGTATACTGGATGAAGAAGTTTACATTGAGCAGCCTAAAGGTTTTGTTGATCCAGACAAGAAGGACATGGTCTGCAAATTACACAAAGAATTGTATGGTCTAAAACAAGCCCCTAGAGCATGGTATGAAAGATTGCATAACTATCTTATTCAGATTGGTTTTCAGAGAACTAATGATAATAGTAGCGTGTATATTAAGGAAGGACTAGATAATAAGATTATTTTGGAAAAAATATTTGTGGATGATACTTTGTTCACAGGGAATGATGATCTTTGCAAAAAAAATTTAGAGCAAATGAACAAGGAATTTGAGATGTCAATGTTTGGTGAAATCAAATTCTTTATTGGTCTTCAAATTAAGCAGAGTAAGAATGGCATCTATATCACTCAATCTAAATATATCAAGGAGATATTGAAAAATTTTGGTATGGAAGACTGTAAACTAGTTGGGACCCCTATGTGTACTAGGTTGAAACTTACCAAGGATGATGAATCAAAGGAGGTAGATCAGACATTGTATAGATCTATGATTGGAAATTTGCAATATGTAGTGCATACAAGGCTAGATATTACCCTTGCAGTTGGCATTGTAGCAATATTTTTAGAAAAAACCAAGAGAAAATCATATGATGGCAATCAAAAGGATCATGAGATATTTGAAAGGCACTAAAGATTATGGATTATGGTACAATTTTGGAGGTAATCTGGATTTGAAAGTGTTTACTGATGCAGATTGGGCAGGAAACATTGATGATAGAAAGAGTACAAGTGGAGGAGCTTTCTTTCTTAGAAAGAGGTTGGTTTTTTAGACAAGTAAAAAGAAAAATTGTACATCTCAATCCATAGTAGAAGCAGAGTATGTTGTTACAATAGTAAACTGTTCTAATATTGTTTGGTTCAAACAATTATTGGAAGGCATGAAAGAGGATATCAAAGAACCTGTTGTTATGTTTTGTGACATTACAAGTTCAATTAGCATATCCAAAAATCTAGTGATGCATTCAAAAACCAAGCACATTGCAATAAAATATCACTTTGTCAGAGAATTGGTGTAGGATAAGGAGATCAGATTGGAATATGTCCATAGAAAAGAAAAAATTGTTGACATATTCACAAAACCTTTACCTAAGGATGCATTCTTGTATCTAAGAGGTAAATTAGGGGTCATTCCCATATCTAAAACTCACTAAAATGAATTTTTAGTGATGCATCAATAGGTATCAAGTTGAAGATCTTTTAGTTGATGCAGAATAATCATGGAAATATTGCATATGAATCAGTACATAAGGTACATTATTACTCATTTGGTTTGTGTTGTCTTTGGCATATGTTGTCAAGGAGGGAGATTATACTATCATATCTTTCTAAAATTTGAATATATTTGTGAAGAGCTTGATGTTTGAATAAAAGATATGTAATTCCTTCATAAAAGGAGATTACAATTTTTGAAAAATTTGTGGAATGGAATGTATGAGGGAGAAACATTTTGTCAGAAAAAGACTTGTTCTCAAATTTCATTCTACTATGATATGTTGTGTTGCCATCAATGCCAAAGAGGGAGATTGTTGGATACAATTGTTCAATTCTTTGTTGTCTTTGATGTTACACAAATGTCATATCAGTTATCAATTAGAGTCTACCGAGCTTAGAAGGTTAGCAAAGTGAATTACAGAGTCTACTGAGTATTTTTGGAAGCTATACTACAAAGACAATTTCTACCAAGCTCACTCGGGTGTTGAAGGCTTCTATGGTAGAAATTAGTTTCTACTGAGCTTAGATGGTCAACAAAGGGAAATTAGTTTCTACCAAGCTCACAAGGTCAGTGAAGGAAAGTTAGTTCTTACCGAGTTCAATCAGTCTCCAAAGGATTTTGTAGAATTCACAGTGTTTACTAAGCTTCACTTGGTTAACACTGGAAATCATTTTTGGAGCAATGTTTATCGAGAAAGGTCAGCCAATGAAGGATTTAATTATTTTTGGAAATAAAGCTTATTTGTTTCATGTAATGTTTGTAGCCGATAGATGTATTGTTTATTGGTAAATGTAACTTGTAAATGAGCTGACTTGACAATTTGTAATGTATAAATAAGAGGTCAAGTTGTGAATTCTAATGTATGAATGGATGAGCGAATATGCAAGTGAGTTGATTTTGTGAAAAGGAAGTGTGAGAAAATTTTGAAGAAGGATCAGATATCCTTGAGGAGCAAAAAAGTTGTATTTGATCAGAGAGGATCTAATGAAGCAAAGTAGAGATCTGTATCAGCAAAGTTCAGTTGCATCTCATTCAGGTTACTCCATTGTTACTTTTTCATCATTGCAGTAGTGATTCATAAATCTCTTAATAGATTTGGTCTAACAACCATTTTGTAAATCCTCTAACAAGGTGGACAGTTCTACTAAATTGTTGTAAAGTCCTCTAGCAAGGCCACTCCTAGCAGGGTGATTAAATCCTCTAACTAGGTCACACCTAACAGTGTGTTTTGTAAGCTTTAACAGGGTTAGCTCCTAATAGGGCTCACTTCAAAAGAGTGAAAATTGGTAGCTAGTTACTTGGTGGTTTTTCCCATATTGGGTTTCCACGTTAAATTTGGTGTCTCTTGTGTTCAATTTATTTCTTTTTTCATGCATGTTAATAATTGTGAATACTTAAAGATCAGTAACTAGTTAATTTACCAAGTTACAACATTTTTCTATGTGGCTACTGAGTGATAGCAATAATTAAGTTTTAAGACAACTAAGGGATCTGTGGATTTGTTTTTCTGGTAACCTATTTTTGAAGAAAGAAGAATAGAGCCAAGATTATCAAAATATGTTACAAGACATCCCCCTATTGAACAAATCATTGGAGAAAAAGAGGATGGATCGATGATAAGGAATAGAGTGAGGAATAACACATTTTTTCAAGTGTGCATAAATCTAAAATATTTAAGGATGCATTAGAGGATGAAGATTGGATTCAAGCCATGAATGAAGAAATTGATTAGATTGAGAAGAACAAAAGTTGGACACTAGTACCTAGACTAGAGAACAAGAATGTTATTGGAACAAAGTAGATACTTAGAAAAAAATTAGATGAGAATGGAAAACTAAAAAGGAATAAGGCAAGGTTGGTCTATATAGGTTATGCACAAGAAGAGGGAATTGGCTATCAAGAGACATTTTTCCCAATTGTAAGATTGGAAGGAGTAAGAACTTTTATTATAAAGGATTCAAAGTTTATCAAATGGATGTTAAGTTAGCATTTTTTAATGGTATACTAGAAGAGGAGGTTTGCATTGAACAACTTGAAGGATTTGTTGATCCAAACAATAAAAACATGGTGTTTAGATTGCACAAGGCTTTATATTTTTTAAAGAAAGTTCCCAAATCATGGTATGAAAGATTGCACAATTATCTTGTGAAGATTGGTTTTGAAAAGACTAAAGACAACAATAATCTATACTTCAAGAAAGAAGGAGGTAAAGGAATCTTACTAGCTGAATTTTTTTTTTATTGTATCATATTTGGAAGACAAAATGCATTATTTAAGACATTTGCAAATGAAATGAAGAAATAATTTGAGATATATATGTTTGGAGAAATAAATTTATCTATTGGATTACAAGTATATTAGATGAAATATGGTATTTACATTACTCAGTCCATGTAGAAAAAGAAATCTTGAAAACTTTTGATATGGAAGATCCAAGACCAATTAGTACTCCCATGGTGATAGGACAAAAAAAATCCAAAAATGTTGATTCTATTGAGGTCAATCAGACATTTTATAGGTCTATGATTGGAAAATTATAATATGTAGATCATAGTAGACCTGATATTGCACTAGCTATTGGGATTGTTGCAAGATTTTCTACAAATCTTAAGGAGAATCACTTAATGGATGTTAAAAGGATTATAAGGTACTTGAAAGGTATAGAAGATTATGGTATATACTACAAGAAAAATGAAAATTTTGACTTGAGAGCCTATATAGATGTTGATTGGGCTGGAAACATTCATGACATAAAAAGTACAAGTGGAGGAGCATTTTTCTTAGAAAAAAGATTAGTGCCCTGGACTAGCAAGAAATATAATCATATTTCACAACCTACTATTGAAGCTAAATAAGTGGTTGTTGCAGCGAATTGTACAAATGTGATATGGATCAAACAAATACTTAAAGGGATGAAGGAAGAAATTGCTAAACCTATGGTAATTTACTATGACAATACAAGTGCTATAAACATATTTAAGAATCCTATGATGCACACAAAGAAAAAGCACATTGCAATCAAATATCATTACTTAAGAGAATTGGTTCAAGAAAAAGAAGTGAGAATGGAATATGTGAATACAAAGGAACAAATAACCAATAAATTCATAAAGACTTTACCTAAGGATGCACATGAATATCTTAGAGGTAAGCTAGGGGTGATACCCCTATCTAGATTTACTTAAGAAGCAAGAGTAGTACCTTGGATCAACTGAGTTGAATGACATACTTTACAACTTGATGTAGTGGATCTTACTCTAGGAGCTGCCTAAAGTAGTGAAGGAACTAAAACAAAAGATTTATAGTCACATGCAAGGTGATAGAGGGAGAACCTAAATTGTTGATATCAACATGAGAAGATGAAAAATCTTTGGCACTGTTTTCAAAGAGGGATAATATATAGGGAGAAATATAGCATTATGAATAAACAGGGAGAAAGATTATTGTCAAAGTGAAAGAGAAAGAACAAGATTTTACACTAAATATCTAAAGAAGAAGAGAGATGGTAACTTATGCAAAGGACACATACTAATAGAGGGAGATATTTCAATACAAGGTATTAAATTTCTTTTTGATATTGTTTTTCATATTGGTTGCCAAAGAGGGATATTGTTGAACAAGAAGATTGTTCAAGTATAGAAATTAGGAAGAGTGTTGAAACCTATCATGAGAAAAAATTTTATTTTGTTACTAATGTCAAACCTGCTACTAGTTGGTAAGACAATTGCTTACTTTGATTAGAATGATATCATTTTATTGATTGATTAAGAGGATTTGAAAATAAAAGATAACAAGAGTACCTAGAGAAAGTTTGAGTTATATGCTTCAATATACTTCTCTAGGTTGGATAACAAGAGTACCTAGAGAAGGATATTGAAGCAAAGACAAGAAGATGAGTAAGCAAAAAGCAGATGTCTGCCAAGCTTAACCAAGCAAACTATCATCTTGAGCATTTAGTTAAGGTTGAGCAAGAAAATGATTATGGCCAAGAATTTAGTACATGTTGAGTGTCAGTAAAAATGCAGTATGTGTCAAGCATCAAAGGATGATAGTATTGACCGAGTGAAACTTAGTATATGTTGAGCAACCCAGTGTTGGTCGAGCATCAGAAGTCTGTGATTAATGAGAAAACAACATGTTATTGTTGAGTCATACTAAAATGAGTTTAATCAAAGATTTGACAAATCTAAGCTAACAACGTTAATTTCTTGAATTGTGTGAAGCATGTTGAAGATAAGTTTAATGAGTTGGTGGCACATAATTCAAGATAAACTATTTTGAGACAAATTTAAATAGGATTATAAGAGAAGTTTCTAGAGGGAAAATAATGGAAAGATAGGAATATTTAATGAATCTAACCTAACCCTAAAATGGATGGTTGTAGTAAAGTGGAAAAGGATCAAAATTCTTCATAAGGAGGTGAAAGGCCAAAAACAAAGTGTGAGAAAACAAGAGGAGTCTAAAGATGTTGCTTCATGTGGTGGTCAAAGGAATGATTCTGTAGTTGGCATACTAAGAGAAAAGGCTTAAGGAGATGAAGGCTTGAAGGGTGAACAAGAAATTAGAAATGAAGGGAATGAATGCCAACCAAAACGGAGAACTGAATTAGAGACCTAAAACCTACAAGTGAGTTGGTTTATTATCAGATCAAGTCCTTTTGTTACTTTCTAACAATTGTATCAATATGGATAAATCCTTTGGATTAAGGTTGACCTAAAAATCATGAGTAAATTATTTAATAAGGTGACATTCTAATGGAATGTTCTAATGTCCTCTAATAAGGCTCACTCCTAACAGGGTGATTAAAATCATTTAATTATGGTTACATTTAATAATAAGCATTGTAACCTTTAACAGGGTTGGCTCCTCACAGGGCTCGCTTTAGAAGAGTGAAAATTGGTAGCATGTTACTAGTGGTTTTTTCCAAATTGGGTTTCCACATTAAATCCTTGTGTCAAATTGTGTGATTGAATTTGTCGTATTTCATGTTTACATTTCTAAAAAGTTCATTTTACCTAGGACAATAATATACTAAGTATTAAAGATATTGGATGATATAATCAATGCATGCACATGTATTTGCTAAGTTCTAAAAAAATTGTATTTTTATATTTGAACCTTGGATAATTGATTCACCCCCCTCTTAGCTAGTCTAAATTATTCCCTGACTGAATGAATAAGGCATCAAATGACATTGAGTGAAAGCAAGACGAATTGGAATATACATATACCTTGATAAAAGTACCTTTCAGGTGGAAATAAATATAAATCTATCATTGGAAAACAAATCTCACAAATTAGCTATGTTAGTTATACATGCAACTCTCTCTAAATGGTTGCATACAAAGTATGCAAGGAATTGGAGGAAATAATATTTGAAAAATGTGAAAACTATGTGAATGTCACAAACATGTAAGAATGTAGTAATTATGTAATAACATAGGAACATATGTATAAGGGTATCTGCAGGATCATGGTGTGTCAAAAAGTGGCAATGTGAAAAAAAATAGAGTTTGAACACGTCTAAAAGCGCTTCAAAATCTGCTTTGTCTTTTTTTCACCTATCTAGGTACCAAACCTGGAGAGCAAGGCCCAAGCCTTATCGGATATCCGATTTGAGATCGGATATCTAATATGAGATCGGATATCCGATCTCATATCAGATATCGGATCTCATATTGGATATCTGATATGAGATCTGATATCCGATATCGGCGGCATAAAAATTGAAGGGGAAAGACACAAAAATTAGAAGAAAAAATGAATTTGTAAGTGATATAACTAATTTGAGTTATGAAATATGTAAAGATATAATATATAATCTATAAATATATAATACAATAACATAACTATTATATATAAAATAATATATAATCTATATATTATATAATTATATAATTATATAATATATATATATATAATCTATTAATATATAATAATATGTTATGTTATTATTTTTATTATTATCTATAGATATAATATATATTATTATAATATATTATTATTATTATTATCATATGTAAATTATAATCTATAATATATTATTAATATTATGACTTATGTTATTAATATATAATAATATATTATGTTATTATTATTATAATCTATATATTATATATATATATATATAATTATTATTTTTACTATATTATTTCTATTCGAGTCATTTATATGGGTCGAAAGGGCTCACAGGATGACCTATAATCCCTTTCAATACATTCCATGATGACATATGTCCCTAAAAGATCCTAGGACCCTTAAGGAGTTATTAGAATAGTTTATATGAGTCAAAGGGGGTCACAGGATGAACTATGAACCCTTTCAACATATTAAAAGACGACATATGTCCCTAGGGGTCCTAGGACCACTAGGGACATATTAGAATTATTCCTATGGGTCGAAGGGGGTCATAGGGTCACCTATGAACACCTTCCACACATTTTATAATGACATATGTCCTTAGGGGTACTAAAACTCTTGGGGAAATATTAGAATCATTCATATGGGAAGAAGGGAATCATAGGGTGACATATGACCCCCTTCTACACATTCCATGATGACATATGTCTCTAAGCATCCTAAGACCCTTAAGGATATATTAGAATCTTTCATATGGTTTGAAGGGGGTCATATGGTGAACTATGACCCCCTTCGACACATTACATGATGACATATGTCCTTAGGGGTCCTAGAACCCTTAGGGACATATTAGAATACTTCATATCAGTCAAAGGAGGTCATAGGTTGACCTATGACTTCCTTTGACCCATTAAATGATAACATATGTCTCTAGGGGTCCTAGGACCCCTAGGAACATATTAGAATCATTCTTATGGGTCAAAGGGGCTCATAGGGTGACCTATGACCCCCTTTGACCCATTACATGATGACATATCTCCCTAGGGGTCCTAGGACCCCTAGGGACATACTAGAATCGTTCTTATGGGTCAAAGGGGGTCAGAGGTTGACTTATGACCCACTTAGACACATTACATGGTGACATATGTCCATAGGGGTCCTAGGACTCCTGGAGACATATTAGAATGCTTCATATGGGTCAAAGGGTGTCATAGGTTGACCTATGACCCCCTTAGACCCATTAAATGACTTCATATGTACCTAGATAAATCTATGACCCCCTTTGACCCATATGAATGATTCTAATATGTCCCTAGGGGTCTTAGATCCCCTAGGGATATATGTCATCATTTAATGGGTCGTAGGAGGTCATAGGTCAACCTATGACCCCCTCCGACCCATATGAACAATTCTAATAAGTTCCTAGGGGTCCTACGACCCCTAGGGACATATGTCATCATGTAATGTGTCAAAGGGGGTCATAGGTCAACCTATGACCCCATTTCATCCATAAAAATGATTCTCATATGTTTGTAGGGGTCCTAGAGACATATGTCATCATGTAATGAGTCAAAGGGGGTCATAGGTCAACCTATGACCCCTTTTGACCCATATGAACAATTTTAATATGGCCCTAGGGGTCCTAGGACCCCTAGGGACATATGTCATCATTTAATGGGTCAAAGGGGGTCATAGGTCAATCTATGACCCCCTTTGACCCATACGGACAATTCTAATATGTCTCTAGGAGTCCTAGGACCCCTAGGGACATATGTCATCATTTAATGAGTCGAAAGGGGTCATAAGTCAACCTATGACTCCCTTTGACTCATATGAACAATTCTAATATGTCCTTAGGTGTCCTATGACCCTTAGGGACATATGTTATCATGTAATGTGTCGAAGGGGGTCATAGGTTGACCTATGACTCCCTTTGACCCATAAAAAAATATTTAATATGTCCTTAGGGGTTCTAGAACCCCTAGGGACATATGTCTTCATATAATGGGTTGAAGGTTGTCAGAAGTCACCCTATGACCCCTTTTGACCCACAAGAATGATTCTAATATGTCCCTAAGGGTTCTAAGACCCCTAGACACATATGTAGTCATGTAAAGGGTCAAAGGGGGTCATAGGTCAACCTATGACCCCCTTTGACCCATAACAACGATTCTAATATGTCCCTAAGGGTCCTAGGACCCTTTTGGACATATGTCATCATGTAATGGGTCAAAGGGGGTCAAAGATCAACCTATGACTCCATTTGACCCATAAGATGCATTTGAATATGTCCCTAGGCGTTCTAGGACCCTTAGAGACATATGTCATCATGTAATGGGTCAAAGGTGGTCATAGGTCAACCTATGACCCCCTTAGACACATAAGAACGATTCTAATATGTCCCTAGGGTTTCGAGGACCACCAAGGACTTATGTCATCATGTAATGGGTCGAAGTGAGTCATAGGTCAACCTTTGACCACCTTTGACTCATAAGAATGATTCTAATATTTCTCTAGAAGTCCTAGGACCCCTAGGGACATATGTCATCATGTGATGCACTGAAGGGGGTCATAGGTCAACCTATGACACCCTTTGAACAATAAGAATGATTCTCATATGTTTCAAGGGGTCCTAGGGACATGTCGTCATGTAATGGGTCAAAAGGGGTCATAGGTCAACCTATGACCCCCTTTGACCCATATGAACAATTCTAATATGTCCTTAGGACCCCTAGGGACATATGTCATCATTTAACGGGTCGAAGGGGATCATAGGTCAACCTATGACCCCTTTTGACCTATATGAACGATTTTAATAAGTCCTTAAGGGTCCTAAGACCCCTAGGGAGATATGTCATCATGTAATGTGTTGAAAGAAATCATAGATCAACTTATGACACCATTTGATACATAAGAATGATTCTCATATGTCCCTATAAGGGGTCCTAGGGACATATGTTGTCATGTAATGGGTCAAAGAGAGTCATAGGTCAACCTATGACCCCATTTGACCCATATGAACAATTCTAATATGTCCCTAGGGGTCCTAGGACCCCTAGAGACATATGTCATCATTTAATGGGTCAAAAGGGGTCATAGGTCAATCTATGACCCCCTTTGACCTATATCAACAATTCTAATATGTCTCTAGTAGTCCTAGGACCCCTAGGGGTATATGTCATCATTTAATAAGTCGAAGGGGGACATAAATAAACCTATGAACCCCTTTGACTGATATGAACAATTCTAATATGTCCCTAGGTGTCTTATGACTCCTAGGGACATATGTCATCATGTAATTTGTCGAAGGGGCTCATAGGTTGACCTATGACTCCCTTTGACCCATAAGAATGATTCTAATATGTTCCTAGGGGTCCAAGGACCCCTAGGGACATATGTCATCATGTAATGGGTCGAAGGTTGTCATAGGTCACCCTATGACCCCCTTTGACCCACAAGAACGATTCTAATATGTCCCTAGGGGTCCTAAGACCCCTAGGGACATATGTCATCATGTAAAGGATCGAAGGACCCATAAGAACAATTCTAATATGTCCCTAGGGGTCCTAAAACCCCTTTGGACATATGTCATCATGTAATGGGTCGAAGGAGGTCATAGGTCAACCTATGACCCCCTTTGACCCATAAGAAGCATTCAAATATGTCCCTAGGGGTTCTAGGACCCCTAGGGACATATGTCATCATGTAATATGTCAAATGTGGTCATAGGTCAACCTATGACACCCTTAGACACATAAAAATGATTCTAATATGTCCTTAGGGTTCTAAGGACCACTAGGGACATATGTCATCATATAATGGGTCGAAGCAGGTCATAGGTCAACCTATGACCACCTTTGACCCATAAGAACGATTCTAATATTTTCATAGGGGTCCTAGGACCTCTAGGGACATATGTCATCATGTAATGTGTTGAAGGGGGCCATAGGTCAACCTATGAGAGCCTTTGACCCATAAGAATGATTCTCATATGTCCCCCTAGGTCCTAAGGACATATTTCATCATGTAATACTATGACCCCCTTTGACCCATATGAACAATTCTAAATGTCCCTAGGGGTCCTGGACCCTTAGGGACATATGTCATCATTTAATGGGTCAAAGGGGATCATTGGTCAACTTATTACCCCCTTCAACTCATATAAACTATTATAATATGTCCCTAGGGGTCCTAGGACTACTAGGGATATATGTCATCATTTAGTGGGTCGAAAAAGATCATAGGTCAACCTATGACCCCCTTCGACCCATATGAACGATTCTAATATGTCTTTAGAGGTCCTAGGACTCCTAGGGACATATGTCATCATGTAATATGTCGAAGAGAGTTATAAGTCAACCTATGACTCCATTTTACCCATAAGAATGATTCTTATATGTCTGTAGGAGTTCTAGGAACATATGTCATCAAGTAATGGGTCAAAGGGGGTCATAGGTCAACCTATAAACCCCTTTGACCCATATGAACAATTCTAATATGTCCCTAGGGGTCCTAGGATCCTTAGGGACATATGTCATCATTTAATGGATCGAAGGGGGTCATAGGTCAACCTATGACCCCCTTTGACCCATATGAACAATTCTAATATGTCTTCAGGGGTCCTAGGATCCCTAAGGACATATATCATCATTTAATAGGTCGAAGGGGGTCATAGGTTGACCTATGACCGCCTTTGACCCATATGAACAATTTTAATATGTCCCTAGGTGTCCTATGACCCTTAGGGACATATGTCATCATGTAATGGGTCCAAGGGGGTCATAGGTTCACCTATGACTCTTTTATGTCATCATATAATTTGTTGAAGGTTGTCATAGGTCACCTTATGACCCCCTTTGACTCATAAGAATGATTCTAATATGTTCGTAGGGGTCCTAGGACCCCTAGGGACATATGTCATCATATAAAGGATGAAAATGGGTCATAGGTCAACCTGTGACCCCCTTTGACCCATAAGAACAATTCTAATATGTCCCTAGGGGTCCTAGGACCCCTTTGGACATATGTCATTATGTAATGGGTCGAAGGGGGTCATAGGTCAACTAATGACCCCCTTTGACCCACAAGAAGCATTTGAATATGTCCCTAGGGGTTCTAAGACCCTTAGGGACATATGTCATCATGTAATGAGTCAAAGGGACCTATGACCCCCTTAGACATATAAAAACATATCCAATATGTCTCTAGGGTTCTGAGGACCACTAGGGATATATGTCATTATGTAATAGGTTGAAGCGGGTCATAGGTCAACCTATGACCACCTTTGACCCATAAGAATGATTCTCATATTTTCTTAGGGGTCCTAGAACCCCTAGGGACATATGTCATCTTTGACCCATAAGAACGATTCTCATACATCCCTAAGGGTCCTAGGGAAATATATCGTCAGGTACCTAGGACCTCTAAGGACATATTAGAATTGTTCATATGGGTCAAAGGGGGTCATAGGTCAACCTATGACCCCCTTTGACCCATATGAACAATTCTAATATGTCCTTAGAGGTCCTAGGTCCCCTAGGGACATATGTCATCATTTAATGGGTCGAAGAGGATCATAGGTCAACCTATGATGCCCTTCGACCCATATGAACGATTCTAATAAGTCCTTAGGGGTCCTAGGACCCATAGGGACATATGTCATCATTTAATGTGTCGAAAGGGGTCATAGGTTGACCTATGACCTCATTTCACCCATAAGAATTATTTTCATATGTCCCTAGGGGTCCTAAGGACATATGTCATCATGTAATGGATCAAAAGGGGTCATAGGTCAACCTATGACCCCCTTTGACCCA
Organism: Cupressus sempervirens; assembly: GCA_028749045.1. Taxonomy (NCBI): domain Eukaryota; kingdom Viridiplantae; phylum Streptophyta; class Pinopsida; order Cupressales; family Cupressaceae; genus Cupressus; species Cupressus sempervirens. The sequence continues at coordinate 310,117,337 of CM053785.1, forward strand.
TATGAACAATTCTAATATGTCCCTTGAGGTTCTAGGACCCCTAGAGACATATGTCATCATTTAATGGGTCGAAGGGGGTCATAGGTCAATCTATGACCCCTTTTGACCTATATGGACAATTCTAATATGTCTTTAAGGGTCCTAGGACCCCTAAGGACATATGTCATCATTTAATGAGTCGAAAAGGGTTATAGGTCAACCTATGATGCCCTTTGACCCATATGAACAATTATAATATGTCTCTATGAGTCCTAAGACCCCTAGGGACACATGTCATCATTTAATAGGTCGAAAGGGGTCATAGGTCACCCTATGACCCACTTTGACCCATATGAATGATTCTAATATGTCCCTAGGGGTCCTAGGACCCCTAGAGACACATGTCATCATGTAATGTGTCAAAGGGGGTTGTAGGTCAACCTATGACCCCCTTCGACCCATAAGAATGATTCTAATATGTCCCTAGGGGTCCTAAGATCCTTAGGGACATATGTCATTATGTAATGGGTCGAAAGGGATCATAAGTCAACTTATGACCCTTTTCAACCCATATGAATGATTCTAATATGTCCCTAGGGGTGCTAGGATGCTTAAGGACATATTTCATCATGTAATGGGTCAAAGGGGGTCATAGGTCAACCTATGACACCGTTTGACCCATATGAACTATTCTAATATGTCCTTAGGGGTCCTAGGACCCCTATGGATATGTCATCATTTAATGGGTCGAAGAGGACCTATGACCCCCTTTGACTCATAAGAATGATTCTTATATGTCCTTAGGGGTCCTAGACCCCTAGGGACATATGTCGCCATTTAATGGGACATATGTCATCAACTTATGCCCCCCTTTGACCTATAAGAATAATTCTAATAAGGACCCCTAGGGACATATGTCGTCATCTAATGTGTCGAAGGGGGTCATAGGTCAACCTATGACCCCGTTCGACCTATAAGAACAATTCTAATTTGTCACTAGGGGTCCTAGGACCCCTAAGGACATATGTCGTTATGTAATGGCCCCTTGGACTGATATATATTAATAATATACATATATATTAATAACATATATTACGTTATTATATATATATATTAATAACATATATATATTTAATTAAAATATTACGTTATTATATATATAATATATTATAATACATATTTACATAGTAATATAACAAAAGTAATTTATAAATCATAAACTATAACTCTTAAATTCGGTTTTCCCTCTAAAATGGGTTGGGATTTCAAATTTCTCACTAAAATTCACTGAGCCATATCAGATATTCGATTTGAAATCAGAGGCTTGGTATTTACCAAGCCTACACGGTCAACCCAAAAGACATGTTTAAAGAGGGTTTTAGTGATACTTAGACTTTAGGTAGTCGTCTGACAATGTTATTTTGATTGAAATTGAATGAAATGAAAAGAGTTTTTTAATATCGCTCTCAAGATTCCATCGATATAATTTTTGTCAAATTTTGAGTTCGATAAGTATTTATTAGTTAATTATTAATGAAGATTATTGTAAAGTGTTGATTGACATACTGATTGAAAAATAGCTATAACTTTCAAATGGTATAACATTTTTTGAATCTAAAAGTTGCATAACATTCTATGCTTCACCTAGTATAAGAAAAAAAAATCAATTAATTTGGTAAAAAAATTTATTAGTTAAGGTGGTAAGACACATGACTTTTTTTTCCGAAAAAGTTTTGGTAGAAAATTCATATTTAATTATTTATTTGGAATAAAAATACCAAAAATTTGTGTCACATCTGGGCATGAGTCTACTTTTCATATCTATAATTATATTTTAAAAATATTATCATTTGATTTTGATTAAGGTGGTCAGACATACACCTATTTTTTATTTTCGCCTTGAAATTTTTGTAGTACTGCATTAAAATTTAAATTTTTGACCAATCAATTTTTTTTTTGTCTTGATAAGGCCTAGTAGTTTAGAAACTACATTCAATTTATTACAAATTATTTTCTCACAACTTTTTGATATAAAGTCCATAACCACTTTAAAATTATGTGTCAAGTTGACATAACCCTGATTTGTTGATTTTTCACTGCCACTTAAGGCCATAGTTTGGTACACCATGATCCTGCACATACCCACTAATGATGATTCCCTAACCATAAATGAATTCGCAGACCATAATATTGAAGCCTCTTTCATATGCATGTAGAGAGGCCAAAGGAACAAGATGTTTTAACTGAAGCAAAAAAGAAGAATGCAGAGAGAAGGCATGCTACTAGCAACATGCACAAACCATCCTTCATGTAGCATGTAGAAAGCATAAATATTCATGTAGTTGCAGCCTCCATAGAAATGCTACAGGAGCATAAAAAAAGTGCACAAAAATGAAAGAATGTAAAAGAAAATGTAGGTCAAAGCCTTGGTAAAAGTCATTAAAATGCTCAAATGAAGAATTGAAATCACAGAAATCCTACCTTATGCATAAATCTGATGTCTCCTAAATGAATATTGTAGGAAAACTGATCCAAATCACTCCTACAAGAAAGAAAAAGAATTCATGTAGTTGCAGCCTCCATAGAAATTCTACAAGAGCATAAACAAGGTGCACGAAAATGAAAGCATGTAAAAGAAAATATAGTTCAAAGCCTTTGTAAAAAGTCTTGAAAAATGCTCAAATGAATAAGTGAAATCACATAAATCCCACCTTATGCATAAATCTAATGTTTCCCAAATGAATGGTAGAGAAAATTTGATCCAACTCACTCCTATCATGGAAACTTTCTAAAACAACTCCCTAGTTCAAATTAGGAAATGTTTTTCATCTTCCCCTCCTTTTGCTAGTGACCTTTTTGTAGGAATTTCATATTATTAAAATGAATTCCTTTAATAAGGGGATTTATTTTAATTAAAGGACACATTTATATGTTGAAAGGGGGATGTCTTAAGGTCCTTATAAAGGGGGGTATTTTTTCTTGAACATGTTAATACTATGAATATTTAAGTAGATGATATTTTATATCTCATTCTATTTGCATATGTTTTTTGTGCAAGTGTGGGATCTTTTGGGGGATTTTGTTTTAGGATTTATAAGAATATTTTCTTACATTTGGAATGTAGTTAAATAATATGAAAGAGGTTTTTAATTTTGCATTTTGATTTTAATTATAAATATTTAAATGGATGTTATCATTATAAAGCATTCTATTTAAATATAGTTTTAAAATGAAAAGATTGAGGAAATGATTAAGTTTTACTATGCCAAAGTCATGGGGGCCTTGATGACAAGTTTCCAATGATATATTCATCTACTAGTTGAATTTGGGAAGATGTTAGTTTTCAAAATAGCATGATTTATGAGGATTCAGTTTTTAGTTGATTGATGGAAATCACGGACTGGTTTCCAATTTCGAGGATAATGTGAATTGTGGGTTTTTGAGCTATTTATATCCTCTTCCTTAGTATTTTTGAATTATCTCTTACATTCTACCTCCATGTTTGTGCTTGCATCCTATCTCATTTTATGGGGCTTTGTTCTTTCTCCTTACAAAGATAGTATTGCTTGTAGCTCATGTCCTATATTTTGATGTAGTTTTTGAGCCTTTTCTCCTTTTGAATGTAATTTAATATTAATTCTCTTTGGTCCTATTTTAAATTTTTCATTGGCTTTTGAGCATTTTTAGCTTCAAGTTGGGTGTGCTTTTTATGAAACCTTGGCTTAAGATAAGTGTTTGAGAGGAATTTAAGAGACAATTTTTGAGTTAAGTGTAATTTGTGTGTAATATTGGTTTGAAACTTGTGACCAAGTTTCTTTTTTTCAAACCTTGCTCCTTTTTACATTGCATGCACTTAATGTTAGTAGGCTTTTTTTGTGATCAAGGTGTTATATGTATTTTTTGTTGTAAGTTTTCCATTCAAAGTTGCATACTCTCATAGTTTTTTTGAATCACCTTCATTTCTTATTTAGTTTTATCTTTCTATGCCTTTTCCTACCAAGTTCAAGTCCAGTTCAATTGTTGATTCTATTAGAATATATAGTCCACTAATATAACTGAGGTAGGGGGTTGAATCAATTATCCAACAATTATCACAATATCAACCTTATTAATCCCTAACCATGTGAGAAATATAATAAGTAACCATAACAAGATACTCATGCACAATAACACTAGATATGTTAACTAGGGAAACCCTTGATCAGAGGGAAAACCCCGATGAGGATGGTACCCACAAAATAATGTACTAATATATTTATTCCTTGTTAGAGGACGGACCTTGTTAGGATTCTATGAAAATATTATGTACACATTAGTCTCTATTAGGAGTTATGCCAACCCCATAAGGAGTTGTAGAAGGTATATGGACCCACTATCCAAACAATTTTAGGGGCAAGACCAATGAATTCACTATAAAAATGATCTCTATATTATTCCTTGTAGAATAATAGAATTAAATTGTACTTCTATTTCCTCTATGTCCCATCAACTAGACCCCTTCTTCTTCTTATCGCTATACTAGATCACCAACTTCACATCCAATAATCCCTTAGATCTCTTACTCGCATTTACCAAGCACTTTTCTCTTTCTCGCACTTCTTAATCAAAAAATCACACTTAAAATATTAAAAAATACTTTCCTTTATACCAATTCCTCAAAAAAATCTATGAGTTGGCCTTGAGGCTATCCCAATTAATTATAATAGGGCCATATTAAGATAATTAAATATTTTGGAACTACACAACAATGTCATCTCATAGTCTATACAACTTATTACACATGTGTGACTCCAGGACTTGTGTACTCACTAATATCATAATCAAACTATGCTCTATCATTATATAACCTCACATAACTAGATTATGTCTCTATTACGAGATACAATCTTGTCAACATAAACTACTCAACAGATACTGTATCACTATACTACTCTTTGTAATTCAAAAATAAATTCTTCATGTCTTCAAGTTACTTCATTCACACTCAACCTCATCATTAGAACATAGTGTATAACATGTCCTTAACTATGCTTTACCTAAAAATCAAAACTTTGTTCATATGACCTCATTCTCTATCATTTACTCTACTAATTTTCATATAAACCATACTATGTTGTCATCAATGACAAACACAGTCATGAATGCAACATGTCAATCATGCTACATGCTCTCCAATGCTTAAGATACTCCCCTAAAGGAATATCATCAGCATTCATGCTAACAATCTCCCCATTTGGAATTGATAAAACATAAATGAAAAAAAGCTAAGTTCCAAGAATACTAGACACTATGCTATTGCAACTATTGTTGTATTCACCTCTTCAAATCCTCTTCATTAATAAAATCTAAAATCCTTTCGAAAACTTCTTTGTTTTGTAACTCTTAGGATTTGCATAAATTATTCACACACTAAAAAACTCATAGCTTCTCCCCACACATCAATTTATACTTATCTTCCCCTTAGGCAATAATAACTCTTCATGTTGTGTATCTCCCCCATAGAGATATTCCTTCTCCTTACTTACATGAATCTTTCTGAATCTCCCTAATAAAGGTATGCTCATCTATACATAGGAATTATTTTATGCATCTCCCTCATTGGTATGCATAGAGATGTTTTTCATGTATACATCTCCCCTATTAACATCAATTAGAAAGGCCTCATTATGTCAATCATCTACTCCAAATCTTCAACTAGCTTAAGTGTCGAAAGACATTGTTCAAGATCGATTATGAAGAGACCTTAGTGACTCTTCTCATCATAGATACTCCCCCATACAAGAAGAATCAATATTTAGTCCAGTCAAATAATAGTTCTATGTACAACTGAATAAATGCACTCTATGCATCATCTACTCTGAAGTAGGCAGGGGCATAACCACAAGCATACCTCTCAAGTACTCAAATGTATCTTTAGGTAAGGGATTTTTAAAGATATCTACAATATGATCTTTTTTACTAACATACTCTAATTTGGTCTCTTTCTCTGCAACCTTCTCTCTCAAAACATGATACTTAATAGATATATGCTTAGTCTTAGAATGCAATATAGGATTTTTAGACATACTTACTATACTTGTGTTATCACAGTATATGATAATAGGTTTTGGAAGTTCTAACCCAATATCCTTCAACATCTTCTTCATCCACATGACTTGATTACAATTATTTTCTACTACTACATACTCTACTTTAGATGTACTCTATGGAATACAATCTTGTTTCTTTCTTAACCAAGAAACTAATCTTCCTCCAAGAAAAAATATTCCACCAGTGGTGCTTTTTCTATCATCCATACTGCCTACCCAATCTACATTAGTATAAGTCCCTAAAGTGAAATCACTTGATCTTTCATACCATATCCCATAATTAGATGTTCTCTTCAAATATCTAAATATCCTCTTTACTTTTGCATAATGACACTCCTTAGGATCATCTTGAAATCTAGCTACAATCCCAACTACATTTGTTATATCTAGTCTAGTGTGAGTCAAATATTGCAAACCTCCAATCATGGATCTATACTTCTTCTTCTTAGTTGTAGGTGTGTCATCCTTGCTAGATAAATTATGACTAGTTATTATTGGTGTACCAATAGGCTTACAATTTTCCAAGCCAAATCTTTTCAACAAGTCTTTCAAATACTTATTTTTTGAAATGAAGATGCCATCAGTATTTTGCACAATCTATAAACCTAGAAAGAACTTCATCTCACCAATCATGCTCATCTCAAACTCATATTTCATTTCTTCAGCAAACTTATCACTTGCTTCATCATTGCCTCCAAAAATTATGTTATCAACAAATATCACTATTATTAGCAAACCATTCTCAATTTTTTTCAAGTATAAGTTACTATCTGTCATACCTTTAGAAAATCCAAGCTTTGCCAAATACTTGCCCAACCTTGCATACCAACTTCTAGGTGCTTTCTTTAGATCATATAGAGTTTTTTTCAATCTGCATACCATATCCTTCTCTTATGTCAAAGGAAATAGTTTAGGTTGTCCAATGTATACCTCTTCTTCATGTTATCCATTCAAAAAGGTTGATTTGACATCCATGATACAATTTGAACTTCTTATTTGATTCATAAGACAAAAACATTCTTATTGCTTCCATTTTGGCTTTAGGAGCATATGTTTCCTTGTAATCTATTCCTTCTTCTTGTGACTAACCTTTGCCTACCAATCTAGCTTTGTTTCTTAAAACTTCACCTTGTTCATTCATCTTGTTTTTAAATACCCATTTATTTCCTATAACATTCTTGTCTTTAGGCCTAGGAACCAATTCCCATGTCTCATTCTTCACAATTTGATCAAGTTCCTAATTCATTTCTTGAATCCAATGATCATATTTGCATGCCTCATTTGGACTCTTAGGTTGAATTTGAGAAATTAAACATAATTTCTCATTAACTCTATTTCTTGTCATCACCCCTTTTTCTTTTCTTCCAATTATCTACTCTAGAAGTTGATTCTTTGTCAGGTTCCTGTTAGAGGTAGGAGTTGCTAACTCAAGTCTTATCTCATTTCTTGGTTTAGATCTATTTTCTCCTCTTTTCTCAACAATTTAGATATCATTCTGCAAGTCATTGTTAGTCTTAAAGAAAGATTTCACATTTTCTCCAATAATTCCAAGACTTTCTTCTTCTTCTTCAAAATTATAATCCATCATCTTCTCCTTGATTCCAAAATTTTCATCAAGTTTTACATTTTCACACTCAACAATTGTCTTAGTTCTATGATTAAAACATTTGTATGATTTTCTTTTCAATGAATAACCAAGAAGCATAACTTCATCACTTCTTGGATCAAACTTACCAACATTGTCATCTCTCTTTATATAACACTTACTTTTAAAAATTCAAAAATACTTTACTAAAGGTGTATGACCAAACCATAATTCAAAAGGAGTCTTATTCATACATTTTCTAATTTGTACTATGTCCATGATGTACAATGTTGTATTGATTGCTTCTCTCCAAAATGTCTTGGATACATTGTTCTCAACCATCATTGCTCTTAGTGCCTCTAATAATGTATGTTTCTCATTTTTGCTATTCCATTCTTCTCAGGGGTCTTAGGTGATGATAACTATCTCTTAATTCCACTCTCTTTAGAAAACATGTTAAACTCTCTAGAAGTAAACTCTCCTTCTCTATCTAATCTCAAACATTTAATCTAAACACCAGATTCATCTCAACTCTATTCTTAAATATCTTGAACTTTTGAAATGCTTCAAATTTTTCTTTAAGAAATGCTACCCACATCATTCTAGTGAAATCATCAACAAAAACCATAAAATACCTTTCTTTATAGAGCCCTCTAATCCTAGTAGGGCCACTTAAATATGTATGAACAATCTCTAGCTTCTATGTAGAAGTGAATTTCTTGCTAAGAAATTATTCCTTCTTCTGCTTAGCCATGATACATTCTTTCTAAAAAACATTATTAGGCTTCATTATCTTAGGAAAATCTTTAACTAAAATTGTGCTACTAACCTTCACAATGTTATCAAAGCTTATATGACAAAACCTTCTATGTCATAACCAACTATTATCCACCTTTTCAATCAAGCATGTCATCTTAGTGGGATTCAACTGAAATATGTACATGTTCCAATCAGCTTGCCATCTTTATCTTTGATAATACAAGTATTTTCTATGAATTTCAATTGGTAACCTTTATCCACCAAGTGTCCAACACTCAACAAGTTCTATGTACATGTTCCAATCAGCTTACCATCTTTATCTTTGATAATACAAGTATTTTCTATGAATTTCAATTGGTAACCTTTATCCCTTTCTTGGTGGAAGGGGGTCTCGGATGACCACTACATGTTCTTCAAGGTCCCTTCTATGGGGAATGGTGACTCTCTACAAGATACTTTGGTGGTGGATTCTACTATTGTGTATGATAGACCTTCTTCTCCTAGCATCTTGAAGAAGGATCCTCCTATGGTTCCTTCTATGGTGGCAACTAGTCCATCTCTAGATTCTAGTATCCCAATTTTTGGTGTGGATTCTACTGCCATCTCTATTATTCCATCCCCTCCTTTGGTTACTTCTATGGTGGAAACTGGTCCATCTTTGAATTTTGTTATCCTGATTACTGGTATGGATTTTGTTGTTGACTTTCTTTGTCTGTCTACTCCTGCCATCTTGATGGTGGATCCACCATTGGCTCCTTCTGTGGTGGTTGTTGGTCCATCTCTAGATTCTCTTGTCTCATTTTTTGGTGTTTCCAAGGTGGTTTCTCCTGTGATTCCTTCTTTGGGTGTTTTTATTTCATCTCAGGCTTCTTCTATCACTTCCTCTTCTGTAGCCTTTCCCCTAGCTTTAGGGGTTTCAGGAACTGGCTATGATGGTGTTGATTTTTAGTGGTAGAAGGCTGCTAGTTTGGTGGAGGATTGATGGACTATAGTAAAAGGAAAAAAGGTCAAGCCATCCAATCCCTCTTTTGATAAAGCATTACAGTCTAAAAAGAAGGGTTCAAAAGGGAAAGTCTAATGTGGCTGTCCATTTTTTGCTCTCCTAGCTTTTGGCCTGTTGGTGTTTGTCATGTCCCCTACCTTTGTAGTGCATCTCACCATAGGGTTTTAGGAGCCCAATCAAAACCTATTTTTTTGGCTATAGTGTTCTATTTTATATGTGTTACCACCTTGGTCACCTTTTTTTTGGTGACTTGTTTTAGCTTTAGTTGTTGTTTTGTATAGGGTTTCAAGAACCCTTCAAAACCTTTTTGGAGTTTCAGGTGCTTGTCCAAAACCTATTTGTGTAGTTAATGAGTACTGTGTTATTTGCAATGCCACCCTGGTCACTGTGTCTTGTGGGGTGACCTGTTTCTCCTTTGGACTATAGTTTTGTTTAGTTTAGGCTTCTTTGAAAATTTCTTGATTTGTAAAAGGTTTTAGATTCCTTTCAAAACCTATTTTTCTAATCAAAAACACTCAACAAGTTATGTTTTAAACCATCAACAAAGTAAACACCATCAATGCTATTTTTTCCATCAATTATAATACATCTTATCCCTATGATGTGAGAGGCTACATTGTTTCCAACTCTAACAATACCTCCATCATGATTCATGAATTTAAAAATATTGTTCATATCACTAGTCATATGATGTGAACATCTACTATCTATTATCCAATTAGATTTATTTTCTACTTGGTAAACTATACCCTTCTCTTCTCTGATTTCTATGTTGGAATCATCTTCTTTTATGGCTACAAATCCTAGCTCATCATCACTTTCACTCTAAACTCTTTCCTTAGATTCCTCATCTTCATTTGCATACAAATAGTTTCTAGGCCTTCTAGAATTAAAATTTCCTTTATAATTTTTCTCTCTTTTAGGACACTTAGATACACAATGGACAAATTCATTAGACGTCCAACATTTAAAGATTCTCATACCAACTTGTTCTCTTCTTACAAGCAGGGCTATACCATCTTCAACTTTTTGTCTTCTTCTGACATGGTTTTATTGTTGCTAGAAAAATCTCCATGTGTGCTTGCACTTCTAGATAAGCATGGATGAACAATTGAGGCACTAAAATTTGTCTCCACTCTTGTTAAATCTCTTGATTGTCTCAAAAAAATTTCTATTGCTACCAATCTTCTAGGAAAAGTTTCCCTAGAAAACTTCTCAATATAGGGTATTAGTAGTTCCATCATTTGTGCTATTTATTTGAATGGTGGTGTCAAATTTTTCAAAATCTTCCATACAATCTCATCTTCTTCTTTGGATCCACCAAAATGTTTGATTCCTACAATAATCTTAGTTATCCTACCAACATAGCTTCTCACATATTCATCTTCTAATATTTTTACATTTTAAAACAATCATATCCAATTATGCAATATTATTATTTTTGTATGTTTATCTCCTTCAAACATAGATTCTAAATCTTTCCAAATTTCATGAGATACTACTAGTGATTTTACCTAACTATATTCATTCTTAGGAAGAGCTGATAGTAAGGCTTGTCTATCTCACATATTACACATAAACAAATCTCTCCCTACTTTACTACATTCCTCAAGCTTGCCTTCTTCTACAATTTCCTTGTTAATACTTGTCAAAAGCTAATAACCTAGACCCATACATAGAATATGAGTCTTCATCTTTTCTTTCCATTTGTCATATTTAACCCCATCAAATTTAAGACTATTCTTTCTAAATTAACTTTTCATTGATCTCCCAAAGTTGTGAAACTTTCTCTTCAAGGACCTGAGGTCTTAATACAAATTGTTAGAATATATAGTCCACCAATATAACTAAGAAGGTGGGGGGGAGGATGAATTAGTTATCCAAATATTATCAAAATTATCAACATTATTAATCCTTAACCATGTGAGTAATATAATTAGTAACCATAACAAGATAATCATGCACAATAGCACTATATATGTTAACTAGGGAAACCCTTGATCAGAGAGAAAACCCTAGTGGGGATGGTACCCACAAAATGATGCACTAATATTAATATTCTTTGTTAGAGGATGGACCCTATTAGGAGTCTATGAAAACATTCAGTACATATCAATCCCTATTAGGATTCTTTGAATCCTAGTTAGGAGATTCCAACTTTGTGAGGAGTTGTAGAAGATGGATGGACCCACTATCTAAACAGCTTCATTGAAAAGACCAATGAACTCACTATCTAAATGATCTATGTATTATTCATTGTAGAATAATATAATTTAATTGTAATTATCCTTCCTATTTCCTTGTCCTATCAACCAAAATTTTGGTTCTAATCTTGATACTAGATCACCAACTTCACATCTAATAATCCCTTGGATTACTTTCTCACATTTTACCAAACACACTACTCTTGCTCACACTTCTTAATCAAAATATCACACTTTACAATCAAGTAAAACACTTTCTTTTATATCAAGTCCTCAAAATAATTCCTTGAGTCAGCCTTCCTTGAGGTTTTCCTAATTAATTATATTAGGACCATATTAAGATAATTAAATATTTCACAACTACACAACATTGTTGGCTCATAGTCTATACAACTTATTATACATGTGACTCCAAGACCTTTGCACTCACTAATGTCATTACCAAACTATCATCTGTCATTGTATAACCTTGCATAACTTCTATCTTTGTTAGGAGATAAAATACAATTAATATAAATTCATCAATAAATACTACTCTTTGTAAATCAAACATAACTTCTTCATGTCTTTGACTTACTTCATGTGCACTCAACCTAATCATCAAGACATAGTGTAGAACATGTTGTTAACTACAGTTTCTCTATACAACCTCCTTCTATGTTTGTTACTCTTCTAGTCTTCACATAAGCCATACTATTTTGTCATCAATGATAAACACATTCATGAATGCAACATGTCAATCATGCTACATGATCTCCAATGCTTAGGATACTCCCCCAAAGGAATATCATTAGCATTCATACTAAAAGATTTAAGGGAAGTTATCCCTTTTTACTGAAAGTTGATCCTTAATATGGCATAACCATAGGCCAAGTATCATCCCATGTTTCACTAGATTTTTGGAGGTTTATGTTTAACATAAACTTGTAATCTCTATGATAATAGTTTTTGGCATGCCTAGTGGGCAAGCATTAGAAGATTTAAGTTTCATAAGTCCTTTAGTTGGAAAATTTAAGATCTATTAATTCTTTGTAAATTTGGATGTTATTCTAAAAGAAACCAATCTTTGGAGGCATTTATCTAACACTGTGGTGACTTTATGCATCTACTAGTTTTATACAGTAATAGTTTTAGTGTGTGTAAATGTCTTTTATGTTTCTTTGAGATTTCTATGAACTTTTTTATTTAAATTATTTGATATGGATCCTCTTTATAGAGATTCCTCCCACTTTCCCCTATATTATGAAGAGGCTATCCTTTAGCCCTCATATTCCCCATCTCACTCACATCCTAGCTAAGATCAACATGATTAACCAAATCACTAGGAGTTTGATTATTTTCTATTTTATCATGTTATCGGTGGCTAGAAGTATGTTCAAATTTCCCCCACCAAGTTCATCATAGCCCAAGAGTTTCAATCTTTTAGTCAATAGTGGAAAAAGAGGAAGATCATATCAGACCTCAAGGAAAACCTATGAGACCTCTTGGACCATAGAAATAATCTAAATTTGGAAATATTTTTAAGTGTGTTTTTAATCCTTATGAGAATACAAATAGTGGGAAATTTTTATTTTTTATTCTCATTATGAATTCTATGCTTAAAGAGTTGTATGATGACAAGGAAATGTGAGAGTTCAATCCATATGTTTGTAGGATGGTATCTGAGACATTGAATATTTTCAATGAAGCTCATCAGGGCCTCCTCAAGATGTAAGAACAAGAAGAAGTCCAATAGAGGAAACTAGAGGAGAAACTTGCTAACCACATGGTAGCTAAGGAGGAGAAAATGAGGATGCTAATTTTATGAGTATGAGAGCTTGAGGCTAAAGAAGTTGTGTATATCCCAATTTAGTTGGCAATACAAGAGGTTTCTAAGAATGAGATTCCAATTTTCTTGATTTATAAGCCTCCAACAGATTTGGAACAACCTTTACCTTGGCTTAAGATTGAACATAATTATAAAAGTGAAGAAAAGTATAGTACAACCCCAAATAAGAAACCAATCCAACAATGTATGTTCATTCATGAAGAAGAGGAACCTATACTTAAAAAAATACTACCATATGAAAATCTCATTCTAGAAGCTCAATCATCTCCTAATGTTCTAATGCAACATGAGAAAGAGGATTATAATTTTTATTTTCAAATTTTTAAAATTTTCCTTCCTAAAAAATAAGTTGATGTTGAATAATCTAAATCTCTACAAGAGTGTTCTCATACTAGAAAATTTGACATTTTTCAAAGTTCATTTGATTTGTTTGATGAGTTTCTTGGTCTTGTGAGTGAGGGAGAAAATGAGGTTCATATTGAGAAAAAGGAAAACTAAGATCTTCTCATGATGAATTCAAACAACAAGTAGATGAGGTCCAAGAGAAAATCCATCTAAGACAAGAGGAGTTAGGTATAGCCTTGGAGATGCCTACATATTTTCAACGTGATGATGAACATACCTCATTGGTTGTAGATGAAAATAATAAGAAAGAAGAAAGGGTCATGGTTTTCTTTGATTAATTACATTATTTTGTTGAGAATTATGAGGGAAAGGTGCTTCCAAACACATTATCATGATAGAAAAATAGTAATGAGATGGTGACTAGCCAAGGCTTGAAAGATTATTTTGAAAGTATTATAGAGGTTTTTTGTTAAGGTATTTTCATAGAAAATTTAGAGCATATACATACCATAGAACAATCTATTTTGGAAAACTATTCTCCTATTGATTCTAAGCTTGAGCTTGAACACAAGCTAGATCCACTTATTAAGAGTATTCAATGGGTTGATAGTTTTGATGAACTTCTAGCTACCTTAACAAAAGAAGAGGACCCCCTAACCATGGAGGAAGAATTGTCATTGTTGTAAATCAAAATGATAACCATGATAATCCATAAATAGAGATAAACACTAAAGAATATAGAAAAGAAATCTCTAAGTTTTGTCTTTACAACGGTTGTCCAATCGGGTATTTGACCCAACTCAAGTCAAGTGAGGAGGCATCAATCACACCAACACTTGAGTGTGACTATGTTGAAGAGAGGGTGAAAATACAATATGTCGATTCATTTCAAAATGAAATTTCTTCCAATCAACATGGAGAAGTGGAAGTTTCCTCATTCATCAAGAAATGTTGCATGAGTTGATTATGCATCTTTTATTTTTTAATCTCTTAGAATTTTCATATATGCTTGTCTATCAATTCAAACTAAGAAGGAGAAAAATACTTTGATCAACTAGTAAATGGGTTTTTTTAGCATCCCTTATTGTTCGTTAGGAAAGGATAGATTAGTTTTTGGTTCTCCCTAAGTGCTAAAGCATAGTTCAATTTTCAATTTTAGATTTCAATTCAACTTAGTTTTCTATTTTCAATTAGTGTTGGAGCACATTTCAATTTTAGTTTTGTTGTGTTTTTTATAAGTAATAAGTTGGGGAGTTATTGATGACATCATTCAAAGCACACTTAAATGGATACCAAATTTTTGTATCAGAAGGAAGAGTTCCACCAAATCAATGGAATATACTTAGATGGACTCTTTCAATCACATCTATAAATTTCAGATGGTTAGTTTGGTTTTTGTTTTTTTTTTTTGCCTTTTTGATAGCTTGTCTTCTTAGTAAATATCTAGTCACATATTTCTCCATCAATGAACACATTATTATAAGATAAGAATCAGCAAGGCATATTGAAAATTATGGTTTCCATTTTTGAGATAATTTCTAAGCTATTGAGAATCCATACAGCCCAATGGATAGTATAAGGAAGTTATTAATGATTCTTAGTAGACAAGCATTCGTTAGAAGTTGCCAAAAATGTTACTATTTTTCATATTCATTCATTCTAGTGTCATTTAGAGGCCTAATTACAAGGTTTATTAGTTCTCTACGATACCCTAGTTTGTGGTTATTAAGAGATCTTGATTATAAATTTTTGTTTGACATCTCTTGCTCTCTCATCCTGATGATGGATCATGTAGTGTGATTCGAAAGGTTGATGGTAAAAATTGTCACACAATCTAATCCAGAAATTGATTCACAAAACTATGATGGATTGTGGAAATTTGATCACATTAATTATAAATTTTTGTTCACTTTCCAAGAAATGAAAAGGTACATGGATAACCAACTAAAGTATGAAAGCATGCTAAAGGGAAATAAAGAGCAAGAGATGCAATTGAAATATTGTGTATATATATCTAAAATATCAAGTATACATATTGTAAATTGTATGAAATGATCATAGAGAAAATGAATGGGCTCACATAGGCAGTCAATGTAGCCAACCATGTACTGAATATCATAACAACCACTACATGCATACATAAGAAGAGGAGAAGTGTAGGGTACCATACATTGTCTATGTAGACCTTGAAGATTTTGACCCTTTTTTTTCTCCCTTTGTCTTTTCAATGTCCTTTTCAAGAGAGAAAAGGGGGGTTGAACCTTGAAAAGATCTAAGAAATGTCTAATATTATATAATTTAATCCTACAATCATGCATGAGAATATTCATTCCTATAGTATGCAATATCCAACTGGTGAAAAATGATCAATGGAACCATGCAGAATGAGAAAAAAATAACATGCTTTTATCTGATAATATTTGTTCCATGTGTAGCAAGAAGAAAATCACATTGGAAACAAAGAAGTAGACCTAAGGGATCACCATTATTGCAAGAAAATTATTCATCATATATTTTAGAAGTATTGCATTCTCACAAAATAGTGTGATAAGAGATTTTATGGTGATAGGAGCTATGTTGTAGGGTAAAAATTGCATAAAGGCATAATGCTACAAGAAGAAGGCAAAAGGTCATCCAGCTGATAAAAGTACAATAAGAGCTATGTTGTAGGCTGAAAAGTGCATAAAGGCATAATGTTGTAGGAAGAGAATGATTGAGGTAAAACCTAACATAAAAATTATGCATCTTGTTTTCTGCTATCATAAGCATGCCTCATAAATTGAAATATTTTCAATATGCTATTTAAAAAATCAAAGGAATAATTCTTATAACCTTTCACACATGTATGCACATGAGTTAAAGAAAGATGCATACATGCATGCATGTCTAAAAGGGATAGAGCATGTACATAATTGTGTTTCTATTGGACCATGAGTATGATGGCATACTGGTAAAATAAAGTGTAGAGCTGAAATTACAAAGCAAAGCATAAATGCATCCATCATCATAATACTAGCACAAGGAGGTATGCATCATACAAGTTTTGGAATGCAGCAATGGTAAAGATACAAGAGTGCGTTACACATGTGCAAGAATAAGAAATGTGCATATTATATGATCAAATTAGATTTCCATGAATCCAAGATTTGGATTGTAAAGAAACAAAAAGCAGTCTAGAAGCATTTTTTTTAATAGAAAAATCCTTGAGAACAATATATATAGCCTCAATGTGAAGGTCCTAAGTACATGACACATGGCCCCTACTAAAATACAAAGTATTTGCATATATACATTAAAGAGGAAACATCAAATAAAAGTTTCATTAATAAATATGCATCTATGGCTTGTATTTACATGACGATACCAACACAATATTAATGATGATGCCCTATCCATAAATGCAATCAAGGGCCATAATATTCAAGCCTCTTTCATACGTGCGGAGAGAGGTGACAGGAACAAGATATTATTCTTGCAATAAAAAAGAATAATATAGAGAGAGAAGGCACGTTACCTACAATAGGAACAAATCATCCTTCATGTAGCATGTAGACAGAATAAATATTCATGCAGTTACAGCCTCCATAGAAATATTATAGGACCATAAAGAAGATGCATGAAAATGAAAGCATGTAGAAGCAAATGCAAGTCAAAGCCTTGCTAAAAAATCATGAAAATGCTCAACTGGAGAAGTGAAATCATAGAAATCATACCTTATGCATAAATTTTTTGTTTCCCAAATGAATGCTACATGAAAAATAATCCAACTCACTCCTACATGAAAACCTAAATAGTCATGCAGTTGTAGCCTCTATAGAAATGCTATAGGAGCATAAAGAAGGTGCACAAAAATGAAAGCATGTAGAAAAATATGCAATTCAATACCTGGGTAAAATATCATGAAAAATGCTCAAATGAAAAAATAAAATAACAAAAATCCTACCTTATGAATAATTTTTTTGTTTCCCAATTGAATGCTATAGAAAGTTGATCCAACTCACTCCTATCATGGAAACTTTCCAAAACAACTCCCCAGTTTGAATTAGGAAGTATTTTTCATCTTCCCCTCTTTTTATAAGTATCTTTTTTGTGGGAATTTCATAATATTAAAATGAATTCATTTATATGAGGGTATTTTTTTAATTAAAGGATGCATTTATATGTTCAAAAGGGGATGTGTAAAGGTCCTTACACTACAACATTTGGGGTCAAATTGCAATGGCAATTTGCAATAGCAATGTAATTTGTGGTGATTTTCTTTCTTTTTTTTGTAATTGTCCCTGACATCATCATAATATGGACATTGGCATCATAATTATGATGCCTACATGAGTATAAACAAAAAAAAAAAAAAAAAAACACAACATAAATCATTCCCCATTTGTTTTGATTGTGGAGTGTTGCACATGAAAGAGGATGGAGATCTCCAAATGAGGGTAGAGAGCTTTGAATGTTTTTGTGCCCTTGTGATACGTGCATTTCATTGTTGTACCCTTGCTCTGTAATTTCATTGTTGTGATCTCTACATTTCATTGTCATACCCTTGCTCTATAATTTCATTGTTGTACCCTTACTCTGTAATTTCATTCTTGTGATCTCTACATTTCATTGATGTGCCCTTGTTGTAGGATTTTGTTGTTGTTCCCTTGTGATCTCTATATTATTTTTTCTGTGCCCTTGCTTTGAGATTTCATTTCCATGCCCTTACTCTACAATTTTCTTTCAATATCATGCCCTTATGATCTTCATACCCTTGCTCTAAATTTTTTTTGTTATGTCATTGCCTTTGTCTACGATTTTATTGTTGTTCCCTAGCTCTACAATTTTCTTCAAGGACTATGTAAATGTTCATTTCTTTTCCTTCTAAATAGGTATCTCTTTGTATTTCCTTCTAAAAATGTGTATTTAGAGATGTTTTTTGAGGTGCTTATTACATCTTTGCACAACAAAAAAATTGATCCAATTGCATATGTATTCCACAATCCAAATAATAAAATAATAAAACTCACTCAACCCATGCTAAGTGACTTACCTCAAGATCCACCACAATAATAATGCAGACTATGAAAAATGGGCAAAGTTCACAAGAAATTATAATAGTAGATTTTTTTAGAAAGAAACTAGCCATAACCTAGTTAATTGGATCTAGTTGCTGGTTAGCTAGGTTGATTACAAATTCCTATAGAACTATCATTAGACTAGGTACAATAAAATGAACAATTAGTTGTTCCCATCTAGTAGGATCAAATATAGTTTTCCAAGGTGATAAAATTGCATATGCAAGGAATTGAAGAATAACTTCAGTGAAGAGTTGAGAGTAAGGAGTTGAAGGAGCAAGTTTTGCTTCTATGTAAATGTCATAATCATGAGGCTCATTTGCTTGCATAAGCTTCTGCAACAATTAAATTACCTCTAAACCATGAAAAGGATATTGAAGTGGTTCCCAACCTTGAAACACTCTTATAGGCATTTGATGTTGGAAATGATTGAAAATATCATGAGGGAGATTGTTGGAAATGATTGAAAATATCATACATAAAAAGTAATGGAACTGGTAAAGAATGTTCTCAATCATTATTTTGTCATTAATGTCAAACTTGCTAATTGCAGGAATGACAATTGCTTTAGTGATCCAAATACTATCAATTGGTTGATTGACAAGGAGGAAGCAATCAATAAGATGTAACTAGAACACTTAGAGAAAGGTTGAAGTTATAATGATGTAATGAAGTACAAGGATCAACTAAGCCATTAATGAAATAGTGTATTGATGACATACTCTAAGACACAGAGAGTGGGCACACTAAAACACATCAAAGATGTAAGGTTTTAGCTAAGTCATTTGTAAAGCCTAACTAAGTTTGTTAGAGAGAGAGCCAAGCAAGCTAGTTAGTGATGAGCATATTCCTAGTTGAAGCCGAACATGTTCAACTTCAGTATGTGCCGAGTAAAGAAACAAGTGCCAAGTCAAGAAACAAGTGCCGAGTGAAGATCATATGCTGAGCAGGATTCAAGTGCTGAGTAACATAGAAAGTGCCGAGTGAAGATTAGATGCCGAGAAGGATTCAAGTGTCGAGTAACACAGAAGGTGTTGAGCATTAGTAAACCAATAATGTTGAGTTGTTGTATTATTTCAAAGATCGAAGATTAGCCAGATCTAAGTTGACAATGTTTTTATCTAGAATTTTTTAATCAAATAGAAGATAAGAATGATGAACTGGTGGCACAAAACACCATGTAGAATGTTTTTGGATTATACAATTGGACTCTAGACAAAGTTTCTAGATAAAAGCAAGATATGGGGTGGATATATTGTATCCTACCTAATCTATTTGAAACCCTAAATTTGGAGAGGGAGAATTGAGTGGGTAAGGCAATCCAAATTTCTATTTAAGGAGTCATAAGGCTACGAAGCAATAGAGGAGGAGGTCAAGCATGAAAGCATAAAGCGTTGAAGGAGGTGCTAAGGAGTAAGAGAGCATAGTTACTCTGCTTCAATAGATGACCATAGATATGGTTTCATTGATATGATGATTAAGAAGAATCAAGGAGACGAAGCTTGAGATGACAAGCTATCAGAGCTAAAGTGATTAAAGCCAAGCAAAAGGACTAAACTGAAGTGTGATCTAAAATTTGCAAGATATGTTGTAAGTTTTATTAGATCAAAAAGCTATTATTGTTACTCTCTAGCAATTGTAACAGTTAGTTTAAATCCTATGGACTTAGGTTGGTTTAATAGCCATGTTGTAAATCCTTTAACAAGGTGACATTCCAAGAGAATGTTCTAAAGTCCTTTGACTAGGCCCATTCCTAATAGTATGGTGAAATCCTCTAACAAGGTCATACTTAATAGTATGTTGTAAGCCTTTAATAGGGCAAGCTTTTAACAGGGCATCACTTTAGAAGAGTGAGAATTAAGTAGCATGTTACTGGTGGTTTTTCCCAAATTGGGTTTCCATGTAAATCACTCTGTCATGTGTTGATCTTGCATGTTTTATCCTTGCATGTTGATTTGCTGTAACTTGCTAAGATGATTGATTTAAGCTTGGATGGATAAAAAGTTTATGGGCTCACTATAATTTGAGAAAAAGTATTATTAGGGTATATAGACCTTGGATAACTAATTCACCACCCCCCCCCCCCCCCCCCCCCCCCCTAGTTATTCTAAAGAATTCTAACATTTGATGCTTGGGATCATCACATGGAGAGTATGTAAATATTTGAGACACTCTTATAAGAATTTGATATTTGGACTGTAAATTATCAAAGACACTTACAAGTGAATCCAATTTCATATTACCTACCACAACACTTTCCTCAATTCTATCTAGTGGCTCCCATAATATCCTCTATGTTTTCTAGTTATTGTTTTTGTTGTGCAGTCTCTTTCTAAAGCTACTCCTTCTCCTTCTCTTTCTAAAGTCACTCCTTCTCCTCTGCTCTCATGCCTTAAATTTTAATTATCAAACTTCTAAATATCTACCTCTACCTTATCTAAAATCAACTTCACATTATGTTCTAACTCTGGCACAGGTGTTTGATTATTTATAGCTTTCATTTCAGCACTCAAGTTTTCAAGATTGGTCAACACCCTTACTTGCATACCTCTCGTGTCAAGCACTTTTTGTACTATTTCAACACCATGTTCTTGCTTCTAAGCTAATAGTTCTTCAAGTCCATTTTCTTGAAAAAACATTAATTTTTTTGAACAATTGTAAACTCTTAGAAAGTGCATTGTTGTTTGCATTTATGTATGTACGTATGTATATTTATATATGTATGTATGTATATGTATTTGGTTATGTATGTATGTATATATATGTATGTATATATGCATGTATATACATATGTATATATATATACACATATGTATATGTATATATGTATATATGTATATATATACATACATAAATGCACACACATATCTATGTGTCTATGTATGTATGTATGTATATATATAGACAGAGAGGTTTTGTAGATTGTAGATTGTGGATTATAAAAATAAAAACATGACATTAATCATTCCCCTTTTTTTGATTGATTGTGGAAATTTGCATACAAAAGAGGGTGGAGAGCTCTAAACATTTGTGGAGATCAATGGAGATCTAGGATTTTGTTGGTGATCCCTTGTGATCATTGCATTTCGTTGTTATGCCCTACCCTTGTGATCTGCATGCCCTTGCTCTACGAATTTCTTCAAGAGGAAAGGAGGTACCTATGTAAATGTTCTTTTTTTTTCCCTTCTAAACATGTATCTCTTGTTCATATATAATAGCTTTGGTCAAATTCAAGGATAAATGATTATGATTATTGTATTCATATGTGCATGCATGTATGTATGTATATCAGTTCGCTATGTGAACTTGTTTACATGCATACATGCACAGTTGCATAGTACTTGTGCTAAATTAAATTAATCATTCATGTCTTGAATTCACACAATCAATTATCCTTGCATTTAATCAAAACTATTCATACCAAATTAAGTATGTAGAAATCTATACTTACAAATTATATTATCTCTTGGTGATTGAGTAAAGATGTCATGCATAATATCATCCAGGTAATGATCAGATGCATTCACATTAAGTCATAATAGGATCAATCAGATGATCCATTTATGTTACTTCATACTGGTTTTATTGAACACTTATTGAACACTATGTTTAACATAATCAGTAATACTAGAATTATACAGCTACAACTAGTACTCTTGTTTATTTTATTTAATCATATATATTTAAGACTATTATTTTTCTTTAAATTAGACTATATATTTTTTATCACTAAAACAAAAATATAGATCTCTAATAGTTATCTTTTTTTTAATTTCAAGGTCTTCATATTTAACGTGAAGAGTTTCCACTATTGGATAGCGGAATAGCCACAATGTGGAGCCACATAGCTCATGGACTTTTCCACCAAATTATATTTTTTTTCCTTCAAAAATATTATAGGTGAATGTTCCTCTAATTTTCCATACATTTAACAATTTGTTGCTTGTCATTTGGGGCAATTTTCTATTTTGAGATAGAGATATCTATCATAAGGATGGACATGCCAATTTTGATCATCCTACTTTCAAAGTTGATTCCCTTATTGAATTAATGAAACTACTTGCAACTAACACCCCGATTTTTTGTAACTTGCCCGATTAGCCATTCACACAACCATCTTCTTCCTACCCCACCATAGCACGCAACCCTTGTTTGAGGTTTATATCTCAATTCCTCTTGGGTTATGAACCTCATTGAACCTATTTCAAAATGGTTCCATTAGTTCAAAGAGGTTCATCAATTTGATAATTTTAGTATCCTAGATAGTTTAGAGGTTTCAATGTTTAGAAGGTTCTTGGCTTAGATTAGAGTATTGAGATTCAAAGATTATAATTTAGATTGAATGGTTCATATCAATTCATGCAGATGCTTTTAGATGTCTCCAAGAACATTTAGGTGTATATTGGTTCATAATAGTCCATGCACCACAAATCAAAATCAAAGTTCACATTTCAAAGGCCAAAGGGTCTGAACATGAAACTAGTGATTCAAAGTGTTGGTTCATGAATCTGAATGTACAATTCAACAGTTCAAGTTTGATAATTCCAAGTATCCCATACCATTTCAGAAGACCAAGTCTAGTTATTTATATCTAGCAATTGGATGATATATAAATTCAATATGGAGGAGGATATATTGGCATCACAAATGAATCATCCCATATCTAACATAAAAAATTTGGTTTTATATGGTCATCGACCTTTCTAAGATACACATGCATTGATATATATATATATATATATATATATATATACATATATGCATATATGCATATATACATATACATATATACATATATATGTATATATGTATATGTATATATGCATATATACATATATGCATATACATATATACATATATATGTATATATATATATATATATGTATATGTATATATGCATATATGCATATATGTATATATGTATATATGCATGTATGCATATATGTATATATGCATATATGTATATATATATATATGTATATATATATATGTATAGATATATATATGTATGTATGTATATATATACATATACATATACATATACATATGCAATGTCTGTAATGATCAAGTTTTTAGGTTTAATTTTTTAGTGTAGATGGGTGGAGCCATGTAATGGAATGTTGATAAAACAAACATTAAAGATAGAGGTGTTCATCTAGCTAAGTCTTGGCATCATTTGAACATGGACAACATTGATGACATTTAGTAAAATACCCATGAATGGAAGGTCAATGGACCCCATTGAGATTGTCCATAACATTGAGTTTAGATTTGACAGAAACACTTACATTTTTCCCACAATGTGGAATCTCCCGCAATGTGGAAGGACTTTAAAGGGGATGAAAATATCATAAAAATCTCATGACAAGAAGTCTTTAGGGATATCAGGAAATGGCATAATAAGCACATGGTAAATTTAGAGGCAGTCACCTTCTTCCAATGCATATTCAGTACAATCCCATCCAACATTAGCATGCTCTTACTCAATACAAATAAAACCCAATATCACCATAGGTAGAAAAGATAGAGTGTAATATCTAGAAATAAATGTAGGAAATTCTAATCAATCGTTGTTCATATCTTTGAAAAAAATGCAAATAACTATAGACCTGAATTTTACTAACATAGAATATGCTCCATGTCCCAAAAAAGTAAAGGGCTTTTACAGATGGCATATAGTTGCTCACTTAAGGGAGAATACTTTCTCCATTGGTAGAAGCAACTTTTGTAACTAGGGTTTTTTTCATCTAAAGTGTATGATACAGATGAATAACTTTGACCTATGATCATTAGATATGAATCCATATAAGTTGTCTACAAAACAACATCACAATAATTTTATTCAAATTTCATCTCAGGCTTTTATCTTCTAAGTGAGTAGGGATTTTGAGTGAGTAGAGATATTATAATTTTGATAGTGCAGATATCAATTGGTCTTCAAGAATGACACACAAGCTAGAAGTATATCTCTATGGCTCCATTATAGTGTCATATTACTGGTAAATTAGTATTAATTCGAAATAGTTCACAAACTTGAATATATCTCATGGTATCATATTTTTGTATGAGTGTACTTTATTATTTGGATAAATCTTTGGAACTACTATGTAGTTTGATAAAATGAAAATGATGGATAGAGTTCAGTAATTGAAAGGTCAAATTTGGATAACTCAATTGTTTAATTTCTTGAGTTCATCTCTAAACTAATTTTTCTTATATATAGGAGGATTATATGTTTCTTCATTGTTGCCCATATCTAGGTGCATTCTAAATATGTACTCTTGTTTATTTTTAGCACATTCTTTGACAACAATTTACCTTTCAACTATTGTTAGGGACTAAGCTTTGGAATCAATGTATGTTAATTTGCATGGTAGTAGAATTTCTTGAATTTATCGACACAGTGCTAAGTGAAATCTTGAAAAAAAAATGCATTTCAATTCTCTGTTGGGGACATAATCATATTTTATTCCTTAATTTTGGATGCACTAATGAGGGTTTAAGCTTAGGCCATGGGAGAGCAATTGAGTTGTGAACAAAAAATAGGAAATATTTGAGCTAGAAACAACATCTAATATTTTTTAAGTCTCTCTCCTTTGAGTAGATTCACTCCTCTCAGACAAATTCAATCAAAACTTTTCATACCAAACTAAGTATGCAAAAATTTATACTTACAGATTATATTATCTCTTAGTGATTGAGAAAAGATCAAATACAATTTTCCAAGGTGATAAAATTGCATATCCAAATGTATGTATGTATGTATGTATGTATGTATGTATGTATGTATGTGTGTGTGTGTGTGTATATATATGTATCTCTACATCTATGCATTTTATTATCCTACCCTTGTGATCTTTGCATCTCATTACCATGCCCTTGTGATCTTTGTATATGTATGTATGCATATAAATAGAGAGATCTATGTATATATACATAACTACATATGTGTGTGTATGTATATATACATATATACATAAAGAGAAGCTTCTCTAATCACTTGCTAGGGGAAATATAAAGAGATGAATGTTTAGAAGGAAAGGAAAAGAATATTTACATATGTACCTCTTCTCCCTTAGAAGAAAATCATAGAGCAAGCACTATAACATTTGAGCCTAAATTACACCAAAAATTAGACCATTGTCACAAATTACAAAAGAAAACATGAATATCACCACAAATTACATTGTCGTCACAAAATTCCATCACAATTTGACCTCAAATGTTGTAGTGTAAAGGGCACAGAGATCACAAGGGCATGCCATGGGGAAAAAATCATAGAGAAATAGTATGGATATCATAAGCACATGAAAATGATATACAAATATCACAAGGGCATGACAATGATGTCGTAGATCTCCACTGATCTCCACTGAGGGCATGACAATGAAATGTAGATATCATAAGGGCATGGCAATGAAATGCAATGATCACAAGGGAATGGAAATGAAATCTCCACCAACATTTAGAGCTCTACACCTTTGTTTGGAGCTCTCCACCCTCTTTCACATGTAGCTCTCCACAATCAAAAAAATGGGGAATGATTTATGTCATATTTCCTTTTTTTTGTTTATATCTAAAATCAATTTCACATTGTCTTGTAACTCTAGCATAGGTTTTTGATCCTTGATAGCTTTCATTTTAGAATTTTAGCATTCAATTTTTCAATTTTCCTCTTCATTATATGTTTGATTTATCAATGATTTCCTCCAGTTTGATTACACTACATCTCAACTAGCTACTCCAATGATGAAATCACCCATCTATCTCTAGATTATGCAAGAACTCATTGTTTTAA